>VXAB01011344.1:235185-332010 GCA_013399175.1 Odontophorus gujanensis
TGTCTCCTGACCAAGACTAGTAAGCTCCATACATGTTCTTAGAGAGTAAAAAATCTCAGCAGACACAGATGGACACCTCACAGCCTGGCGACTTTCTCCTTTGCCTTTTCAAAATTTTCTAGAGATTTCCTGTTGGAATTATCTACAAGAATATTATCACTCTGAGGCATACTTTATTTTTATTATCAAGTCAATATCCTACACAGCAGTGCTTACCATTTTAAAAATTTCACATTGTTTCTGTGATTAACAGTTGTTTTTTCACGTTACTCTAATTTTGAATTCAAAATTCCCTTTCAATACTCTACTGCCTATGACCTGACCTAAAGTCTTTAATTCCTCCTACTTCAGGCATTTTCTAAACCAACTGTTTTGTCAAACTTTTGGACACCTTTTACTCACGCAAGTGCTTTTTCCATATTTGTTTTCATGATTCTTCTTCTTGGCTTTCATTCCTTTTTCCTTTTCAACCAAAAGTGGTTGAAAAAAAATATACCTTCTAAAAACTTTTTTTAGGTTACTTACTGGTTTATTATCCAAATTTGATATCTTATCATCTTCCTCTAGTCCTAGTCCTCAAACTTATTGGGATCTTTCTTTTTCTTTCTTTATGAATAATGCAAATTTAAATATGATGACCTGACAGAAGAAAGTTACTACAGTATCTATCAGATGACTGTCACTACTAATCCTTCCAGCTAGCACCATCACTTCAAGCTTCCCAGCGTAACAGTGTTTATAGATAGCATTTAATGATCTTTATCAGTTTACACCATTTAACAACTGATCTTCAACAAACAAAAAGCTGGATATGTATTTGTATCATTGTATCTGAGGAACCTACGTCAGGAGAGAGGGAGGGGAATGAGAGAAATAGTCATGAGTGAAAGCTAGTTACCCCATCTAGACTGAAGTCAGGAGTGGAAAGACTACTGACAACTTAATTCCTTAAGTTAGGTCTCACCACCAAAGAAACAGAACTAAATAAAAGAAGGGATTAACAAAATATACCACGATGAACCCTTTGTTCACTTTTTCCCCTCCATCAATATTTCCTCATCAAACTGTAAGTTCTTTTCAAAGCAAGGAACTTCTCTTACACAGTAATGAAGCTGCAAGAGTATTTTCAGCTTTAAAAAGCTAATGGTAATTTTATTGTAAAAATTCCTCCCACCACTTGAAGCAGCAGTGAGGCCAAAAGGATCTCTACTGAGCTGGAAACCTTCCCTGCAAATTTTTAATAATATGAATAGTGTTTACTTACACAAGCTTTTACTATAAATCAATACTGCTACTTGCATGAAGATCACTCAAATGAACGCTTGCAATAGAGAGACTCTTTGAATTCCTACAGACTGAAACTATTTAAATTATATGTTTTGCTTCTGTGTATATACTTTGTATATGTACATTATTTTAACTCAAAAAGAAAATGTATTGGCTGCTTATATTCAATTTGCTTTTCTATACAGATATACAGCTTTTTTGTAATTGAAAGATATTAATATCGGATAAAAATGACAGAAAATACTTCTTGCATGTAGACAATTACATGTTGACAAGGGGTGGATATGTTGTGCTGTTGTGACAAATGAACATTATGAACATATTAACAGAGCACAGATTTATTTGTTGCTACAAAATATATGGATGTTTATATTCTAATTACAAACATAGAAACCATCAACAATTAATATTTCTAGCAGAATACTTACATTATCAGCAGTACTATGTTTGGCTGTCTTCAGACTGGTTTGGTTTATTTCTGATTTCCTCCTTTTCTCAACCCTCTATTTTTGCCATTCACATTCAGAAAATGATCACCAGAACCACTGGTTTCTTCTGGTTTTATATTATTCCTTCTGAGCTGCAATGCAACTTCTTATCAGTATCACTATAAACCGAAAATATATACTCCCCTTTTGAACAGATGAGTAAGATAGACTGTAGAGGAGAGAGGAATATATGAATAGAAATGCATTCCGTTCCAACTTGCAGTCACGTTGCGGAATATAGAAGGAAAACATATTAAGCAAACGTGAGAAAACAAAAACATAACCAACCAACCAAATAAACCACAACAACAAAACACACCAAAACTCAAAACAAAACAAGCAAGAAATGATATTAGGCTACTTTCTTATTTTTATCTTCCCTTTGTGTAACTGACATCATTCAATTAGCACTTTCATAATACTGACTTAATGCTTCACTGTGGGATTGCTATGCCACTGGTATTACCAACTGCACTGCAGGTGACTCTCTTGATATCATAGATATTGGCTAAGAACTAACATTTCTGTGAAAATCTATAATTCTGCCTTGGGATATCTATATACAAGCCTCTCTTAAAAACCTTTATAACCAGGGTTATCAGTAGTTATTTTCCTCCCAAATCACCCTGATTCTTTCAGTTCTTTTTCCTATGCATATCCTCCAACAACAAAGTTTGCTCACTGACTCCTTCCAGAGCTTTCTTATAGGCATTCATTTTTGATCCGAGTAGATCTACTGCTGAGAAAAATGCTGCATGTAAAGAGCTTCAAAAACCACAGGAAAAATATTTTTTTCTTTCAAATGACATTCTAGAGAAAAACATCTCTAGAAATAACCTGTGGTGTCCTGCCTTTTTGACTTTGCTTTTATGTTGTGTTTTGTACTCCAACAGACTTGAAAATTATCTAAATTTTTTTATTGACATTGTAAGGCATTTCCAAGTTTTATCAGAAAAATAAGATCTGCAAATATTTTATTAGCAGTGAATAAGTTCGTGGCGTCCTAAGGAGCTAAGAGCTGGCATGCAGGCTTTCCTGACTTAGTTTATGTTTTACATATACACATATTTGTTCAAAGAGTTCTACGTAGGGGTTTTGTATATCTTGTTTCTACTTGTTTGCAACATAGGTTTGACCCATTGATAATGTTTGATCCCATTCACAACAAACACAATAATTATCACTTACTGGCATTTATTGAAAAGGAAAACATATTTGAAGAGTTTGGAATGGTAGACTGAGAGAGATTTGGATTTAGAATTGTAAATGATTTGGAATATTTAACTTCTGTTAAGAAGTATTTTTACGCTTCATGATGACTATGTATTTCAGACTGGATTGTGCCTTTGGGCATTATCCTGTAATAGAAGTCATTTGTGATGTAAGCCAGGAGGAGGATCATTCCCAAGCATAGTTTTTCCAGGATTCTTCTATGTTGGCTAGAGGGAAGGGAGTGTGCTACATGAGTCATTTGCAAGCTGCAAGGCACTCAAAGAGCTGCAGCAGGGCAGAGATTTAGCTATATGAAAGAGCCAAACATGAAATCCAAAAAAATCTTTGCACAGCTGCACTAAGAAAGGGGGAAAAAGGGAATTCTTTCTCCCGTATTCACAGGCTAAAGATTTACCTCAGACGAACAGGATGCTGTCTAAAAATGCAATATTTGATAATAGGAGATGAAGAAGAGGAACTGTGACCATGCAAAAGTGTTTCTGATTTTCCTCAATAGAACCTAGAGAGAGAGAAAATAAATTAATGAATGCTACTCACCATGTCAATATATGTTTTCAAAATTACTGACCTCAGCTAACCTGATGTAATTATACAGTAAGTCTTCCCCCGTCTGTGGAAATTCTCTGCATTTATGGAAGGCAGATGAAGTCCAAGTAAGACATGCCTCCATTATGAATTGCCTTTCCATTAAAAAATACAGAAATCACATTACATTTTATATAATTTTATTTTAAAGTAGTCTTTTACCTGTATTTTGCCCAGGGGCAGACACTGACTGCTTAATGCTTTTATGTGATGTTTCCATTTCTCTTCAGGACAACACATGAATAAAACAAGATACACAAAAATCCTCTAGCCTCCAGCCATCCTGCAATGGACTGCGATCATGTCAGATCTCATTAGCTAGCTGAGATTAGCTCTTGTTAGTAACGTGTACGGAGGGTCAAAGAAAGAAAATGGCAGAACAGGTTAAGTGAGGCAGGTCCATCTATGTATGGCTGCATGTGTATTTCTCGTACGTTAAAAATAAACAGTAACAACAATTTCATTTTTTGGGAAATGTCTGGAATGGAACTGGCTATGCAACCTTATTATACTTCATGATACACAAGCATTATGACAAAGACTAGCTATGTTACCACATATTCATTTCTTCATATAACCTTGCATCCTGCAATACTCCAGGTGGAAAACACTGTTGTGCAGTAAGGGAGGACACGTAGCTTATGTCCCAGTCACATCTCTGATAAAGGAAGCAGGTAAAGGCAAAGAAGAACAAAAAAGGCTTTAAGTTAAGGGAGATGAATGTTTGGCTGGTAAAAACTGAGTTCTAGCTACATATATACTATATACTATATATACTATATATATTATTAAATATTAATATAATCTATGTTTTCTTCGTATTATGGGTGCCCAATCTTAGCATATCTAAGCATGTGGGATCTGATCCCCAGAAATGAAAGCTGCTCTTTTCCACTGTTTCCACTAAAGCCACGTATCTCAACTCAAGAGGTCTTTTTTTTTTTAATGTTTCTCAAATGACCAGATTTTTTTTTTTTCTGTTCTTCTCTCTCTCTCTCTTTTTAATTCCCTGCACCACAGATGCATTTCTTCCAGAGTTACTACTCGTTCTTGCAAAGGCACACTTTTTGATGTTGCATCTGATTAACCTCTGAGTTCTCATTCTTCCATTCAACTATACATGCCAGACATCAGCTACCATATACTTCCAGCAGATACAACACCAATATAAATAAATAAATAACACCCAAAAGTATGTTTTGAATTCTCCTCCTATGGACAGATCATCATATAGAAAATTTATGCATAAGAACAGATGGTGCAGACCAATGAATTTGATCATAAGCTGCCTTATCTCACACTGTTCCCAGAATTACTTATTGCAAAGCTCACAAACCGAGACATGCTCATTACAAGCTGTACTCATTAATTAACCCTTCAATGAAAAGAACAAATTAAAAGAGCAAAAAGCAATAATTTTGGAACTCAGAGAATGTTTTGGGCATACAAAATTCGCACTGATTTTTATTGCAGATGCCTCTTTCAGTTTATGAGAAAATAGCATGTGAAAATAGTCATTTTGAGAATATAAACCTTGTTGAATACTGTTTATGATTGTTTCAAAAAGCACAGTACTTAAGAGCTGAAAGACAGAACATTCCACTGTACAAAGCATTCAATAACAGAAAACTCATCCCACTCAAAAACTCTTCTAACCTAACAAAAGAAGTCAAAAAAGGGGCCACAGAAGTGTTGAAAATTTCCTATTTTTTTTTCCATTCCCTTATACAGTGGGAACAAATCAGATACTCTGTTTTCCTGCCTTTAAACAGAGCTGCCTTGCTTTTATTTCTTCTGTCATTTACTGCTGGACTTTTTTACCTGTATTGTGATCTGCTGCTTGGAAATTTCAGCTGAAAAGGTGGTAATAGAAGTGAGTTAGCCTTACTTTACAGATAAATATAGTGTTTTAAAAGTACTGTAAGTTGAAGGAAAGAAAGTGCAGAATTCTGTGGAAACTAACAACAATTCTGTAGAAAAAGGTAAGAAAAACAATGTTATTGTACAGAGGAAAACAGATGAAGGAAAGATCTTTTAAAAATATGTTTCAGTCTAAAGTAATGTCATATTTATCAAGACAGGCTGGAGATGATTTTAAAAATGGAAAATAAATCAGAGTGATATTCACTAAAGTATGATACTACAATCTTAACAAAAATATTTAAATGATAGTTAACCATATTAATCTAAAAGTCTGGGAAATGCAAAGTTTTCCTTTAACCTAGTACCTTGTCCAACACTTCAAGTAATTCTTTTATTTAGCATTTACCGTTGTTCAACTATTTTTCCCTTTCCTGTGGTCTTGATACCTAAAAATGACAAGTACAAAGACCAGAAACGCTTTAGAACCCTACTGCTACATTGGGTGGTCCCAAAGGCATCACATTAGCCACTGAATCAGGATTAGATAGCTGAATCTGCAAACGAGATCACTTATTACTGACAATCAATCTGAGTTAGAAGAGACCTTTAAAGATCATTTGGTCCAACTCCTCTGCAGTGAACAGGGACACCTATTGCAAGGTCAGGACCAGCCTAACCTTGGATGCCTCCAGGGCCAGAGCATCCACTACATCTCTGGGCACAACCTGCTCCAGTGCTTCACTACCCTTACTGTAAAAAGCTCTATCCTTACATCCAGCCTAAATCTCCCCTCTTTTAGTTGGGAACCATTTCTCCTTCCCTTGTATTATCAAAACAGATCTTCCTTTCTCATAACTCCACACTAGATATTGAAAGGCTGCTCTCACATCTCCCTGGAGCCTTCTCACCCAGGCTGAACAACTCCAGTTCTCCCAGCCTGTCCTCAAGATGGGAGATGTTTCATCAATGATTGTATCATGATTGTTACTATCATAATTACTAATGCTATTTTTCCATCTGGTAAAATTTTAACTGACCTCTGCCAGTGCAATAGGAGGCAGTAGTAGTAACTGCTTGCACTGGAGCTCGGCTGCTGAGTCATGCTGATTTATCCTTGCAAAGCCAGAATGTTAGTGCCGGACTCCAACTAATTGTTAAGTGCCTGCAAAGAGAAGACGTTAAAAAAATTGTAAGTACAGTGAAAGTGGTCTTAAAAAAAAAAAAAAAAAAAAAAAAAAAAAAAAAAGAGACAGAAGTGTGTGTGTCTCCAATACTAGCCTCAGTTGAAAGGGAAGAAAATTGCCTAACTAAGGTGCACACACAGCAGCAGACTTGTTCTGAGAGTACAGATGCTTCAGTGTAATCAAGAAAAACAGATTACAGTCAATGAGACAGTCTTAGTATGCACTTATTTCTCCTCCTCCTCCTACAGGGAGGGTGATACTGCAGAGGTGCAGGGAAGAGATGTAAAAGATTGGGACTGTAAGGAATGACTGCAGGAACAGTGAGCCCAGCATACGCCACAGAGCACTGACTGTGAAGTGTCATGTTTTGGGAGCCTTAGGAAGTCTAGCTCTGCTGGTAGCCAAGGCAGAGGCAAAGAAGTGCTGGCTCATACCCTCTTCATCCAAAATTCTTGGTTACTTCTAAGGGCATCACTTAATCACTCTGCAGTGGAGCTCAGCTGCTGTCGTGCAGAAGGAAAAATGGAAATCCTAAAAATAGCCAGCAGCCACTTTCTTTACATGTACTTAAGCAGTATGCCCTGGAAATGATCTAAGTGGCACTCCTTTTCCCTCATTCTCAGCTGCATTCTTTTACACTGCACTTTGTTGAGCAACATGTTCAAGTTTCCCCCATTTCAGTCCAGCTGCTCTTGGAGACAACATCAAGCAGAAGTAGCCAGAAAGTGCAGGCATTGATAAATAAAGGCTTCCTAGGATTCTGTGAAAACAATATTCTCCTGAACTCTCATTTGCTTGTAACCTATTCCAAACACATATTCTTGCCAAACTTCTTGCAGCTTTTACTCCCTGAAGCTTCCTTCACCTTAATGGATTGTAAGCAGAAAAGGCGACTCCTTAGGTAGACCTAAGGTTAAGTCCTTAGGAACCCATTCATTTTCACAGTATTTACAATGCTAACTATACTGGAATGTGATCTTGTTACTGTTTCTGAGCCTCGATTCCCCTCAGCTCTCTCTAAAGACCTTGTACAACCTCTTGCACCGCACCTACTGCTCCAGGCCACCTCTAAACCTTGCATCTTTCAGTTTACAGCCAGATTTACCCAACGTACCACAATGAATTTTTAAATCTCTTGCAATATAGCAAATAAATATATATACATTTGTAATGAGAAAATATCTATTTACCCTATTCCTATTCTGTGGAATCTAATGAGCAAATGATGCATAAAACATATTGCCAAAATGTATGTATCTGGTTTCCTATATATGTGTCAACTTGTAATTTACAACGTTAGATTATTAAAATACCACTAAAATACCACCGTTTCACTTTTTTTTCTTATTGTTACTATTTTTCCCATTTCAGGAAGATGTGTGCTCAAAATCACATAAACAGAGAAAACTGAAAAGCAGCAACTAAATAGGGTTGTAATTCAGGCCTCCACTCTGCAAACACGTTTGGAAATTAAATATCACCAAGCAAACCCTCAACCATTGGACTGTATTTCTTTATGCTGTACCCAACGTTGACCAAAGTAGGTCATCCACCAAGGAAGTACACCTCCCACACCTGACAGCTCCAGATGTGACAGTCCAGAATATCATCATGACAACGTGGCTGAGTTCATTGTCATATGTACGCAAAATGCAGTAAACGTGGTTAGTGTTCATACCAAACACTTTTGTTTCTCGTATCTTTAAGGATCACCTATTTCTGCTGTGTTGTTTGAACCTTCTCAGAAGTACAGTACCACTCCGGAGAACCAAGCTTAGCAGGGAGAGAACAACTGGGATTGGTATGAAACACTAAAACAAGCCTAGTGCAAAAAGAGAAAACAAGACAAAAAGCAAGAAAGCATAACTGTTAATACATTTTAAAGTTTGTCCAGTGATCTTTTTCTGCTTCATAAAAGAAACTGAGAGCAAAGAAGAAAGGGAGCATTTCTTTTCATTCTCGGGAAACACTAGGGAAGAGATAGGAGACAGAAAAGGAAGAAAGAAACAAATGGTTGGGGCAAGGGATAAGCCTTTGTGCAAGGACATGAAGAAGGCAGGCTGGTGCCCTCACCAGTCTTTTATAAAGCAGGGCATCCTCTTACTGGCCAAAGCAATTTCTATCGAATAATAACCTGACTGCTTCTCCTGCCTCCTGACCCAGATGAAAAGAGAGCAGCTCTAAACAAAAAGTGCAGGAGGGGGGGAGGATGGGGGAGGAGGAGGATCGCTCCCTCCATCACAGCACCTGGCTCACAGAAGCGCTTCTCTTCCTCCATTAATTTATCTCACACAGATGTCTCTTTCTCTCATTGCTGAAGCAGCAGTTAAGTTTGGGGGCTGCTGAGGTGAGAGCACGGGCTTTGCAGGTCGGGCCTGTGGAGCTCAGCTCCAGCCATGCCAAGCTGCCCCCATCCCCGCGGCCTGCTCTCCCGGCTGCTGCATTCGCCAAGGAGACAGGAGAGAGAGCAAAAGGGAGAAGCAGGCGACGTAAGGAAAACTCTCAGCAACAGCCTGCTCTGGGCTGGTGGGGAGAGCTGCCACCTGGAGCCGCTCCAGGGCCACTCTCCGGTGCCGTGGGGTGCAGCCTCACGCAGCGCCACGCTGGGTGCGCTGACCGCTCCCTTTCCACCTGCACCGGACACACGGCACGACCCCACATCCTGCGGGACAGCGGCCGGAGGGCAACAGGCGGGCGGTAACTTCACGCGGCGGCGGCGAGCAAGTTGCGCCGCCGCGCAGGACGCGCCCGCCTCCGCACCTCGCCCGCGCAGCCAAGCTCCGTGCCCGCGCCTCGCCGCGTTCTGCGCGAGTGCGTGCGAGAGCGGCACCTGCCGAGGCCGGCGGCCGCGGGGCGCGGGGCTGAGTCCGGGCTGCGTCCGCGCCCGGCGCCGCCGCCGCTGCGCCCTCCCGGCTGCCAGTCCGCCCGGCTCCGGATCACGTGGCGGTTGCCGGAGGCAGAGACTAGAGAGGAGAGAAAAAAAAAAAACGCCTCATTCCTTCTTCCACCGCCATACTGTATTTTATAGTAACTCTCATTTTTATTCCTCCCTTTTACTCCCGCTCGGTGAGTACCTTTCCGCTGACATTCTTGTCCTCCTCTTTTTTTTTTTTTTTTTTTCTTTTTTTTTTTTTTTTTTTTTTTTTTTTTTTTTTTTTTTTTTTTTTTTTTTTTTTTTTTTTTTTTTTTTTTTATTTTTTTTTGTTTTTTTGTTTTTTTTCTTTTTTTTTTTTTTTCTTCCTCTTTGATTATTGTTTAAATGGATTTGATCTTTTGCTGATGACAAGTTTTTTTTCTTAGCATGCGATGGTTCCTAAACTGTGAGCAAAAGGTGCTGCTGGGGCCGGGAGTCACTGGGAATGAGAAATGATGATAATAATAATAGAGACTTGCCAGTCCAGCAACAACTGTGATATGTTGAGTAGCTGTATATCTGTATATGCAACTGGTTTTGTTGTGCACTGAAAGCGATGTGAAATATGATGCTGTTTTTTAAAAGATAAGAGAGAAGGCATGTTTCTAACTCTTTTTTTTTCTTTTTTCTTTTTTTTTTCTTCAGAGGATTTTCTCTGGTGTTTTATTTTGATTTTTGGGTGTTTTTTTTCAGGTTTTTTTTTTTTTTTTCGTCCTTATAGAGATGGGATTTGCAAAGGCATTTTACAGCAGTGTTTACAGAGTTTGTAGTCTTGCAATACTGGTGGAAGCCACAGAGCAAGATGTTAATTTTATTGTTTTTTTGTTATTGTTTCTTTTTTTGACACTCAGTGCAATCATCAGGGCTTTCTTTTTTCTTCTTCTTCAGTTTTTGATGCCTGTTTATAACGTGAAACTTTTCTTGCAGCATGTTACAGTTACCATTTTTAAATACTTTTTTTTCCTCCTTAAAGATAACAGAACAAAATATACAGCCAAAGACCCTTACTTTTGCACATTTTGCACCTTGACTTTTTTATTCTTTTGCCGGCAGTATTTTATGGTGGTTATTATTATCATGATGATGATGCTGATAGCTATATGCATATATACAAATAAATACATTTTCAAATGATGGCAGTGGAAGGTTTTCCTGGAGAATGAAGTGCGATTCGGTTTCCTTGTCAACGGAAGATGAAGTGAACAACTGAACATCTCCCCAGTGCAGGTACTTCATCTCCTTGTAGGCGTTTCCACGCTGTGTAAATTACATTGTGAGGTTTGAATATACATATATTCTAAAGAAATCTCTTTCCACCCTTAGCTAAAGGTCTCAGTGCAGTGCACATGGGGACTGAACTACGTATCTCTGCCTCCTGATTGCTCAGATGTGTGCAAAGCATTGCACTAATTGAGGCTGGGTCTGTGAGGCTGAAGAGAGGTGTTTGTGTGCTGTGCTGTCAGGAGGGAAAGGCACTGGGGGTAAAGATGCAGACCCCACCACAACCTCCTGTCCAGAAAAAATCCCCAAATTGAAATGGGTGAATCTTGAGGTCCTTGTTCCGAGTATGAATACTTGCAGGACTTCAGAAAAGAACAAAAACCCCAGCCCTGTGTTGTTGTGACTTGTGTATTTGTGTGTGTCTGTTTAAAAATTATCCATTAGAAAATAGCTGTGAGAGAAACAGCAAAGGAGGCTCCCTGGGTGAGCTGGCTCCTTGCCACACGAGACATATTTTGTAGCCCTGAGGGCAGCAAAACCCTTCTATCCAACTTCTGCTCCTCATATTAAAAAGGCGTAAACAAGGCAGCAGGTTGCCTCTTATGAATTTAATTCATTGGGATGGAGATTAATCAGAAACGGATATTTGCTCGAAGGTGTTTCGTTTTGTTTTGATGATTATTAATGCCACTGGCTGGCAGGGAATGGGAAACTTACTTTCCGTGACGGTCACTGAGAGTTCAGGACTGGAGAAGGAACTGTTACTTTTCATGAATAGTGCTTAAATGCTTAACAGAGGCTGCCCCTGATGTAGAGGCAGGATATTGGTTCTTTAAAATACGGTTTGGAAGGATTTTTCCAGATGACAGGCTTGTTGGTGGTTTTGATTTTTTCTGGAAGGAGATACAGTGCAATATTATGCTCAAGTAGAAGTGCTTGGATCTGCAACGTTCTCCATAGTTTATCTTTACTTGTGATGGGATTGCATAATGTATTTTATATAAACAGCCTTTAGGGATTTGTAACTGAACATAAACATAAGCTCTGTATTACATGTGGAAACCAAAGTAAGTTACAGAGAATGTATTTATTTTCCTGCTGTGATAACAAGCAAAACTGTGTGGCTAGTTTCTAATTCATTTGGAAGTTTGAGGCTTCTAACACTCGTATGTATATTGCTGTAACTTAGCGGCTGCCTTTAAAGTAGAAAGTATGTATTAGAAGTCTTCAGCATTCTTTTGTGAAATCAGTCATGTTGAAAAACAAATCAATTACTGTTGTTTTTATTATTTAACAGTGTAGTAAAACAGCTTTTGTGTATTTAAGATGGCTTTTCCCAGCATAAATAAGGTAAAAATGTTTAGCGCATATTTGTGCATGGTTTCTGCATTGACATGATGAAATACTTTTGACAGTATATTGGGGTCCATAATCCATTGTGTCCAAAAACCACTGTCTAGATATTTCCATGATGGATTATGATGACTTCTCAGAAATAGTTGCAATCTGTTGTGTCAATACTCTGCACTGTAAGAAGATTCAGCCTGCTTATTTTCTCATGATTTAATTTGAAAGAAAGCCTTTAAAGTACCATACTGATTGAAAATCTATCTTCTACCTCTCTTTTCATTTCCCTCCCTCCTTATTTTTAAATTAAAGTTTTTCTTTAAGTTATGTGAAGGTGACAGTTAGAAAAGCATTTTTTATATTGCTAAAGCACTGAAATATAGTAACTAGGCTGCAGTTTCCAGAATAATGTTCCTTTTGTCCTTTCTTTCAATTTTGCAGGTGTGTCGAGTGGGTAATTTTGTACACGTAGTTGCTGACTGTAGATCCAGTCCTGCTCAACTAAGTCTTAAAGTCTGAGATAAAAAGTTCAGAAATCACTATTCTCAGCACCCAGATTTTGCCTGCAAAGCACCTGTTGTCTGAGTAGCTGAGTAATTTAGTACTTACACATACATTTCATTTGCAGGAATTTGAGGTTGTGTGATTTTACAAAAGAAATAAAGGAGCCAATTTTGAAAGAGGATACCTCTACCTCCTGCATTATGTGGGCACAGTAGGATTTGGGTTGGTGGAATCAGTACCAGCTTGATGTTTCCATAGCTATGCTATGACTAACACAGCTGAAAGCAGAGTTAGTGTAAGAGGCAAGTGTTATTTTTAGATGGAAGAATGACAATTTTATCTAATGAATTGCAGTGTTGTTTCTAGAAGTGATGATGCAACTGCGTCTTACATTGAGTGTGAGCAGCACTTACTGCACTAACTCCTGAAAGTGATGTGTGTCTAGACTTCCATAGCATTTTCTATTTTTTGTTTACATCTCATTTGATATGTGTGAATTTAGGAATTTAAGGTATTTGCAAACATAAAGATTTGGAAAGCAATTTTTCATCCTTAACTAGCTATTATAAGCAGTACTTACTAGCAAATAAAAATGTGTGACAGGTGAGCAGGAGTTAATGACTGTGGTGCCCAGAGCACTGACCCAAATGCAAGCTTTCATCCCCTGTAGTGGCCTCAGCTGGCAATGGAAAGACATCTATTCACAGTTATCCACGTAGAAGATAGGACTAGAGAGGCCTGTGGGGTTGTCAGCTCCATTCTGCTGTGGTGCTGAGCTGGATTCGAGATGCAGTACAGACTTTAGCTGGGACACCATTCCCACTTTACCTCTTTGGGCCTGACTCTTCCAGCTTTTGAAAACCTCTTTGATGCACAAAATTTATTCTCATACTGTTTATACTCCTTTGTTTCAGTGCCACTGCTTATCCAAACAGTAAGATTCATTCTGTACATCTCCCCTGCTTGTCTTTCCTGTGCATTTCCAGAGAGCAATCCCGGCCCCTTTTCACTTGGTGTTTGCTGGGCTAACTGGGCAGAGGTTGGCGTTGGGCACAGACATCCAAGCTATCTCTCAGTAAAGCTGGGCTGCAACAGAAGCAGGGCAGCTGGGTTCACGCTTTTTCTGCCCAGGTTGTGCCTCCATGTGCAGCATCCAGCCCCCCAGTTAGGCCCAACGTGCTCACCTGGAGCTGGGCTGTAGCCATGCCTTCTGCTGTTGTGCCAGGCATTGTGCCACACTGACTGACAGCCTCACCCTGCTGCATTTCTCTGCAAAGGACTCTCAAGGATTTCTTCCTCAGCACAGTTCTTCAGACTCCCAAGAATCTTTCATTTACCATTTCAGTGTTTTACATTCCTACCAACCAGGGGAACCAGAATGGGCTTGAGCCAGTTTTGTATCAGGGGCTGTCTCCTACTAGGAATACACGTGAAAGTTTGCCACAGTGCTGTTTTAAAATAGCTTTTCCTAATTAGTTTCTTCCCATATTGCTGTTATCTTGGCTCTCTTGTCTCCAAAAGCGTTATTCTAAAAGCAGTTTCTTTCTCTTCCACAGTGTTTTTTCTTTTTTCCCTATTTGTCTTAAAAACAACAACTTAATAGTGTTTGAAGAGGACTGATAAGTCTGCCCCATATGCATACTTTTGAATTCCATTGGTCTTCTCAGAGGATGCAGTGTTCTGTCAAAATCTGGAGGCAAATCCTTTAAGAACTTATGGAATTTCTGAACAGAAGGCAAAAGATGACAATTTCCTGATGAAAAATTATGTAATCTGTGGCATGTCATCATAGTCATCCAGAGAATTGGATTTAAACCAGTTTGTAGCTTCTTTAAACTCAGATCCTGACTGACAGAAGAAAACAAAATGCTATTTTTAAATGGTGTGAAGATTACAGTGTAACATCTTCACCTCTGGTAAGGTACTAATTATTTTATGACCTTTGAACAATTACCAGGGTAACATGACTTGAAGATTATTGTTTCACATGTGCGCATATTAGAATAGTTTAAACCATTTTTTCTCATCTTTTCTTTTGTAGTGTTTTACAATGATGTTAATCTCCTTAATGTACTGAATCCTCCTGAAACATTTTTACTGCAGTTTTGAAACTATCTTCTATGAAATTTACCTTTGCACACCGAAGTGTGATATTCCATCTCCATGAATCATCTGCTTATAATTAAAAAATGAAGTAGACCTTCAGATTATTAAGTATATCTCGGGTTCTTTTTACTGATGTTTTTAGTGTGATAGAGAATTAGCCAAAACCTTACACAATCTTTTAGAGCTCAACAAACACTCTTGATTAGGAATAAATAGTTAACTTTTACAGTATCATAGATTTATATACACTGATACCAGCTGCTGATGCCTCAGAAAAGTTACAAAGCTGCACTGTCTCTCTGGTTTCCTCCTTGCTCCTCACCACCTCTGGCTTCTCTGCATGCCCTCCAGCCTTCCAGCCTGTCAGGACTCAAACAACAACCGTTCTGCAGCAGCATCGCTGTTTTAGGAACAGAGATTTTTGCTGTGGCATAATTCCTTCACAGTTACTGCAGTACACGTAATAATATCTTTCTGGTCTTTGAGGTTGGAGGCAGCAGAGGTGGGTTTAACAGGAGTGATGGCCATCAATGATGGCATGCTGACTCAGAAATGGTGCTCCCCAGACTTTTCATTATATCTTTGCATGCTCATGATTCTTCTCCCTAAAGTACCCTAAGCTCTGATGAAACTTGATTTACGTAGGTGTCCTTTCCCAGGTGAACTTCTCCCAGTGTCAGTGAGCAGTGCCCAGCTGACGTGCAGTTGCTGAACATCCAAGTCAGTGTGGAGCTCTGAAAACAGCTGAGAATTTATGTGGGCAGCACTGTGGTCCTCTGACAGCTGCTCTCTCTCCTTTGACAGCCCTAGATCCAGTCTAAGGCAGTACTACTATTATTATTATTTAAAGGGCAGTAATACAGAAACGATCCAGTGATAATTTTTGTACTTTGATAATTACTAAATTACTTGGTGAAAGTCTGATCTTCAGTCTACCAAACATGCCACATGCCAAATGCTTTTATTGCAGCCTGTTCAGTTCACTATAGTTTCTTTCATCAAATTCCTCCCTCTACTCAGTCATGCAGGGTCAACATAAAAGAGCTATCCAGTGCTAATCAAATTTTAATGGGATATTGTTTACTTGATTGAAGAAAGGTTAAATTTGCTGTGTAGACAAATATCACTGTAGCACAGTGTATTCAGCAAAAGGTTTTTAAGTAGGAGATTCACACAGGGGCTGAGCAGCGTTTATGCCAAATAGATACAAGATGCATCTTGTTAATTAGAGATAATTTTAGGATCTGGAAGAGGCATTGCACATGTATGCTTTGGATAGAGTAGTTTTAGGCTACCTTATAGTGAACTTTGTAGTACTTGCATGGTGTGGCCATTTCTGTTTGATTGTGGTGTAGTACAGTTTAATGTTTAAAAATACTAAAATTTTTGCACTACATAAGGCATCCTCTTCATTTAAACAATTTGAATGTACAAAACACAAAAATGTATGAGCAGAACAAAGACAGTTACATGTGTACACAGAGTCTGGTCTGAAGTGTTACTGAATGATAACGGCTCCTCCAGGAGTTGACATAACTCACTGACTTACAGTGAAACACTGTGTATTTAGTCCTTGTAGCATTCTGAGCTCGTTTTGTAATTCAGAATTACTTTTTATAACAAAGAAAAACATTTTACTTTGCTGGAGTATTTTATTGAAAGATCCTTCACCCAATAAATGTTAAGGTAGAAGTTGTACGACATTAAAAATGTTACAAGCAAATCGTCATATGACATATATTAAATACTATAAACTAAGCTTCCTGTCTGGGTAACTACAGAAGAGATTATTTATGCTGTGTTCTAATTAACAAAATTTCAATTTTATTACTTCTTGTCTTGTATTTGCCCCTGATTACACATGGTAAAACTGAACACCTGACATGCTGCACAATAGGTCAGCTTTCTAAAGTGTGCTTTATAATTCCCTATCAACTTCGTTTTTCAAACTGGAGAAGGAGAAAGATGTAGTTATGTTTTCTCCCTGCCTATAGTGGGAGTTAAGTAAATGGCCATCTGCAAGGTTGGCTGTGAAAAGGTTAGCATCTTCTGTTGCATGTAAGGTGTAGACAATTACTGTACATTAGGCACAATGAAAAGATTAAGCAGATTTAAATTTTGATGTTATGTCACTTGTGCTTTAGTGGGATAATTCATCAGCACATTGATGCTATTTTCATTGTTTACTATTTTATGAGAGAAACGTACTGTGTTACCATTCATGAGAATGTGCTCTGCTGTGGTGGGTGACGTGAACAGAAAGCTGGTCCTGTATATGTACTGGTCGAAATACATATGCTGGTCAAAATTTCCTGTCAAAACATATTTTTCTGTAGATTTTGATGAAGTGATTCGTACAAAAGGCTAGATTGATCTCCTTTAACATTGCTGTTTAAAAAATGGGTTTCCAGAGCTAAGCTAGTCATCATTTTAGCCATCAGAAAGTTAGCCATTGAAGTCTAACACAGTGTCTTAAGGCTTTGTAGTCAATGGAGATATACGGACACCTCCAGAGAGCTATGGGTTATATCCTGCGAGGCATCTGTGGATAGCTGAGATGAACAACCTTTCTAAAACACCTCTCTCTTTCCACTGATGAAAGAGTGAGAGAGAAAACAGATTCCTAAAATTTTGATGGATAAAGACAGATAAATCCCATTCTTCCTCTTCCTACCTGTTGAAATCTTGATTTCTTAATTAAATATTTGATTGAAAACTGATTTTTTTTTTGGACACTAGAATCTTCGTGGCTTTAAGCTTTTACTTGAATTTCTACTTCTTCAATAATTTTTTTACAGAAATCAGTATGTATTTTTAAACAGTTTGAATCAGTTCTTGACTATGACAGAATTCCCAAAGATTTCTGTTGGGGCCAAGATTTCATACCTTTTTTTTTTTTTTTTTTCCCATTCATATAATTTTCTGACTGTTTATAAGGTTATAAATCCTACAGCTTTAATGAATCCTCTTCATAGAGTTCTACCATAAAATCCATTTACTTCATTTTACTGGGTAGCATCATGGACCTCATCTGAAAAACCTCTGAAAATAATTGAAAGATAGGGATTATGTGGATATCAATGAAATCAAATTAAACTTTGCACGTGTGAATGTACACAGCTATGAAGTTACTGTGTCAGAAAGTTATCAGTAGATCAGCAAAAAGCAGAAGATCTGAATATGAAAGTTGTGATTCTGAAAAAGGGTTTTTCAGTGGGATACAGAAAAATTTGCCCATTTGTGCTACTGCCCTGTGCAGTATGTTATTGTCCTCTTTATTTCAGTGTTAGCAGCAGCTACCATGTCATGTTATGCACTTTACCCTCTCTTTGTCTTCATCTCTGTTCTTTGATATGTATTTATATTTCTACCTTTTTTTTGTACTGTACCACAGTAATGCATTGTCTGAGCAGTCTTCACAAAAAATGGATTTTCAAGGATAATATTCCTAGCTGACTTGATGAAGTCAGCTCTTTCCTCAGTTTCATTTATGCACCATAACATTTCCTTTTTCAGTCATGCATTTTGACTCAGATTTGGAAGTACAGTGTTGACACAGCATTGTAAAGATCTCATGACCGCTTATAGAAGAACACCATTGAATTTCTCCGTAAGGTTAGTGCATATTAGCCAGACTCTGCCATTTGATGTAGCTGGATCTAACCATAACAGCTGCTCTGTGTGAGTAGGTGGTCCAGGATTGCTGAATGAGGAATATTTGCTCAGGGACATGCTAATGATAGGAGCAATTACAAGAAAGTAATTACAGTTTAAAGAAATAAATTATTTCAGGAATGCCAGGATAATGATGTGATTATTATATTTTATGCACAGTCCACTATAGTATGACATTTCATTTCAGAAATTCTAAAATGGGTTCAGAAATTCTTGATACTTGGTCACAAATATTAATAAATGTGTTAAGTATTAATCATAACCAAATAACCTGGCTACTCTTTACTATTGGATCTTTTAAGATCAAAATCATCTCTGCAATAGAGACCTCTGTCACACTGGTCTGCAGTGGCAGAAAGTAAAAAGCATGTTTGAAAAGGTTGGGTAAGTTCATTTGAATTTCTGGATCCTTTTTATCTTTTATTTGTAATGTTTTTTATTTCAGGCTTGCTGGACGTTCCCTCCTGCTCTGGACCTCTCCCTTGGTACCGGCACAGCTCAGAAGGATGAACGAAAAGGAAGCAATAGGAAAGGGGTGGAACAGGGGAAAGGACTAGAAAAAGAAGTAGGAGGGAGAGCAATAGAAATGGAGGAAAATATCCCCAGCTTGTTCAGTTAAGGCTTCGGAGAGGGGGACTGTTTGCAGTCCCTGCTCCTCCTCACCTTCCCTCAGACTCAGCCGCTCTCCCATCCTCCACCTTAGCTTTCATCAACACTATAGATATTTCACTACTTATTTCTATTTCTTATTTAAAAAAAGAAAAGGAAAGCAGAAAAATATAGTCTTTGCAAACAACAAAAAATACCCCCCCTTCTCATAAATAATAGTGTAACAGTACTCATCTAACTGTGAGGCAAGAGGGATTACCTTCTGGTGAAGTAGACTTACATGAAAGTATAGAGTGGTTTTATGCATCTTGATGACAGAAAGGAGTTTAGGCTTCTCATTCCTTCATACCCAGAGAGAGCCCTTCAAATCAGTGTGCAAATGACTGTGTTTCATTCTGTTTACCAATATACAAAAGCAGGCTTTCTGTTGACCTTTATTTACTTATTTGCTTTGTCTCTTTCTCTCACAGTTTTACTTCCTGGGGCCCATCTTACTCCCCATCGTCTTAGTGGGACTATAAATTAAAAACTCAATTCAATCAGTTCATTTGAAACTTACATTGTATTATTCATTTTTATAGGCTAAATCTGCCCCTCCACAGCCATTCCTACCAGGAAACCCTCCTGCCTGACAAGGTTGACTTAAAAGTTTTAACAGAATGGACGGATCCAGTAATTGGTCTTTCTAAGAAGTTATTACCAATTTGACTAATAAGAAAAGTCAAAATGTAACCCCGGACCAATACAAAATAAAGCCTGGTAGCGAATTTGCAGACTTAAATGTCAAATATTAAAAATTCCTGATTGCTTGTTATACTATAATAAATTATGATATTTGAGTGAAAAGAGATGTTGATATCTGACCTTACAGATGCTGGTGGAACAGGTCCAGAGCAGAATGATCAGGTCCAAGACTGAAATAAATTTTAGATGCTGAAATGACATTTAAAAGTACTGTAGGTAAAATTATTAGGTGTTGTGCATATCTAGGTATAATGGGTCAAACACAAACATGCTATTAAATGAAAATACAGTACATAAAACTGCAGTAAAGTAATGACTTCTTTCAGGGACTTTATGTTAAGAAAATTGTTCTATTTGACTAATGTTTCAGAATTTCATTTTACATTTTCTTAAGATGCACTGTAAACACTAACCATAGCCTCATTACCTGACTAGAAGCTAGATTTCAGTCTGCCCGATGTGCTTTTGCAGTTTATTTAGATTTTGATTATTTCTGCCCAATTTATCTGAGTCATGTACTTGAAAAATAGGCTTCTGATCTCAGCAGGATATTCTAAGTCCTTGAACTTGATAATTTGGGTCTCTGAGCAGTCTGTCCAAAAAACAAGGTACTTCAAAGGAGCCCTTTGGGTCAATACAGTGAGGGATCCAGCTGTCCTTGGGAATTGCATTAGGAGTTGTGGCTGTCCCACGCGGGGAACCAAGGTCCTGTCTGTGCCGGAGTGTGCTTTGAAGGGAACTCCCCCTTCTCCTGCCTGAACCAGAGAACTGCTTTCTGCGAATGAGGGATTTATAATTGAGAGATTGTTCCCAGGAGATTTCAAGGGAACTTAAGGTCTGAGGCGGAGTGTAATGGTTTTAAGACAGGTAACAATCGTACTCTTGATCCCTCTGTGAGATTTTGACCAACATTGCCAACTCTAAGTGTCAGTTAAGGGAAGCCTACCTCAAATCCTGCCTTAACTGAAGATAACTTTACCTGACATTTAGACAAAAATTATGCAATCTGAAGCCCTCATCTGCTGTTGACATGCAGTACAGCATTTCCTATGCTACATACCACGAAGGGGAGAAGTCTGACTTTCTCCTCTTAAGTGGTTATTTTGAAATCCCTGGTGTAAGTGAGGTCATTAAGGCTGCCTACGCAAGTAAGAGGAAGGGATCTTGGAGAAAGATCTGAAACAAAGATTTTTCAAATCAGTGGATGAAGTGATGATAACTTCCTTGGACTGACTCAAATCTTTTGTCTTTTCTTATTCATCAAAGTTAAAATGCGTGATATTTTTAAGTTTGCTTTGTAACCTTTATCTTCTTTGGAGTGTGATGAAATTATTTCATAGGGCAATTGCCGTCTCACTTTAAAATGTAACTACAGTATAATCCATAATGATCAATTTCTTCTATGACCAGCTGTTTGCTACTTTACAGCCCTGCAGTGCATCAGAAAAGTATCTTTACGGAAGTGGAGTAATAGAATTGACATCTTTGAAACTAGGAACTTCCTAATGGAAAGTTTGAAGTCTGAAAGGACCTGTCTATTTCAAGTTAAATGTTTTGAAATGTAATATAAAATATATTTTGTGGTATTGAATCCTACATGTAAGATGGAAGTTTTAATGTAAAGTACTTTAGTCTTCTGATATTTAGAAGACTTCTTCCATAAAATTGAAAGATTTCTAAATTATGATTCCCTCATTTTTTAGCTACTGCTCAGATAGAGTAGCTATTATATTACTTATGAAATTCGGGAGAATTATGGCTGTCTCTACTAAACACATAGTTAAAAGCCTGACCTCAGCATCTTTGTGAAAGTCTTACTGCATGCATAGATTACTGAATATGATGGTAATCTCTCTTTGGCCTAGAAAACAGAACTGTGGTGGAAACAAGGCTGAATGGAGACTGCCATCATTGTCAATATTAACATATGAACTTAAAATATATTGTAAGTATGTTAAGGATGAGATATACTAGCTACACTGTTGTATAGCTTGTATAGTTGTATAGCTTCTAAGTAGTATAGCTTTCTAAGTAGCAAGACATAGACTAGATTGAAACTGGGAGTCTAGTGCTGATTTCACTTACAATTTTCCAGTGGTTTTGATGTAAATACGTTCAGATCAGGCTGACAGAGCTTTTTTTCAGGACATGATTTCTTAGTTTGATTTGTTTATAGTAAATATGAAATTTTTACATTAAGTTTTCTTGTAATGGTCTCTCTCACAGTCTGGCATATTTTGAATAATACAAAGAAATGTACTGTGATAGAAGACACACTCCCTGTTCTGTGGTTACGGCTGTAACTGTACAGATAATTGGGAGCAAGATCAGGATTCTGCTTTTAATGCAAAAGTCTGTATTTCTGATAAATATAATACAAAGTATTAATAGAACAGACAACCTGATATCTGGTGAGTCTGTAGTCTTGGAGATGGAATAATAAAAATTTGATTAAATATAAAAAATGCAGTGTTATTTTTTCTAGTAATATATATATATTTTTTCAAGTTATTTATCTTTTCCTAGTTATTTATCTTTTCTGATTTATCAGAAGTAGGAAAGAGCTGCTGCAAACTCAGTTTCCAGACAGCTCATTATTCTGTTTCTACTAGCATTAAAGAGCAAAGGACAAAAAAACAAACAAACAAAAACAACAGCTTTTCTGACAAGAACCTTCTTTCTAGTAAAGAAAGTAGAATGTCAGAATAATGATAGAAGAATAAATTGTACTGCCCTAGAGTTTATGTCTGGGTTATTTTACAGTTAATCAATATTAGTGAACTGATATCTTGTACAATTGGATAAACATCAGGAGAGATCACAGTCTTAGCAAACGAAGTAAATGCAATATCTATGAATGATCATATCAATGAACAGCAACATCTTATTCTGCAGAAAAACAAAAGCTTAAAATGAACCATAGGAATTATGCTTAAAGATACATATATATATATATATATAATGAAGAACAAAATCTTCATTTATTGTATTTGCAAGAAAATGAATTAGGAATACATCATTAAGTTAGTACTGCAGTTCTGATCAAATTACTGAAGTAATTTCAGAAACAAGTTTGTTGTTTCCTTAATTCTGTCACTTTTTAATTTTTGTATTCCTTCAATTTGCCAATCTGTAACATTTTTCAACATAGTATTGAATGTGAATGTGAACAGTCTGTATTAACTGTATTGAGGGAAATTACATACACAGACATACATTAGAAATTTCACTAAGAAATGTCTAATGACAATACTATAAACAGGCAGTTATGTGTGAAAACTCTTGTAGTATTGCCTTATTGTCCACCACTTACTGAAAATGGTATCATCTCAATTTACAGAAGTTAATAAAAAAAAAATGTATCTTACTGTAGACACAGGTTACCACTATAAATACAAGGAAATTGTCTTCCTTGCAATACCAAAATAAGCAACAAAAAAAATAAAAACAAGCCCACACCAAAACCAATCAACCAACCAACAAACACAAAAAAGATTATTTCTTGTTTCTTGTTAATTTCTTCTAAAATGTGTATTTTTGTTGTTGCTGAAATGTATGTTATATTTCCAAACTGAATATAGGTTTGCCTTTTTCATGTTCTACTGTAAATTTGAAACTTTCCCGTATTTTCTATTGGCATAGCTGCATAATAACTAGAATGTTATGTTTGTGCAAGCATACTTTGATGAACAGAACAGGACATTTAATTTTAGTAATATCTGTATCAGAGTAGAAACTAAGGGGGAAATCTCATTTCTGAGTACTTCAGCTTACGCTCTTTGCCTGTTGACACTTAGAACAGTAATATTTCTGTAAGGTCTTAGTCCTTAAGTATTGGTCAGATTTGATCTGAGAATTTTAAAAAGCTTTGCAAATACTTTTCATTTAAGTAATGATAACATAAGAAAACTGTTAATGGTTGTGTTGCTACAGTTCGTAGGAACCCAACCATAAAGTAAGACTAACAGTTCATTAAAAAAAGATAAAATAGAGGGGATGCTTCAGCTTCAGCTCCAGCTCCTTAAAAACATGTGATTTACATGCAGCTTGCAACCCACCGTGAGTGCTCAGGATTCAGCTGTAGAATACGTAGTCAGTAATAGCTTTTCTTTTTCCCCAAAAATAATTTGCAGTGTAAATATTAAATTATTTCTGATGTGAAATCATCTAAAGTATTTGCATGCATTGCCTCTGTGAATTCAGTTGCAACGTCTCACTGGTGGTGTATAAAAATGTAATCAGCAAAAATACAAATCTATTTAAAAGTATTCTTTCTTTCTCTTAGTAATTTTTGTCTCATGCCAGTATTTTATACGTGTCTGCTATTATACTTGAGATACACTATTGTTGCCCTTGTATCCTTTTTATAAGTCCCCAGGTAGTTCTTTCACGTGGAGATTTTTTTATGTTACTGTCTTGCTGAACACCTTTTAACACAGCTCAGCCTAAAAAAAAGAAAAAAATGGGTCTTTATTAATAGAATAATAACAGCATATTTCAAAGCAGATGGAGCAGAAAGAGACATCAAAGCCAAGCTAACAAATAGTGAAATTATCACAGTGAAATCTACAGAAAAATCCTACAGACAGTTAGTGGGCAGAATTTTAAACAGACATGCAGCTAATTTTGATTTTTTAAATGAGCTGTCTTTCATGGAAGTAGGACATGGAACTCCCAGCAGTTAAAGGGAATCTACAAGATGCTAAAGTGTTCCTTTATATAAGATACAGATCTTTATAGACCACAACTGAATCATTAGGAAAAAAAAAAAAAAAAGATTTTTTTCAAAAGCAAGACTAAAAGAGAATATTTTCTTTGAGTGAAACCAGCTGTTAGTTGATAGGGAATCGTGGGAAGTTATTGCATGAACAAGTGGTGTGGTTTATACTTGTGGGTTCATTTGCACATTTCATCTCCACATAGATAATCCAAAGCATGCAAGCACAGCAGTGGAGACAGGAAAGATGTGGGTTTTGACTTTGGTAAAGATTCCACCAAGGCGGGTAAGGACTTATCTCCTGCCAACATACAACAGTGCCCATCTCTTAGGATTTTATCCTGTTTGTTGGTACGTTATATGACATATAATCAGATTTGATTAAATATAAGAACTCACTCATTTGTCTTGGATTAATACATAGGTATTTTATGTACAGAAATTACTGTGCATAATAATTGTGTGTTGCATGTTCAGTAGAATTCTCTTACTCTGCAGTACTATGTTGAAAAATACCATGGTACCAAAGAAGATAAGGGTTGTTCTCGTGCAAATTAATATTGATGTTTTTCTGCGGTTAGACGTTCATCCAATTTCAAATGTCAGACTTTACTGGCCAGTAACATGTTTGTGATTCTAGATTAAACTGGATGCTATAGAGGGACATCTACAATTGCCACTTTCTGGCATCTGAAATTGTATGTCTGTTACAGCCAAAATTTTAAATCATTTAGGATGCAGTTGAAAATAAAGTGAGCTGGAATTTTGTATTTGTTTCCAAATAGACTTGGAGGAATGTTACCATCACCTGAATTTTTATTAATGTAAAACATTTGTCTTTTGCCAAACTCCAGCACAAGGTATTTTACCCATCTTACTACAAAAGCTGTTGATAAATTAGAATATTTTGGATTATGGTGATATTGTGTACATTGTATAGAAATTATATATATACCCTAAAGTCGTAATTTTTAAAAACACATTGCAAATATGAACCTTTTCATTTCAGTATTTGTGGTTGCATAGATTGTTTCTGGTTTTAGATAATATTCCTAAGGGAATATTTTGTTCTTTCTTGAAATCACACTTATTTAGAAAAATGGAAAATGAGTTTTCTTAAACACAGCAGGAGACTGCCAATGGAAAAGCACTCGGTTCCTAGACTCCTTTTAGGTAATATTCTTTTTCCAAATCTTTTGTCTTAATCTGTGGTAGTTTTTTTTTTGTTTTTGTTTTTGTTTTTTATCCTGAGTACATGTAGGTGTCTTTGCCTTTCTCAACCTCAGTGTCTGTTAAAGTTATGTCTAGATGACTTTCTGAAGATTCTGGGTACAATTTATTAGGTAAAACATAATACTTGGTTGATGGAGCCTCAAAACAACAGTTGAAACTTCTGTATTCAGTTCGGCCTCCTGTAAAATTCCTCACATAAACGAAGTCCCTTTGCAGAGCTGTGTCCACTTTTGGGCTGTGGAAGTGGTTTTTGTAGTAATAAGTTAAAGCATAAAGGAATAGAATTCCCTTTTCCATTGAACTGTAATGAAAGGCATTTATCGGAAGAGAGAAAACAGGTCCAAAACCACCTGATTCTTTACCAAGCATATATTAATCAATTCATGTAGAGAGGACTCCACTATTAGTCTCTTTCTTAGATCATTAGGGCCACATGTGATGTTGATTGCACTTCGAGAATATCAGTGGATTAGTTGCTTTTCTTTCGTATGTTTTTTTGCAAGCATGGAAGTGAAAAAGCTCTAGGGTCCATTTATGGAATACTGTATTTTCTTTATGAAAGTTGATGTAACTGGTCCATTTGTTATAGCTAATTTCTTCTACATCCATGCACTACAGTTAACCTTCTTTGACCTAAACAAAATAACCCAGTTAATTTCACTGATAGGCTTTAACCTTTGTCCACTAATGAGCATACAGTTAAATCTTATGAGATACTTTGAGGAGTATTCTGTCATGTTGATCTACTGAAAAATGATGTAAGAAAGAGAAGAAAAAAAAGAAAATGATTGTACTGCAGAGGTGCTGGAGAGTGAAAAAAGCAATATATCCCAAAGTAGGATCTGAATGTGCGATGGAAACAACTAGTGCCTGCCCTTCACTCTCCTTTGGTCTCTACGGCATTTAAGTTTAAATTTCACTTGGACTCTAAAACCTTCTGTCAACTGTATTTTTTCCTCTACAGAATTACTTATATATCTGAAATCTTTTCACTAATCCTGCAAAATCAAATCAAAATTATCCCATAAGCAAATAATAAAAGGCATGAAGGCTAATGTTTTTGTTTTGTTTTTAAAATTAAAAATTACTGTGAGACAGAAATCTTTAAACATGGTGTCCCATATTCCCAGCTGATATAATTTGGTAGGATGTCTCCATTAAATCAATGGAGAATCGATTACCTGGTTTTAGGCTCATATCTTGTTCATAGCAAATGTAATGGAACTTGCTTCATTTTAGTGAAAAGTTGTGGAAAACAGGCTGATTAGTTATGTAATGGGAAGATCATTTCAGCCTTCCTGCGGAATGAGTAATGGAGCTTTAAAACTGTTAAGGTAATGCTTGTGTATGCTGTATATGGAGAGCAGGGGAAAAGGGCTGTGATGTGCATGAGATGTGAGCACAGAAGCCATGAACTCGGACACTATCTTTTCAGTGAAAGCTGTTTAGCTCTAGAGCCTCTCCTTTGCATTTTGAGAGGATTTTAGAAGAATGCATTATTCATAGTGAAAGAATAGTTTAGAAGTCTATTGTTTCTGATGGAGGATTTTGGGCACAAGCTTGCATTTTTTTAAGTCCATTTTATGTTACAGAGCATTGCAAAAATGTCTTGTGGTTTGGACAGTGTATTGATTATAGTCAGTCAGACATTTTACATAGACTAAGGTATGCCATGTTTAGCAAAAACTGCATTGACAAATACAGCATATTAACAGATCCTTGAAATTTTGGCATGTAATTAGGCTTGCTTAGGTCTTTAAATGTAAAGGATGATCTATGAACGTGCTGCCATTCAATAACGCAGTCTTTACATTGATTATCAGAGATATAATGGAGCATTTTATTACATTAAATGTTGAGAAGAGTTAAATAAGAGACGTTTTCAAGCAGCATGGTCATCAGATATTCAGCTGTTAAAACACCATTTTTTCTGTCTGGTTCTGCTTTGTATCAAGAATTTCAGTTTGGTTTGGGTAGTAAGCTTTGAAGCTGGTAAGGTGGAAAGTAGTTAAAGGACCAAACCATGCAGGTTGCATTCTTAACTTCCAGATCAGAAAAACATCTGATCTCTTTTAATAAAGAGAAAAATATCCATACATTGAAAAAGTCCTTATAGAATCAGAACTTTTGCCAGTGCTATTGTAACACTTATTATTTCTCTTCTGTGTTTTAGAACTGATATATTTTTTCCATTGGTATGTGTAATGAACCATAGTTAATATATGCTACTTAGCTTAATCTCTCTGAAACTCAGCTTTTCAGTATGAAAGAAAAGAGGCAGTAGGAGAATGCATATAGACAAGGGATAAGACATGAGAAGATATTTATGGCACCTGAGTCTCAGCTGTCAATTCATGCATGAAGTATAAGATGGGACAGTAGGCTGGATTTGTTTTTGCTGTTGACATTGTGTTGTGAGCATATCACTTAGGCTTCACAGAATCACAAAATTGTAGGGATTGGAAGGGACCTCTGGAGCTCAACCCACCTGCCAAAGCAGACTCCCTACAGCAGGCTGTACAGGTAGGTGTCCAGGCAGGTCTTGAATATCTCCAGAGAAGGACACTCCACAGCTTCTCTGGGCAGCCTGTGCCAGTGCTCCGTCACCCTCACTGTGACGAAGTTCTTTTGCATATTGGTGTGGAACTTCCTATGCTCCAGTTTATGGCCATTTCCCCTTGTCCTGTCCTCACAGACCACTGAAAAGAGGTTGGCTATATCGCTTAATCTCCCACACTTAAGATATGTATAAACATTAATAAGACTACCTCATAGTCTTCTCAAGGCTGAACAGGCCCAGGTCGTCCAACCTCATAGGGGTGGTGCTCGAGACCCTTTATCATCACTGTGGCTCTCCACATCCCAATCCTCTTTGCTGTTGTTATACAGCTTACTTTGATAGCTGGAACTACATACCTTCTAGTTGATGTAAAGTCTTGTAATGAAACAATAATTTTATAAAAGAGGAACTGTGCAGCAGGAAACTGTAAGTAGCAAGACAAATTCCTCACAATTTGTTAGGGAATGTTCACACTGCAGGCAGCTCGGCCAAAATTGATAGATATGGATTTCCAGACAATATTGCAACAGCTCAGAGAACAATAAATCAAAGGGCAATTCTTATTTATTTATTTATTTTTTTAATGAAAGTACTTAGCAGAAACTTTGTGAATATGTGAACAGGAAAATGCTGTACACCTTCATTTGGAAGTGTTTTGGAGGCTCAAAGAAACTGGTTAGTGAAGGATCCATTGTTTTGGAGACTCCAAACAAATACATCCAGGCCTGCTTCGCACTCTTGAAATTTTTCAAAATATTAAATATTTTACTTTTTGTCAGTGACTCCCAAAAAGGATTTTTGGTGAGGAATTGTCAGTTTGAGAAATTTTTGTCAAAAATTTTCAGAGTCCTGGCGTGTTCTGTTTGTTAGTTGGCTAAGATATGATTACAGGCTCTAGACTGTTAATTCTCCTGTACTGGCAGGATCTTTGAATGTCTTAAAAAGCATTTCCTGACCTCTCTTCAGTGCTAGGAAAAGGCACAGTAGTTGCCAGAACATGGCTGTAGTCAGTGCTCTCTGAACATTACTGAGTCTTTAACAGCAGCATCTTAAAACTGAAAGAATCTAGCTCTTCAGTGAATTCAGAAATAAAAGGTGTGCCAAATACCATTGTTAACTGAAAGGAGGGAAAAAATCTTTCAGCCTGCTGAATAATAAGCATGTGATTAACAAAACCTGTGGGTAATAAAAATGTGGTATATAAGTTTTCTTTATTTTCTTGTCATGCATGGTTCCAATTCTTACTGCTTAGTTGTTTCAGCAATAAATAGACACAAGGTAGAAAATTCTGAGATTTGGATATGATGATTATTTTTGTGAGAGGTTCTGTAAACAGTGTCTTTAAAGGGGGTTTGTTGGAGTCTAAAACTTGCAAGCAAACCCGGTTCATCTTTCCTAAATAACAGTTCTCTCCATGGTCTGATATAGGTTTGCAATTCAGTCTATATCTTTTGACTCTGTAACTTTCTGATGTTTTTGTACTCTGCCTTCTCTTCCTCATTTATTTTCCATAATTGAAATGGGAATGAAACCCTTCATCGTTAAAACTGTGACTCATACGCTGAGTAACTGTCACTCTGTAAGACCTAAAAGAAAACATTTCAGCAGCTGTGTTTTCAACCACCACCACAAAGTTTTCTATGTGTGTGTTAAAAAGCCACCTACACTAGTAATCCTGCAGTCTGCTCTGGGTCTTGTGCTCAGTCAAAGGTCCCTCAAACCAGTAGAAAGAAAAGATAAATGGCTGGAGGGTGTGGAATAACTGCCTTTACCATTCATTCTCTCCTTTTTGACAAAGCTCTTATAGGTGGGATTCTCTGCTTCAGCACTGGTGGAGGTGTACGCTGGAAGAGAGAGGAAAAAGAAAGTTGTCATTTTTAAAACAATTTTTCTGGAAAAATACATTATCTGAGATTTTGGAGGACTGATTAATTTAAATAAATAGATAGTAGTCTCTGTGAGGGTGATATTGTCACATATAGGTAATAGCTTTTGAAAGCAAGGCCAATGAATTACTGTTGTGTTAGAATGAGACACTCTTAAGGGAGAGGCTTTGAAATGAATCAAAGGTAAGTGCTGGATCTGTTTCTGAAATTGTATCTGATCAGCCAAAAAGAAAATGATGGATGTGTTTGTCTGATTAGGAAAAAGGCAGTGATGGGCAACTAAAATTTCCCTACATACATATTTAAACAAAAGTGCTATACAATACAGTTCATTTTGTCACTGGAAATACTTCGTTACGAGATGATGATTCATCATTGATCTTTGCTCTCTGCCGATGGAAAAGCTCTCCTGGGAGGAAAATATAATCTATATCTGTCTTATTTGTTTGACAAACTAAAAATATCAAGAAACAGAGTTCTGCTTTTGTTTCTGAGATTTAAAGTACATTGTCTAACTTTTTATTCAAAGAAGTTGTTCGTAAATCTAGTCTAGAAAAATGCTGTTTTTATAAGCACCAGGAGCATGTTTTGTTTGGAGGGAATGAATTATTCCTTGCCAACAGACAGCTGTAAATACATAAAGCTCTCAAGCTTCTTGAGGCTTGGCTCAAATGCCAGCACAAAATCAATGTTAAAAATCGATGCCTTATATGAGCAGTACTTTACTTAATCATTTAAAAAAATTATTTCAGTGAGACGTAGAGGGCCAGATCCTGAGCAAATGGCCAGAAATATTTTAGCTTCTGTAGAGTTCTATTGATTTACTCCTCAGTGATCTGGCTTACTGTGGAAACTAAATTTAATATAATTTTATTTTTTAATGTATTTATTTAATAGTACAGAACATCACTGAATTTTCCACAACCACAAATGTGGATTATACTCATGGCAAATTCTTGACATGCATAGAATATGTAGCTGTGTCTGACATGGAAAAATATTGCAACTGACATTTACAAACTCAATATTGAGTTTTCTATTTCATTTTGTGTAATTTGTAAAACAAATTCATTTCTAAAGTTACCCCACTAATTACAACTGGTGATCTTCATAAAATTAAATTATCAGGAAATATGATCTTTCAGAGACATGCTTTCTGTGTTGATGAAGTATATTGTTCAGATTTCATAACTTAGATAAATCATTTGGTATCACACTTTAAGTGTTTAGTAAATATGTCTTAGGAAAATACAGAACTTCTAGCAGATATTGCTACAGCTCTCTGCTGTTGAAAAATTGCTACGAAGTATTGGAGATTGTTGGGAAATAATTTTAACAGCTGTGTTCTGTATTTCTGGTGCCTGTATGTGTACTCTCTCGTAATCCATGTACTCTGGGATTATAAATTGTTGGAAATGCTGTGGATTGCATTGCTGGGTGTGGAATTCACCGCAGAATATATGCTTTTTTTGTAGGTGAATGTGTGCTCTTTTGTAGGTGAAGAGATAGTCTCAGAAATAGTAGCTGTGATGCTGCTGACTTCTTGTTCTATCTCTAAACAAAGCAGGGAATAAGTAGAAATTCAGATGTGTTGCATTATAAAAACAATCACATTAATATTATTGTGAGTACACTCCTTTCTGTCATTCCTGACATTGCACATCTAAATTTCTTACCTTAATATTTCAGTAAGGTAACTCCCGTCATTTAAAGTCATTCAGACCGATCCTCATGAACCTTACTAAAATTTTTTTCATTGGTGATAAAATGACTGTGTACAAGGAATATTGTGTTTAACTTGAAAATCTGATTGATTAAGTATTGAGACAAATTCCTATAGCAGACACGTGTCAAGACATGGACTTGATGACTTTTTGAGATCTCTTCAAATTAACTTTCATGATTCTGTGATTAAAGTTGTGAATAATACAGTACATTTTCATTTTTGTGAAAAATTACATGTAACCTCTGTTAAAATTAAACCATGACCATGTGTATTGTTTTACGTTATGTATTTACCTATTTTATGTCTTCATTTTGGTTTTTGTTTAATTTTATCTTGCATTCTATTGGAATCACATTCTTTTGTAAAAGATTGGAAGTGGAGAATGTTACCACCGTTAGATGATTCACTTCATAACTGCAACAATGACACCAACATTGCATATCAGAACTTAAGACAACATTAATTAAATTTTGCCATCAAGAAGATGAGTATATATCAGCAAGGAAAAAAACATTTTGTGATTAAAATATCTAAAACTCTGTTGTCCTAAAGTTCAGTTTTCGTGGCAGTGTGCCTTACAACAACACTGCAGTGTTACACATCATGAGTGGGATTTTGCTATTGCTTATATTTAAAGTCTGGAGAGAATACTTCTCTGTTTTGTTTGAAAAAAAATGGAGCCTGGATCAGTAATGGTATGCTGAAAACATTAGAGGGGAAGCACTTTATTCATTATCTCACTATTCAGGGACCTATTTGAAAACTGAGCAAGGCATATAATATGGGGTTAGGCAAAAACATTTTGCATGTTACTTCTCCTTCATTCACAACAGCTGCGTGTGACATTTCTGAGTAAAAGAGGATACAGGATTGTCTTTGCATTCCTTAAACTGGTTGTTGGTGCCTGAGGGCTGCTTGGAAATTCCTTTCACTGCCAGGGAGTTATTACCTTATTCAGGGACTGCTGGGAAGGCTGCATCCTGCCCTATTTCTCCTGGCCATTCTCTGTACTACTTGCAAGGAAGAGAAATTGGGTGGGTCCTGCTGCACCAGCTCACCAGCTCACAATCTCTGCAGGATCACCTGGTGCTGTGCTTAACAATCCCACATCCCGTTTTCTGCCTTTAATATGCTGCAAAGCATCTACAATGCCTCAAAGCCTGTCTGTTGGATGTAGGTGAACATTTATTCATGGCTGTAAAATAAGCCTTGTAGAGACAAGTGCTCAACCTGAGAGAGAGAGAGTAAAATCTTCATTCAGGAGGAGTTAAAGGCAAAGCTTCCATTAACACTGAGCTGCAATGATCTTGCCTGAAGGTGCTGCTCTCCTGGACAGACTTATCTCATGATCAGTCTGTGTAGTGACAGATCCATTGGCCAAATTCTTTTTGCCATGCAAAACAAAAACAAACAAAATAAAAAAAGCAAACAAAAAGGATCCCCAAAGGGCTCATACAAGCAGAAGTCACGGGACTGGCATCATGTCTCAACATAAGTTGCTACAGCTGACTCAAAATTTAAAGAAGGGACACATTTTGCATTAGCTAATCATGACTGACATTAATGAGAATCTTAAATGAAATCTTATTTCGGCCTGTTCTGATCTGTGTTTTCTGAAGTCCGGCATTCTTATCTTGGCCTTTGAATGATTGGTGTAGTAATATAACATTGCATTGCAACAAATGAGGAAAGCTTTAGTCTCAAGTCCTACTTAAGTGAAACACTTGTAGCTTTAAATAGAGATTTGATTGACAAGTGAAATAAACTGAAATAACACAAAATTGATGAAATACTCTACAAAGGATTCAAGAAAACTACACTGTAGAAGTTTTGGCTACAGAGTCAGCTGTGTGAGGACAAGTTAGGTAACAGATTGATTGAAACCACCTAATGCATTGCTAAGTGTTGCTTTTCTAGGTCAGGATAGAAGCAACATCTACTTTAATATGAAAGTAGCCCAGCATTAATCTCTGCTTTTATACAGTCAAGGGATCATGGTTTTCCTTCTTAACCATAGGTAAGAAAACCATGGTTATTCAGGCTGGGTGCACAAGAGCAATGGTGGTCTCCATTGCAGAGTCAAGGAAATTTGCCAAATTTTCCAAAATGACACTCAAATTAGAGCTGTCATCCATCTGTGTGTGAACAGAAGGAAATTGTTAATGAAGACTGTAACCTTCAGATGTTATCTGGAGAAGAAAAATCAAAATAAAAATAGAAAGCCCATCTAGGAAAAGAAGTATGATAGCCTTATGCATTGTGTTTGTTTATGATTGGAGGACAGAGCAGACAAATATTTCATGTGCATCTTGTACATATGTATATGACTGATTAAAGCTCCTTTTTTCCATAGAATTTTTTTCTGCCTAAGAAAGAATTTCCAGTATTATACTGTAAACAATTTAAGCTTAACCTGTGGTCTAGGAAGAGTACTTACTAGTAGCAGGACATTTCTGTTTAAGCTATTTCATTTTAATTTGAGTTAAAGTGATTAATTAACAGAACTGACACTAGAATTCTCTTCATTCTTTTGAATTTTCTGACATATTTTCTTTCCTATTAAACAAAAGCTTTCAATTGGGTTCAAGAGGTACTAGATACCTCATGTTTTGTACATCTTCATTTTGAAACATTTTCAACTGTTTTTTTTTTTTTTTCATCTAAATATTTTTATTGCATCAAATAAAGACAGAGAACCAGAAATGCAAAGTGCCCATATTAACAAACATTTTTACGTATAAAAATTGGCATGGACACTGATGCATGTGTTGAATACAATGTTGTGTGGAAATAAGTTATAAAGGAAAACATTGGACTTAGTGAAATGAATTACTAAGAGGATAGGGGATTTTCAAATGAGACGTCTTGGGATGTATTGATTGCACTCATGCCACAAATTTGCAACTGGAACTTTTCAGGAGACAGAACTGAGGTGAAAGTAGTATTGGCAAATATGACGTTTGCTTCTGTAAGATCAGCATAAGGGCATCAATAATACAGAGAAAGACTGAAATACCGTGTAGGAGAAGGTGAATAACCTTGAGAATTGAGGTAACAAAAATGCATTTAAATATTAACAAAGGGTCATCTATTAAAATCAATTTTTTAGATATCAGGTATATTTTTGCACTTGTTTTTGGATGCTATTTACTGTGTTTGACTTTTAACTATTTTGCAAATCACACCCCTGAAGCACGCTTCTTTTTTTTTTTTTTTCTGTCGCAACTGAAACATTCAGTAATTATTTTTTCAATCAAAATCATTTATAAACAGAAGTAGTTTAAACATGAAAAAAAACATATTACTCATTGAACTGTAAACTCCCAAAAGCAAACATTTGTAGTGAACGCAGAAAAATATTTCAAACTAAAATATGTTGAAGCCTATAAAACAGATGCCATCTTGCGATGGAAGATAGATTGGCCTTTGAGCCTGAATAAACTTTGTCTCTAATTAATGTGCAAATCTCACCTGCTCCAGTGTTCTTCCTGTTTAAAAAATCATAGTCTGTTCAGTGTTTCCATGTTTTCTTGTGAATAATCTCTTCCAGGAGGTTTCTTTTTCATTCCAATTTTCTTCGTACCTATAATTTTCATTCTTTACTTTCTTCAAAGTGTGAAGCTAAAGAATGTTAGCCTTTCTGAAATTTGAAAAATCACAAGAACAAATGCTGACACTAATAATGGAAATATTTTGACTTAATTCTGAAGAGTAAAATTCTATATTGTGACATATATTTATTATATATGTAAATTGCATAAAAAAATAAAGAGGATTGATGTTGAATATAAATTTAATTCACCTCGAAAGCTTTCAACCTGATTACCAGACTGTACTAGAATGTTAAATAAAATGTATGTCTTTTAATTTCAACCATATACCATCAAAGTCTATAATATTTTCAACAGAAGCAAGATCATGTCTTTAGTTAAAATTACTGAAAGAATCCGCATCAGCAAATTATGAATTTTAGAAATATTCTAAACCTCTCTTAAATTCTGAAGAAATGTTTGCTCACACAAACTTGAGTACTGACTCCTCTCTCTCTTTTTGCTAGTGCAGTTATGTGTGGACCATAAGTGAAGCATCTCTACAGCCAGATCAGAGTCAGAGTAGGGATCTCTTGACTGATATATTCATGTCATCCAACTTCAGACTCTGATCCTCGTTTGAAAGAATCACCTTTTTTACGCACACACATGCGTGATCTATTATGGCAACTTTTGCGTATTTAGAGATATCTGAATATGCAATGCATGACAAGAATGCATATTTCACCTTAGACTGTTCACATTTATACAATATTTGTCTATACTTGCTATCATGAGTCAACAAGCGTATCTGGAGTATTATATGTGTACTATGGTACTCATTTCTGATAGGAAGATTCCTCATTCTTGTATTATATGAACCTGCTTAGCTGTATTTGCTCAATATACATAATTCCACTCTGGTAGCCTTAAAAAAAAAGAAAAAGGAATTCACGACACCTGTATTTTATTTTCCAATTGCTCACAGGGTGCATCCTTGGACAAGTCACTTAGATGCCAATCCTGAAAGATTTTCAAGTCTTCCATTAATTCCAAAGACAACTTTAAAGGTTTGGTCTTTAATCTTTTTAGCCTTTGATTTCCTTAGCTGTAAGATGAAACAGATGTACTATGAACATATCTCTGGAGCCCCACAGGGACATTCAGATGAAAGGTCCTGTAAATGTGTAAACTACTTTTTATTATTTTCTTATTGGACACAGAAGGGAATTCTGCCTGGAATAGTAGCATCTGAAATTGACGGAGTTTTGCGGTGTTTATCAGTATCAAGAAATTTTCCCTGCATATTTATGTAACTATTATGAAATGAGAACACCAAGCATAAATAATGCAGGAAAATATTAAAAGTACATTTTAGCTACTATTTTTAATTATTTTTTTGCGATTGGCTGGGCAGTGCTTCTGAAGCTCTACTGAGGAATTGCCTCAGTCCCATACGAATGGTGTTTCTTGGTAAGAGCTAACAATTGGAAATTGAGCATTAGGGATTCACTTGCTTCTTCTCTAGTGCTCTGAGATGGAACAAGCAATATTGTTTGCTAAAGACAAAACACAAAAGTGTATTACCCAGTTGACAAACTATAAAGTAGTCTGAGGTACAGAAGAGTATTAGGTCAAAGAGCCATAAGCCCAAACAGTCAAGAAAGTGAAGGGTCTATGTTACCATTTTAAGAATGATTATTGTGATTTTGATTTCAAGTGTAAGAATGAGGAGAAACTGGTGGAAGCTTTGTGTTAAGTGTGAAGACATTTGTCTCTGCTCCTCAACAGCAGCCAGGTAGATAGCAGGCCCAGTGCAGCCATAGTGCGTGGTGAGATGGAAATGAGGAAGGTGGGTCTACCCAGCGCAAGGTGTGCTACCCTATGGGCTCCTGCTGCTGTCCAGTTGAACAAGTCCTGGCCACTTAATAGATATATTTTTTTCACGTCACTGTCTTTCTTACAACAAGTTAGCCCTCCACAGCCTGTTTACATGGTCATTTTTCTGCTGTGGTCACCAAAAGAACAAGTCAAATGTAAACTGGAAAGAGCCTGTAGTTAGCCATGTCATCACCCCTTATTTTAACTACTTGGGTCTATCTTAAAGCCTTTCATAGGCACGTTCAGTAGTTCTTCAGAGATAACTGGGCTTTTTCAGGCTGGAATTTCAGTTGAGATTAGATAAAGACTCCTGTCCAACAAATACCAAAACCTGGGATAAATCCCACCTGGCCAATAAACTGTGCATAACAGAGAGTTACGGAATGGGACTGCAAACATCCATTCTACAAGTAAGCACTATTATATTCATGTCATAAATATGTTAATATGTGAATATGTGACAGAGCATAACTTCTCAGGTGTGATCTGTCACAACAAAGATACATTGTAGGTATGTATATAAAAAGGAAACGGAAGTACTGGTGTCAGAACTAAGTAATCTTCAGATCAAACGTGTTGTGTTTGCATCAGTAGCAGGAGCTAAAAGGAGTTTGGAATCAAATGATAGTGATTAAATATAGAGGATAACAAGTATTATACAAAATTTATAGAGGTATAGTAGTATGTAACACCTGATATATTTCAGTCTAACTGTCTAAAAATGGTTTGCAAAGTGATAAGTTATCACTGGGTATAAAACTCAGACAGTAAATGAGAATGAGACAGTGTCAGTCACAGGTTACTTAGTGGATATGCTGACATTTATATGAGAATTGTGAGAACCATCTTTAAAGGGAGAAGAGCATCTTTTGATAATAAAGGAAAAAAGATCTCAGATCTCCTGAGAGAGATGGAAACTCACAGAGCCTCACCACAGCTCAAAATAATTCAAGCATCCATGTTCCCAAGATAGTCTTTTAAAATATTTATTTTTATGTGGGACTTATAAAATTAAAATCTTTTAAATAACCTATAAATAATAAATAAATAAAATAATAAAAAACAAGAGCTGTTTTGTTTTGTTTTTGTTTTTAACACCAGAGTACATTAGGATCTGACTAACAAAGATATCACCTCAAACCTTAACATTTTTGTTAAATTTTGAACAGTTTCTGGCTTTTCAAAAAGATGTTTGCTGGTCTGTATTTCTGCTTGACAAATGGTTTGCATTATAGTACACTTTTATAAATAAGAAAGCTTTTAGAAGTGGCTGTGAGTGGTGTGGGCTTAGTGAAATCTGAAGGAAGATCACCTAGTACACTACTGCTGAAGTTCTGGGGATGGTTTGCCATATTGCATTACATTTACATCTATGTATTTAAGGCTTAAGGAAAATAAGATGAAGAAAATTTACTTCTGATGTTAATACTCGGAAAGCAGTATTTGAGAGAATGCATCGAATGACCTTTCTGGCTTGTTAGTGCTCATAGATTATAATATATCATTGGACCTAGCATTACTGGTTATAATTTTGACTCAATTTACTAGTGTAATTTTATTGCCTCCAAAACATCAATTGCTAACAGAATTGGGAGAATTGAGTTCTTCATCTTTTGAATTCTGCTTCTTCCACACCAGACCTGGTGTTTCCTATTTCAAAGCTCCAAAGAATTAAGCTCTGAAAGAGTGATGAAGCGGCCACACATCTGGGAGATTTCTGTTTCTTTCCCTTTCCCTCTCACACAGATGGATTGAGAGAGAGGGCTGCTCCTGAGGCAGGTTTCTCAGGCAGCATAACACCATAACAGATGCTAGCAGACCAGGCAGTAAAGTATATGCTTCACTTTTTTTCCCCTTTTATTTTAAATACATTTGTTATCTTGAAACAAGTATTTGTCCTTAGATGACGATTAATTCATTTTATGAGCCATCATAAGCTTTACAGATGCGCTGTGGGTAGGGCAAGTTTAACTCATAGTCTATCCCTCTATAACTTTAAGCTTATTTAATTTTATATAACCAGAAAAATAAAGTGAAAACCCTTTTATGAATAGAAATTTTAGAATTTGAGTGATTTGTTTAGAAGAAAACAATGAAAAGAATAATTTAAAAAAATCTTACGGAAAGCTAATGATAAGGAATCAAAGCTAAGGAGAATTTTGCATGCAAAGGGAATTAGACAAAATAGTGGACTTTGGCCCTTCGAGCAGCCTTTGATTAACTTAAACCAAATAGAATAGAATTAGTTGCTGTCAACAGTCTGTTCAACTCTTTTGAAAATGGCACTGAAAAACTGTTACTTAGGCAGACGTTGAGAGAACAGCACCCTATCTGCTGTAGCACACACCTGTACTCTGTTTGCTTCAACAAAAGCTGAAAGAAGGCCTGAATATCACACTGATCTCATTTCTGCCAGCCAGAGAGATTCAATGAAGATGCAGAAGCAATTTCACCTGAAGGATAGTGTGGTAGCTGCTCTGAAGAAAAAAGATCTCCACATGCCTTGCAAACCTTATCATTTCCCAAATTTCGCTTGGAAAAGTGACTTGAATATATAAAAACTTAGCATTCAGAAAAACTCCATTTAAAAAATTATATTCATCTTTTCATCAATAATATCCCATTATTCTAATTTATTTTTGTGTTTTCCCTGCATACTTGTTGGTTTAGACAATCAAAAGAGGCAGCACACGTTTTGCTTCATTTCTTTACATAGAGTATTTCTTTCATATTTCTTTACATTCCATCCAAATTCATGTATATGACAGAGAATTGCCAAACAAGGAAGCTTCACTTCCAGATACTCACAAGAGAAGGAAATCATGTTTATTTCTTGTTTGGGGTTGTTTTTTAATTTTTTATTTTTGATGTTCTAGTTTTCTGCATAGCTATAACCTCTCTTGCTTTATAGGGTGTGTTATAAATGGGTTTCAGATTCCTTAAACACTTTAGCTTCGCTTCAGCTATTAATCTCAGCAGCCATTTATTGGTTTCTATGCTACAAAGCAGTGGAGATTATCCTTTAATTAATTCCATTGAGGAGTTCAGCTGCCACCATCAACCACACCATGGTTTCATAAATTAATCTTGTAGGGGAAATATAATACAATTTACTATAACATTTATATTAAGATGCAAGTAACAACAGTAGAAATCCTGTGTAACAAAATGATATATGTGTGTCTATGTGTGTCCCAAGTGTAGGAATTAAAAGAACAATTGGATATTCTGTGTTCATATTTTTATATCATCTTTAATTCTGTGTTTTAAGAATATTTCAGAGTTCATTAGAAAAGAAAAATACAGTGTTTTCTGGTCTTTTATGCTCACCCAGGCTAGTGTTGGAAGTAATGCAGAGTTCAGGGATATCAGATTATTTGACACTGGCAAAATAAGTTGATGTTATTGGTGGAGTTCTAAGCACTACTTCCAGAAGTATTTCTTACAGATTGGCAGCCTTATCAAGGCCAAGAAATAAGACAGAATGTACGTTATGCCTGAAAGTCTACATATAGCATTATTAATTAAGTTAATTAATTAAGTAGAATCTTCAAGACTATCTACATAAATAGCTTTATTAAGCCCCTGAGTGCTGTAAGATACTGCAAAACCTCTTTGTGGATTTAATGTAAATCCTAATATTTCACTGATCTGAGTGAAGCAGTGCAGAGCTTAAAATGAAAAAAGTTTTCTGTACTAATTATAACTTTTTTCTTATCAGAAGCATTGAGCTCTTCTTCATCTCAATAGATATAATTTTATGGGATTCATTATTTAATAATTTGAGAGTTGATTCCAACATATATAACATATTCGACTTTGTGGGTCCGGTGTATTGGTCACTTTTTGCAAGGACAGAAGCAGGGCTCTGTGTTTGCTAACATATTTCAGAATGTGGTGCTTTGAGAATTTGCTGTGCATAACAAAGGCTATTACAGCTGCTTTCACCTAGAAGCTGATGGAAAGCACTGTAGAGTTTGAATCATATGCCAGCACAGAACAGAGCTGGTATAAAAGCAGAACAATGCCAGCTATCCAGGCTCTGATATGTCAGTGATGTGCAGACATATTTGTTTTGTGAAGAATGTTTAACGTTGGCAGCAAAATTATTTTTTCAGTGAAAGCAGCCCTGGGAAGGCATGTGTTTATTTAAGTAGATAACAGCAAGTACAAGGTGTTCTCAGGACATACTGTTTAAAGGCAATTCACCCAGCAAAAGTTAAATCTCAGGACTATTCAGGAGCTGCTGCCTGGGTTGTAGTCACCCTCCAGGCTAAATGTGTTCACGTAACATTAGACCCTAGGCATGAGGTTGTTCATAGGAGCCCTTTCATGCTTCCACTCCTTCCTCTGTTAGCTAGCCAATTCACTTCAGAAAACTAGTGTGTAAAGTAGAAATGTACCCTCTACGGCCTGCTTAACGCTTACAGAAAAAAGCGTTTACCATATTTTGACTCAGCTTGCTTGTATATTTTCAGCTACTATAATACGCTGAATTAAAAAACACTGTAGTTACTGATAAATCTACTTCTATTAGGCTTGGATTGAGTGGTTAGTGCTAAGAATCTGCTGAAATGAGCACTGCCTCACTGTGCTCATACCCACTGTTTAATCTCCATAAATGTTCAGCAAGCACCAACAAATGTCAGTGGGTGACATTTTTCCCACATGGAAGAATTCAGTAATGCACCTTTGCTCCATCCACACTTCCCTGTCACATGCCATTGTGTCATATTGCTCCTCTGCTGCTATCTGTCACATGGCAAATTTGACAGAATATTGGCAGGAAGGTTCAACCTCTACTGCCATACCACCATCATCCTCTGATGTCATGGGCCACCATAATAAAGTAGGGGGCATTACTTTCAGAGCAGACCTTGTAGTTTACCATCAGTATTGTCTAATACTATGAGTTCCCTTTGATTAGATGGTACGCAAAACCTGTCCTTAAAACAGGAGAAACTGATTGCACAGTTCATATCCTATTCAGTCAAATTGTCCAGAAAGAGATAAGATACACCAAGTTTGCAATTTCAGGTTTTGATACTGTCCTTAATTATTTATTAGAAAAAATATGACAGTTTAATTATAGTGTATTGTTAGATTCTAGTGAACCTGATTCTTTTGAATTCTATGCATTAAAAATGATTTAATGCTCGTCTGTTTTATTTTTATCTATGGAATTCAGTGGATTGAAATTGAAGAACAAATGCCTATCCTTTTTAAAACAAAGGCTGATGTCTTACAGATACATGTCTTTACCTATGACGGACTCTTTAGCATCTTTTTATCATATGCCCTTTATAAAATCAAATGATTAATCAAATGGAAAAATAAGTTGTTAAATGCAAATCCCATTATACTAATAATAATATAGATCTTTGAAACAAGCTATGCTATGGATCAGACCATTCAGTTGCTCTTTGATATGCTTTAATTTTTAACTTAGGAGCTTAAAAGAAGCAGACAATATTTTTTGAAAACTTCAGTGATAAATGATGACAACTAGGAATGTCTTTACTGTTCATCTATTCTTTCAAGTAGGCTCTTCACATGTAGGATGCAGGTTCCATTTGGACTATGGGTCTCTTTGCCTTCTTCATTCTTTTTACATCTGTTTTGGGCCAGCTCACTAATAGCTGGTGGCACAGGACAAGCAGCATTTCTCCCAAGTTAAGCATGGGAGCACTGGGACAGACCCAGTAGTATCACCATGTGATACCTGGTCTTTCCCATCGTGTTTGTTGTGCTGACTCTTTGAAGCACTTGGGACTTCATGCAGTGGCTTCTCTCTCTTAGTTTGATGAGAACAAGCTTGTTACTTAACCACACAGCCAAGCAAGTTCTAGCTTAGACTGTGTAAGGAAAGTGTAGGTATCACCTGCTGTGAAGTCACACATGGCTAGGCCTGTCTCTGTAATCAAGCAGTTGTAGCAGCATGATGCACACCAACAGGTCATAGAATGTGCAGAAAGGCCTTTAGGCCTTTTGCTAATGACAGCAGTACTGGGAGTCTGTGCTGAGTTGCTGGAACAATTAATCTAGCCCACCACTTCAGAAAGGGAATTCCATGTCCTTCTGCAGAAGATGGTAGTGTTATAATGTGACTTTCTGAATGTGATTGTAAAAAAAAGGAACCCTGAACAGAAGGGATGGGGAGTTAGTGTGCACACCAAGGTACAAAGCCCTCACATTCATTCCTGAGGTGAATACATCCCTGGGGTGGTCCTAGCCAAGCAGAATGGGTAGCGCTTACTCATTTCTGTACAAAGGAGTGAGGACACATGCTACAGGTTTATTCGGCATTAGGAGAGTTTTAAGGCTCCATCAATTGGGATTTTCTAAAGTTTTGATTTGGTTTTTACTTTGAATGGGTAGAATTGTCCACTAATCAGTACTATATACTGTAGAGTTCAAGTGTACTATTCAACTTCTTAGTTAAGCCTTGAAATAAGATAATTTTACCTGAAAGTTTATCTCTGTCTTCAGAAAGCATTAAGTGTTGAGTTTGATATCAGTACTGTTACTATGTTCAACTTCAGTGTTTAAGATACAGCTTTCTTGGAAGACAAAAGGAGGGAATGGGAGTGCAACCTGACCAGCCCAGGAGGTATGATATGGTTAACATTTACAGTATTGTACCTCACTCATGCAATGGGAAGAGTTCCCATGTTGGATCAAGTGATGAAGACCTGCTGCGGGACAGCATTCAGGGAGAATTTTTTTTCTGGTCTCTGTTTTTTTCTGGCGTAAGAACCTACACACAATCAGTAAGAGGGCTGATTAATTATGCCTGAGAGGAGAACCATAAGGCCTGAGTTCAGCATTGTTGTACATAGGACTGATTACCACATTGCATCTGGGGACAAGTCAGGGAATGGGGACTGATGAGACCACCAGTTTACCTCCTCCTGTCCTCTTTGTTGCACTACTCAGGTTCAGTAGAAACTGAATATAATTAGACAAGTGAAGATAAGATTGTGCTAAAAGATTTTGAACCACTTTATTACACAGTTACTGCATCATACCCTGAATTACTCAGGATCAAGAGATATGAGAACATGATGAAAAATCAAGGTAACTGGAAAGAAAAGTGTAACAGCAAAATGGACAAATGACAATAAACAGAATTAAACCAGCTGGATTTTGCACGGATTAGAATTAACAGATTTTTTTTTTCACATTGTTCCCCTCAAAAAATAAAAAAATAAAAAATGTGTCTTTAAACAGTCATATTACAAAAGTTCTGCTAAGATCTGTAGAGTTATGCTGATTTACACAGGCACAAAATCTGACCTAAATAGGAAAACAGGAAAAGAAAAACATTTCCTTTTCTGTTCTCTAATACGTAACCGTACTTGATATATGAAATACTCCTCATGCAAAATTGAAACCAGATTTAAAAATAGAACATCTAAAAAAAAAAAAATAGACTATCCTGGGAATTTGTAATAATGATTTCTCCTGACTATCACATTCTCTTAGATAAAAAAAAAAAGAAGATTTCTGCCAGCAAACAGCAGATTCAGTAGCTCTCTAGAGGTTTAATCTTCCAGAGATAGCAAGAAATTGGAGCTGACTAAGGACCTGGAGCTTTGCAAAATATAAGTTTCTGATAGAATGATGTTGTTCTGTTTTGTGAACTACACCATTTATCTTTGTTTCTTTGTAGGTGATGGTTTCTGTGAATACTTCTGAACTGGTCACTGATAAGAGTAAAAGCAGATGCAGGAAGTCCATATGATACAAATACTGACTGCTTGATGAAGTACTTTTGACATTTTAAGAGGGATACCATTGAACAATTTGCTCTGGTTTGTTGCTCAACCATGAAAAGACTAAATTAGTTGAGATAAAAGACAGCTTTCTTACTGACTTTGAAAAAAAATTAACACTTCACATGCAGTCTAAACCCATAGTTTCCCTGGAAGTTGATTTTATTAGCCAAATGCTAGCTTTCTTCTCTGTTTAGCAAGTCCTCCTGGATTTCCCATCTAGCACCTACATCTTCTCCTGTAGAAACACACTCCAAATCCACTTGTGTAGAGTTAATAAGCCAGAGCTGTAAAAATCTGCATGCCAAAGACTGGCAGTAAGTGATGGTTGCAATTTTTCCTGCTCTTGAGTTTATCTTCAGGTTGCTACAGAAAAAATAAAAATTAAAAAAATAAAGAAAAACATATACCAGGCAAACTTGGGAAATTTAGACACTGACTTTTTCGGCTATTTTTTCAGTTAAAGGGAAACTTGTCAGGAGAGGCATTAGAGAGTGAGCTAGTGGTGTGAGCTGTACTCCAGCATCCCTGGAAGGGTTCCCAAGAACATAATTGAGACTAAAAATTCATTTTTGGGCCTGCAAATGATCCAAATGATCCCATGCGCTGTCTTCAGGACTAAGTGATCTGGGATGCTATTGGCAATACTGGAAGGCCCATCCATTTACCACCCAATGGTTTTTCATGCAGGTTCAATGCAGTTTCAGCCAAATTTCAGAGCATAGTTTAAGAGTTATCTAGGACATGGAGAGCTAATTAACTCCATGAACATAGTGTCAAAGAAAATTGATAAAAAGAGAGATCTGACATTTCTACTCTACGCAGTAATTGTAATATAAGATATATAGAATTTAGCTCAGCATTGTGCTGGTCTGAAAGTAGCACTTCTAGCTAACATAAAATCATAGCTATCAGTAGCAGTTTATTCCCCAAAATGTTATGTTTTGTCATTTGTCCTCCTCTCTTCCTGAAGTTACTTTTTCATTTTTTCTTTTCCCTTTTTTCTTCTTTCCTATTCCTAATTTGTTCTGTATTTCTTGTTTTGGTTTGAGGGGTATACTAACCTTGATTTTCTTCAGAAAGCAGTAATTCTGCCATCTACCAACATATCTATAAAATTTAGTCTATTTGCCATTTTTCTTTCTTACCCTCCGATTAACAGATTTTATTGATACTTCGTTAATAAACTGGATTCATGCTCTCTGAGCCTTCATTCTTGCTGCCCAATAAGGTCGTAGACCTTACATAATAAAAACACCTTTAGCTGAGGTGATTACTTTAAGAAATATTGCCTCACTGACTTTGCAGTTAAGTTTAAAGACTAAAGCCCGTCCATTAAAATGGATATTTTTCCATCATTATTAGTGAAGCTCAGTGTTGTATCTTCCATATTTTGTGGAGGAGAAAATAAAGCGGGTTAGGACATTCACATGCTTCTTACACATTTCAAGTATAGTCTGAGGAAAAGTTGTAAAAAAGACTGAAAGTCATTTGGTTTTTGTTTGCTTGCTTTATAGGAAATCTCATTTCCCTAAATTGGGTTGCATCCATAGCTGATATTGGATATTCTATTATCATTTATGAAGCTGATTTACTGAAATGAATTTTTTTCAGGTCTGAAGCCATCTTTCAGCAAAAACTTATATGTATAGTTGAATGGAACTTTATTTAGTTTAGTTTTTTTTTTTTTTTCAACCAGGAAATTTGCTTTAAAATTAAATTTCGCAAGCTTATCAGTCTTCTATTTTCCTTTGAAGGTTTTTAATTAATGTGTTCTTTAAGAGAGTAGGTCTGGCATACACTGAAAATATTGAAGATTACTATTTATTTACATAACAGTGCATGGGTTCCAGGCATCTCTCAACCCACCTGGATGATGACACAGGATAGTTTTTACCCAATGATGACACAGGAAAGGTTTTTAGCTCTTGACCTTTGGCTGAATTCCCCAGAAGAGTTATTGGTCATTTAATGTAAACTGTGTTTTGTGTGCCTGTGGAACAGACATGTCCCTTTCTCTGTCTTACATAGGTAACAGTTTAAATAGTTTCAATTATTAGAATTTCAGGGAAGAGATATTTCATTTTAATTAAGGGGCAAATCATATCTTAAGGAATTTAATTCAGATGAAATGCCTTCTTTCTTTCCCTCAATATGAATTTGATAAATGTGTCAAAAAAAAATCCGAGGTGTTAATAAGGCTGTATTTGGTACTGTGTGCAGAGACAGGAAAACACTATAAATTGCAGTTTTCTGTGGACTAAGACATTCCAATTAAATATGCATAGGGAAAATGATGGTCAAAGGCAGCGTGTCTGTAACTGAGCTCATTTGCCTTTGCTCTTGAGAATTTTCAGTACATTCTTTGTTTCAGCTAAATGGGTTTGTATTATTTTAATTACCTTAATGTCTTTAGCAGAGAACTGCTTTTGGAACAGGATGGAATAGGTTGGGGATAAAGTATAAGGAAATAGCACCTCAGAATCTCTGAATTAGCCTGTTGGTATAAATAATTGCTTATGTTAGGTATGTTTCACAGAAAGCTTGCAGCAGCATTGCTATGTTAGCTATTAGCCTAAATCTATATTCATTGCAATCTTTAAAAATAATTACCTTAGAAATAAAAGGCTGGATATTCTTTTTTTAAATCACTTATGAGCAAAGGAAGTATCAGGAAGGATAATTGCAAGAAAGATTTAAAAAAGCTTGAAAGTTGTTGCAAGATTCTATCATTTTACTGGTAAAGCTTTACTTATAAAATGGAGGACAATTTTTTTCTTTGTGTTGTACTTACATTAACGAACTTTAATATATTAGACATATTACCTCTAACTGTTAACATTTCTGGGTGCTGATTCTTTGCTGGGGGTTTTCCTGAGAAGCTCATGGTGAGCTATTTTATACCTCAAATAAATTTAACTTTTCTGATGGTCAAGGGTTTATCATGGGGTGGAGCAGGCTGTCTGAATTTCCCTAGTGAACTGCTGGAGCAATGCCTCTTCATTGGGTTTTAGGCAGACTTACAGATCAGGCAGTGTAATTACTACTGGAAAGGTAAGCCAAACCCACAGAGGGGCAAAGAGGCAGATGTTGTGTTTCCTTTAGGACTCGCAGTGAGCACTGGGCTCACAAACCAGAGCTCTCTGCTTGCGTGCAGACAGGAGCAGATGACAGATGTGGTCTTCCGCAAGGTTTGCATTGCTCTTTGTGGTGGGAAGGAACACAGAAAATAGTCGACATATTGTGTTGTTAGGGAATAATTTTTAAACATACACTAATTTGTAGTCTTCTGGTATTTTTTTCACTGTAGTGTATAATTCAATTCCAGGCATCGTGACTTTTTGGACAATGGAAAGAAATACACTAAAATAATGTTTTGTGAAGAGTTTACTCTCACTTATTCCCCTGTTCACTTTCCAACGTTTGATTTGATTAATTATTTAAAGAACAATGAAAATGAGTCTTTATATATTGGAAAACTCATAAATCAGAGGTAAAAATCATGGAGGGCAGAAAACAGCAGAGCTGTTCGACTTACTGTCAGCAGGATTCACCTTGTAGGACTTTCACATTCACGTGAGCAACACAGGTAAGAGAGTGAAGAAAAAGAATACTGTACAGTGTCATGTTATACATGTAATAAAAAGCTATAAGTGCTGGGAACTTTACTGCAAGATTTTATAATTAACCTTTTTCCTTGGCTCTTCCTTCATAGTGCTTATGTTTCTGTGAACCACTGGCAGTTCATGGTGATAGTGAAGGGATTAGGTAAATTGTATTTGAAATCTGAATAAATATTTTTATAAAATGCAGATGACATTTTCAAAGCAAGTTGATCTTAATGCTGTCCCAGTCAAATGTTAACCTTTCTTCTGTAGAATTGTAAGATATTAAAGTATTAATGTACATAAAGGCCATTTTTTTCAAGTGGAAGTTACAGGTGGAAAATAATCTTAACTATTATTTTTGATATTTCACTCTTCTAATAATTTTTAAAACCTTAAACATAATTAACTTTTCAAGATGGGAGCTTTCCTATGAGTACCTCAGCACTGTCCAAGAGGTTGGAATTTTTTTTCTTTACTATTGATTTACATTTGTAGCATCAAATTCTAGTTTTATTTCTATTTGTCTCTACTGATTTTGTTGATTTAACTACTCATTCTACAGGGAAAATAAATCAGATTTACTAGGATAAATGAGACCAGAAACAAAGTCATAAAGCCAAAGCCATATTTAAAATAAATATAAGCTAACGCCCTGTTCTTTTACATGTCATTTTCATCCTCCTTACCTTGTGGGCTTACTTTCTAAAACTTAACATAACAAATGAACTTAATTTCTGATTATGCCAATATCTCCTTCTCTTTTTTTACTCCCTTGATATATTCAGCTTGGTCCAAACCATAAGAGGTTTATTATACTCATGAAAATACAGCAGCATTACCTCATTACACTAAAATTTATGTGCAAGAATTAAAAGAAACATTTGGAGAGCTATTTAAAATAGATATAAATATATCTGCCATGATTAAAGATAACTAATTTAATTTAACTGAAACTGTTAAATAAACAGCATGTTGTAATAGTGGCAGAGTTCTAATGCCAATAAGCGTGGCTGCCAGGGGCTTTCAATCATAAGCCTCTGTATTTGGTTGCTGATTGCTCTGCCAAATTTAAATAATTGTGGCTAAATATATCCCTGAATATTTTTTTTCCTGAAGTTTTGATTAAGGCAAACTTTTTCCTAAGTAGTGAAGGAAAATAGCATTGACTAGTAAAGGTTAAATAGTTTTACTAACATTTTGCTGGGAAGCTTCCGTCTAGTGGCATGTGGGAAATGGAATTTAAAATCTGCTTTGAGTTTTCCCTGGATTGATGAGCCTGCCTATGCTACCCCTCTGAAATTGGCCTTAGAAGTCACTGAGGAAAATGTCTCTGCATATCACAAAGCTTGTGAAGGCAGTGTTTGCCAAAGATCCTCCAATGCCGAACATGCATTAAAAAGGGGTGCATTAAAAAGATAGTGGCCAGCAGGTCCAGGGAGGTGATCTTCTCCCTCTACTCTGCCCTAGCGAGGCTTCGCCTGGAGACCAGTTCTAGGCTCCCTGGCACAAAAAAGACAGGGATCTCCTAGATAGAGTCCAGTGGAGGACCACGGAAATGATAAAGGGCCTGGAGCATCTCCCCTGTGAGAAAAGGCTGAACGACCTGGGTCTGTTCAGCCTTGAAAAAAGAAGATTCAGAGGAGTCCACATCTATAAATATCTAAGGAGCAGGAGGCAAAGGGAAGAGGCTGGACCCTTCTCTATAGTAGGTGGCGATAGGACGAGGGGAAATGGCCACAAACTGAAGCATAGGAAGTTCCCCACCAATGTACATGGGAACTTCTTCCCAGTGCTGTGACGGAGCACTGGCACAGGCTGCACAGAGAGGTGGTGGAGTCTCCTTCTCTGGAGACGTTCCAGACCCACCTGGACACTTACCTGTGCAACCTGGGCTAGGGAGCTACTTTGGCAGGGGGGTTGGACTCCATGATCTCTAGAGGTTCCTTCCAACCCTACAGTTCTGTTATTCTCTTATTCTGTGATGCCTTATTCCATCAAAGTACATGCAGAAATAATCCAGTGCATGCACCCTCCCCACTGAAGATCTGAGTGCTTTCCCTTAGTATCTTCGGGTCACATTCTCTGTAAAGCAAGGCTGCTGGGAGCAGGGATCTTGAGCAAGAATCCCAAACCTGTCTCTTTGATGTTTCCTCCTTCTGCCATGTACCGAGGATGAAGAGAAGACATAGTCTGAGATGAGTAACTTGGGTCTGGGAGAAGACAAGACAGGAGCCAAAAAGACATTAACAGGAAGAATATAACAAGAGCCAAAATAAATATCCCTTGGGAAAACTCAAGAAATTGAGGGGAATAAAAGAAGTGATGCTAAAGGGAATTATATGGGCCTGTATTGGATAAGAATTTTCTATAAAGGCACAAGAGAAATACTGCAGGGGAAGCAAGAGGAGGCAAATGTAACTCCTGTCCTGAGGAACTCAGAGGCGAAGAGCAGTAAGAGAAGATGGGAAACTGGGGCAAAGAGATGGTCACGGGGAACTTTGTGTAGAAGTGATTAAAACCTCTGGAATATGCCTTTTTTTTTTTTTTTTCTAATATATACAAATTAATTCAAACATTCATGAATATCTACTTCACCTGATTTAGAAAATAGATGTGAAATTTAGTGATGCCTTAACTCCCCAGAGAATAGAGCAAGCTGTAGCTAACTGTGTTGCCAGTGTCATTACTGCTTCAAGTAGCCGAAAAAGCTTCAGAGTGACTATCCTTGCCAAGTACCCAAGGGGATCAGCTTGTTTCAGCACCACGATATGGCTGTTTCTTTACAATCTTATTGTTACACTGGCTCTGTACTATTCCAAATGAATGCTAAGGCTGCAACTGAAGAGCCTAGAAATTGTGATACCTGAGTTAAGGATACACAGGCTACCTGAATTGTCACCACACGCTTGCACTCATTTGGCTTCAGTCTTTTACTTGTTCATCATCACATGCTTTTTTCCATCCTATATCTTCCATTCAAAGGTGAAGGGCCTTATCCTCTGCCCCTCAGGAACCACGTATCCACAAGCTGGTGCAGGATTAAAGACTTCAAACTGCTTTTTAGTAAGTGGATTTCCAGAGTGAGCCTTTTGATTGCTCACGTCTTTAAGATCTGTGTGTGAAAATACAATTATATGCATACCTTGTTGCTTAATGGGTTTTGATGTGTCGTTGATCAAGTACAGCATTATGCCTTGTTTTCTGCCACAGAGTTTTAAAAAATATATTACTTTACTCCATGAGGCAGTAGCAGGAAAATTTAGTAATAATAGTGATAAATGATTCTGTATCTCTTTTACTATATTACTAAGATATTACAAGGTTATTATAGTAAAGAAAGAAGAATTATATGCAACTCTGTGCCATCTAAATGTAACACTACACGTTATGAACATTTCTCTGGTTTAATCAAAGTCATTAAAATTACCAAAGCACTGAAAATGAATTATATTAACATGATTTGAACTCTGTTCTGCTCGGAATGGTATAAATTATTATTTTTTCCTTTAACAACCTTGTTGTTAGAGAGTCAAGTCATCCGTGGTTATGTGAGAGGTTTGTTGTAGGTTATTTAACTGTACCTGCTGGCCCATGTCTATTATAAAGAGCAGGATAAAGAAACATATAGTGGAAAATATGAGGTATGTGATGATCCTGGAAATGGTCCCCCAGAAAGCTGGCTTTTCTGCACAGAAAATCTTTGTAAGAACCTGCAGATATTTTGCTTGTTAGAGTACTTTCAGATGAAACAGTCTCAAGCCTTTTATCTAGAAGACATCAATCTGCAGGCTCTGAAATGACTCACTGACTGCTCCATTTCACTTTGGTGGAAAAGATATTTCAAACTGTAAAAAAATTGTTCTCCTAGTAACTTAAACCATCACAGTCATAGCAGGGATTGTGTTGTTGCCCATTCCTGGCAGCAGCAGGTATTTAGTTGAAGGCTACTTAGTCTAAGGTGGTTAAAACCATTGTCTTAGAATGCAGTCAGTCACAGCAATCAGCTTCTTCACCAAATATCAGAAAAATCATTTCTCGCAAAGTTAATATATCTTTTGCTGCCATTCCCGTTTGCCTAAGTAGAAAGATTGTTAAATAGTAGAACTGTTGTGGCTGTGACAGTAGAATATAAAAGTAGTAATGCTTCTTCCTCCAAACATACTTAAATAGTTAGATTCTGTCTTCTTGACATCAATTCATGACATTACTGTTTTTAATATGCATACAAAGATAGCTTTATTTTTCCCAGCTCGTTAGTGCAACTGTATACTTTTCAGAAAAAAAGAAAGTTATACCGGCATTATTGTTTAAGGATTAAACTCAGATGAAGGAATTATATTTATAAATCTAATACCTTTCTGCCTGGGCTCTCCTAAGGCATATTCTGAAATAACGTGAGCCCACATTAGAAACCTTCAAACGAGAGCCAGATCAAAACTAATTGCCATTTATTGCATTTGTAAATGAAATATTTTAAATTTCTATGGAAGGATGAGAATTCTAATAATAGTAGTTTCCAAGTTTTTTTTTCTGACGTAATGTTTAACTCGTTTGATTGTGTAGTTTCACTGAAGTGATAAAGCAAGATGCATAACATGCAAAGACTGAAAGAATATGGAGTGCCTGTAGAAATATCTGGAAAGGGACAGTTCATAGAGTTCTTGAATAACTCAGAAGGACTATGCATTAATACCTTAATAGCTTTGTTTGTTTGTTTAATCGTTTATATCAATGTTATTGCATGGTATGATGTATTGCATTGAATGTGGTGAAGAAAAAAGCCTTTCCTCCTTAGTGATACACAGCACAAGTGCCAGGTGATGACACAGCTCAAAAATAGAGCTGCAGATCTCTTCACAGACAAGTCTGTATTTACCACCCTCCAAACAGCAGTGTTATTTGAATTCTAGCACCCACGGATCAGTAAGGTAGTTTCATTTATTCATCAGAGGACACAGTTCCTGGTGTTCCTGACAAAAACACAAGAAGGTCCCTCATCAGACAAGTGCATTTAGGGTATTTTGGCCAATTGGAAAGGCTTATTGCAAGGCAATAATGCTGAAATGAGACACATCCCTGAAGGGATAGAACTAGGGAAAACCTTGTAACTTACCCCAGGTATTTTTAATGGGCAAGATTGATCTAACTGGTGTTTATAGAGACAGAGTACACATATTTCTGCCCTCTATAACTACATTCTTATGAACCATTAGAGCTGTGCTCATCTTGTACACAAGAGAGAAACTGCTTCACACTCAGCAAGAGAAAGGAAAACGTTTTACTGAGATGAGGTCTATTTAACAAAATACTAAATAAAGAATTATCATGGCTGTTGTGGAGGTGACAGGTGACTTTTGGGAGGGTCAAAGAAATGATAAAATGAACAGGAAAATGAGTCAAATGTTATATGTTTCCCCAACTTATTTTGCTTTAAGAGGAGAACTTTCACTTCCAAAAGATTTGTGAATCATAAAACTTGATAGATTTTCTACAGAATATTTTTGGATAGAATAAGCTTGTCCATTTCCATGAAGTCATGCTGAATTCATGAAGATCTTTCATGATGATGTCAGACATGATTTCACTGTGGTTCTCAGATAAGCATACAGGCAGATGTTTTGAAAAAATATCTCTCTGTAGGTCATAAGAGAATTTTCTGTGCACCCCTCAAATTCTTTTCCTGCTTTCTGCTCAGGACTAAGAAATCACAGTGGATCAAGTAGGATGGGAGAAAATGTGAGGTGGGAAATGGACTGGAATAATCAGGAGGAATAGAAAAAATAATTAATTGGCATAATTAATTGTCATCCACTGAACAATTATATTTCTTGAAACTACATTTCTTGAAGTAATTGAATAATTTATATCCAGTGCATTATATCCAATTAGCATGAATTGCACATAAAATGAGCAAATTATTTTGGATTAGTGGAAGCTGATTTGTTTTGAAATAAATATTGAAGAAATATAGCTATTGTTTCAAGAAAAATCAGCTAAAGAGGGATTTTCTAAAGACTGAGCTAGAAAGTTAATTATAAGGATGTATTCTCTCTTTGATTTTACTAAATACTTCTTGAAAAATAGAATGAAACAGTGTATATAGAGTGTGCTTTGTGTTTCTTGGATGTTAGGATTCATTTTTCAGAGGAGCCAGTACCAGAACGACAAAAAGGAGTTAGGTGTGGAAGAAGACAGTCAATGCAATAGTACTATTATCATCTCTTTGAGAGAGCTAATAATGAATTTTAGCAAGACAAGAAGAAACAAGTGATTTTTTATCCATGTTGAACTATTCAACATCATATGTAAATACTTGTAGAAGAATTTGGGGAAATCAAAACCCATGTGATTTTCATGAAAGAATAACTCATTTTGTTCTCTAGTTTGTATCATTTCAGAAGAAAATCTCAGTACTTTTTATTATTTGCTGCTGACGTCCATACTTAGGACTGGTTTAGTAGATTTAAATAGTATTTTACTAATTAATTGGTTAAAATTGGCAGGAAATATGGTAAAGGATGTAATAATGAAGAAGTATTTCTGTACGACAACTCTGATGTTACAAAAGACTTCTATTTGATTATTGAAGGCATCCCTGACTATGAAATTTACTGAATTCTGTTCCATCTCATGCGATCTGTACAATCTTTAACTGGTAGAAAGCAAACTTCTTTATGTAGGTGGTACTAGAAATAAACATGCATAATCATCCAGACAGACAGTGCTCTTACACCCAAACCACGTTTTCTGAAGACCACCGTGGATTCCTGTAAGAATGGTAGAATCTATTTTTGTTATTCATGAACATAGAGCTGAAATCTGACAAAACAAACTGAGAATGAATGGCACTGAGGACTTCAAGATATGTTTTTGACCTGTTGCATGGCCTTAGTTTCAAATTGTACCAAAGGGCTTCACCATCTTTGTGTAAGCTACTTGAAGGTTTCTTGTTTACAGTGAGCTCTGACATGACTGCTTTCTGGCATTAACACATAATTTCATCTCACGTTTATAGAATTACCCGGGAAATGTCAGAGCTACTTGAAATGTCTCTCTTCATTGCAGAGATTTCTCCCAGTGGGATTTTCATAAGCAGTCAAAGTCAGTTAAATGCTTGGGATAAAAATAACAATAAATCTTGAAAAAGCGGTGTAAAGGTACTGGAACCCACCTTCCACAGATAGTAGATCATGCGTCAGTGACAATTGGTTCCTTGGAGCCTCTTGGGGAAAATTAGCATCACTAAGGTGGACAGCTTACCCGGCTTTTTGCTCATTTTGAGCTTCTTATGTCAGCAGCCTGGATTTTTAATGTAAAATACTTAGTAAGTACTGAACGTTTTTTGAATGACCTCAGGATGAACCTCGCTACCAGAAAAGGCTGCAGGTTTTTGCTATACTAGTTTCAAATGTCCAGACCTTTTGAAAGAATAGGTTCTCTCTGTTAAGTTCTTGCATCTCATTTTATCAGCACATAAATATGCATGCAGATAGAAGGAAGGTTGACTGTTTTATTACAATCAACTGAAAGTTAATGATAAAAATAGCACTCCCATTATAGTAACAGGAATATATGGGTTAATTTGGCCCACAGATTCAATTTACATTTCTGACACATTTCAAAAATATTTTACTGAGAATAACTGTTAGATGTAGATTTGCAATCGTATGTCTTTCAATTAATTAATTATGAAGGATATTTCTGTCCCTAGGTCCTGCAATGTAAGAATAAATCTCAGCTTCAGTGATGTATTAACGAACAATGCCAGAACACTTATTGATTCGTTACTTTCATTTAATGACTTTGAAATATTTGACACTTATAAAGTATTCGCAATTTAGACTATAGTCCAATTTCCAATGACTTTTAAGGTGTGAAATTTCAAATTTGCAAAAAATATTTATCTTGAAACTTGGGGAGTATGTTTTTGTAAGCTTTAGTAAAAGACAGAGTGTCTTTTCAAGGTTACATAGCTCTGACAGGACTATACAACTGGAAAGTCTTTTTAATTTATATTTATTTTAAAAAAGCTTACTTATACTGTGTGCATTATCTCAAAGACAACATATGATTAAAATTTTCTCAGGTATACAAGGGTGCTATCAGAGGGGCAGTTTTGCATTTCTTGCATGTGTAGATGGAATGTGTTCTAAATGAATAAGTGAAGATGCTGACACGACGAATAAAATTATTGAATCTTATAATGGCCTTATATTTCCCTTCCAGTTTCTGGATAGTGAGGATGAGGATGCCTAGTCATTACTACACTAACAGTATTTTACCCATGTATCCATATATTCACAGGGTTTCTTCTTAAAAAATATTTTGTCATCATTTATAATTTATTGACATAAAATGCCATTAATTAGCAGCACTGACAATACTTAGAACATAGAATAATGACATAAATCCTAGTAGGAATTTTAGGAAAAGTTCTATTTTTTTCACTCCTTAATTACATTATTGAAGCTAATGAAATACAGCTTATTTTATATAAAAGCATTTTGTTGGGTCTAAGTTTCAAATTGTTATTTTCTAGAAGACCAAGCAATAAATAGTAGATAAAACACCGTACATTAAAATGCTTCAATGTGTTTTCATGACAATATGTAATGCTAACTGGAGCTTTAAAATTGTTACACTTCTAAATTTTTTTTTCTGTTAAAAAAAATGTTCAGTGTGAGAAAAATTATTGATACTAGTTTATCTGGTTAGATCGTTGTCCTAGTTATTATTTGTTCCTTTTTTCTTTACATCTGTTTTTTTTTTTTTTTCTCTTGTGTAAAAATTTGCAAGTTCAGTTCTTTCGTTATTAGAACTTCTTATAGACTTTCTTAGTTTATGCCTTCTGTTGAATCTCAGGTATTTTATGTGATCTCATTGGATTGTATTCCCCTTTTATCAAACTAAATAATGGATCAGACTCGTCTTTTCGTCTGCTGTTTGAGAAACCTAGAGTGAAAGTTGAGGAGATAAGTCAAGAGGCAACTGCAACTGCCTATCCTTGTCAGCAAGTTTTCCCTCAAGAGTGCGGTTGTCAATAGGAATCCAACCCTAACATAGTGCTTGAGATTGCTGTATTGCTTTTCCCAGAAACATTTCAAAAGCTGAATAGCACAAGAAAGAATAATTTCACCAGCCTTAGAGGTGCTCATAAGTCTGCAGTAGCATCTCTAAATAAACGGAATTAATGCTGAAGAAAAAGTCTGTAATGGGAATAAAAGATATCATGTCTAGTTGAAGCTGCAGTGGGAGTTACTGTAAACAAAGGACTAATAGCTGGGATACCATTTGCACATGAGACCATGTGAAATATTTGTAAGCAGCTACGTGAGACTTAGTGCTGTAGCACTGAAGGTCTTGCTACAGGTTAATCAAGATTCTACTTCCTCTAACTGTTAGTAAATCTCTTTCCCTGATGCCAAGGTTTTAAAAAGGGATTGCTTTTTTAGTTTATTTTAATCAGCATCATATTTATATCACAGAATCACAGAATTGCAGGGGTTGGAATGTACCTCAGAAGATCATCAAGTCCAACCCACTTGCTAAAGCAGGTACCCTACAGCAGGTCACACAGGTAGGTGTCCAGCGGGTCTTCAATATCTCCATAGAAAGAGACTCCACAACCTCTCTGGGGAACCTGCTCCAGTACTTTGTCACCATATTGTAAAGAAGTATTTCCTCATATTAGCACAGAACTTCCTGTGTTCAAGTTTTAGGCCGTTACTCCTTGTCCTATTGCTCCATCACTGAGAAGAGTCTGGCCTCATCCATTTGCCTCCCACCTCCCTACAGATATTTACAAACATTAATCAGTTCCCCTCTCAATCTTCTTTTCCCTAGGTTAAGCACACATGGGGTAAATATATATGGTTTTAAAAGTAATGTCTTTAAAACAAGATTTGATATTGATAGTTATACTCATGTCCAGAAAACATTTCATTTATTTATATTTTAAGTAAATAAAAATAAGATACGACTAAATTGATTACAAAAAGAATTAGAATTAAATCAGCACACTGAATTTCTGTGCTTTCATACCTTAAAACATCAAAAAACTCAGAATTCATGTTTTTTACACAAAACCATTATGTTTATCTGCAGTAATGAAACTTTTCTGTTCATCACTGGCTTGAATCTATCCAAATACAAGGAATGAAAATGTTTTCTAATGGACTCATTTATGTCATGTTGGAGGACAAAATGGATAAAAACAAAAGAAAAGTTTGTGTGAATATATGTATACATGCATACATTCAGACATATATACAGTTGATCATGTATAGATAGATATAGTTTAGTCTAAGCTGCTTTAAAGAGCTTTGAGCTCGACAGTTGTGCTTGCTTACTTCTTTTCTTTATAATAACTTCATTATTGACAGAAGTGTGGTGAAATTATGTACAAATAATGAACTCTAGTATTAAATTAAATTAAAAGAAGTGATGATACCTATTAATTGGTAAAATTATATATAGGATAAATTTTATGAATGCCATTTTAGAAGTTTCCAATTCAATCATAGTTGAAGTTTCAATTCAATTCAATTCATATCATTTCCAATCATAGAATGATGGAATCTTTAAGGTTAGAAAAGACCTCTAAGATCACCAAGTCCAAACCCAGCCCATTCCCACCATGCCCACTGAACATGGCTGTCATTGCCACATCTTCACGGTTCGTGAGCAGCTCCAGGGATGGTGACTCCCCCACCTCCCTGGGCAGCTTTGTGTCAGTGCATTACCACTTTCAAACGAGAAATTATTCCTAATATCCAACCTGACCCTCTCACTGCAGGCAATGAGGAGAGGCCATCTGCCCTCTTGCTCTCTGGGAAGTCCCAAGAGCAGGTTGCTGAGATAAAAAGACAATAATTAGTAACAAAAGATAAAAGGACAGTGTACATATTTATTATAGTTTTATATTATTTCAGCTTTTAAATGTCTCTGGACGTTTCTGTAGGGTTAATCAATTGTTTAAGAGTAAAGCCATATTACTTGTCATGCTTTTCTGAAATTATTGTGTGCTTTTGTGAAATGATTATGTATCTAAACTAAAAAACTACTTGTGAAGAGCCTGCCTTTATATTATCAATCTATTACATAGTTATATTATAATTAACAGTTTTCTAATCTTGGTTGTAATGGCTGTTGTACAAAACCTTTGCTCTTAGAACACTTGTGGAAACTGTTTACTGCCTAGTATGTTAACAGAGAGTTAATACCATAATTTTATATCTAGCTAAAAACAACAATAAACATTCCCTTCATTTGGTGACTATTTTCTCTTTCTCCTCTACTTTACTCCTGTGATGAGAATGAAGTATTCTGTTACATTTATGTGAATTCTGTTTATAGCAAAACAAGACTTCATATAATACTTGACTTAATTTGGTGAATAATTAACATTTCTGTCTTAATGTTGGATGAACTTAGTATTCCAATAATCTGACTTATTTAATAGCTCAGTTCTGGAGTGTCATGTAAAGAAAGGAAAACAGTTACCATAGTAATGAATATTTTTTTGTTGAAACTGTTTACTAAAATTCATAGTCAGAATGCACATCTTTTATAATTATATTCTCTGCATCACAGTATACTACTACCAGCAAAATAATCTCAGTTCTCATTCAAGGTTATGACTGAAAAATATTGGATTTGATGATTAGGAATTCACAACTTGAAGCTATTTGAGATTTGTTGTAAATTGAAATGCACTCTGCAGGAAAAAAAAAAATCTTTTCTTGAAATAAGTTCCTTGCCATTTAACTGAAGCAGTAAAGTGCAGAAGGAATAATACCTGACAGAACTTCATAAGGTTTAAGATACTTAGGGTTCTGTTCTTATATTTTATTATCATCAGTTGTGCATCTTTTTTTATTATTGGTTGTTTGTGGTTCCACTTTCTCAGCCACCATGACTTGCAGAAACATTGTGCTGAGAGACTTAGCATAAGATATGAAACATTGCTGAGAACTCACAGAGCTTATTCTTGGATACGAGAAAGGGAAATGACAAGGTAATAAAAGAAAGGGCCACCCTGACACGATGTGTTGGTGTGTTGGGAGGAAATGGGCAGCTCTGGGGTCTGTGAGCAGGACATGTGTAGTCCAGACAACTAATGAAAGCTCATGGCTCATAGTGAAGACATGGACTAAGTAGCTGAGAGTACATCCATTGCACCAAAACAGCATGCGCTGACTCAGTGTTCACTGGCAGCATCTGTGAAGAGTTAGACATGGGGCTGGATGCAGACAAAGAGATGATAAAGAGCAGCATTTTGAGAGGTCATCAGATGTTGATATCAGAGACCTGCAGGTCTCACAGCTGCCAATGTTAGGAGGCTCAAAGAGGCATCCCAGCTGGGGCAGTTAGAATGAGAAGAGTTTGTCTTACATGGCATTTCAATACTGGGGCTTATTTAGAAAGGTGGGTGGGCACTCAGAATCCAGGAATTGCAGTTTAGAGTAAATACTGATCATGTACTTTATTTGATAGTGTTTGAACAAAATTCAGAAGTAATATTTTCTGGGAATTCATACTTGCCTTATCCTGAGGGCACTAACTAGATGTACTTAGAAATAATAATAAAACACTTATTTTCAAGCACGTGTGGTTACTGCTCTTGCTGTTTCTTGTTTCAGCCCATCTTCTTCCAAAATATTATCTACAAGGGCTGCTGAAAAGCAATGCCCTCTATTTTACTATGCTGGCTCATGACATCAGGGGCAGATGTTGGTTGTATGGCAGTAGACACTGAACCTTCCCACCAGTATTCCATTACATGTTGTTGCTGTGTGACAGATGACAGCAGAGGAGCAGTCTGACAAAATGAAGTCTGACATGGGAGTATGTATGAAGCATTCCAGGGATGTAGCATTCAACAGCTACTCTGGGCAGCCTGTTCCAGTGCCTCAACATCCTCTGAATAAAGAATTTCCTCCTCATATCTAACTTAAATCTCCTCTATTCAGTATAGATACCTGCATTCTGCCATATTGTGAGCCCTCTCTGGGACCTGGCATCCTCTTTTACGTACAAATATGTTTACAAATGTTCAGCTTAGATAAAGCACTGCAGATAGCAGAATGCTCTGATGACATTTCATTACTAATTCCCGCTGTATTCGCTTTGAGTCAGGTAGTTCTTATGAACCCTTACATATCTGAATTCATCAGCAGATGCCTGATCAGCTGCTATCAGATTGCACATCTCCATTGTTTAATATTTTAGCTTAAGAAATCTTGTTGGTGTGATGGTCGAGGCTCTTCGAAGAATGAGGCAACACGTAAGGAAAACTATTCTCAAAGCATACCACAGTTAGCAGTTCCATTTCATTTTGAATCATGAAGGTCTGATTTTCTCAATAACCAAGAAAAACTTTGTCAATATTATCAGTATTGTCTTGTGGTGCTGTTCTGCAAGTGAATTATGTGTTAGATGACGTGAAATTACATATCCTGCAAAACATCTTTGCCTAAGCATGGGAAAGTAAATCCTGCAGCTATTTTACTGTGTATGCAGAAGGATAAAATCAGAATCTTCTGATCATTGAAGCAATATTATAAATTCCAGATACAAAGAGCAAGATTAACACTTTAAAATACATTCAGTAGTATCTTGAATTAATAGAAATACAATCTCCAGACTCTAATGCATAATGACATCAATACTGGTAGTAACACAGTAATAATGAACCACAGTAAGAACAAATGTATGTTTTTTCCCTAGTGATAAACCTTGACAAGACAGGTTGCAACCTCTCTCCCTCTTATTCATTTCCTCTTTTGTCCTGTAGTATGTATAAACTCTATTTAGAGAGATAATTTACTGCAAAATTTTTCACAATGTAGAAGGTTATATACTTGCAAAAAGACAAGCATTAAAGCAGAAAAAGTCTGTTTGAAGGGGTTTTTTTTGTTTGATTTGTTATTTTTGGTGTGTAATGTCATATTCTCTGAAGTACAAGAGGAAGTAAATGGTATTAGAAACAGTAAAACTCATTACTATTGCAATGCTGACCTTGGCATTTTGTAAAACAGCCCCCTATTTAAAAATAAAAAATGAACAAAGTAAATGAACTGCTCAGATTAGGAAACAAATGCTTAAGAGATACTTAGGGACCAGTAAAGTGGACTCTAATTTCCTGTGTTTGGCTGTCCTGTAAATTGAGTTTGGAAGTGCAGCGTTATACCCAGCCAGTGGGAATTTGAAATTCATAGCACTCTTTACCTTGTTTCAAACAGTAGAGGTAGAGATTGGAGATTATTCAGCAAATATATTAACAGAAACAAAACTCACGTTAAAAACCCAAACTATTGCAAATCATATCAATATCTAAGAAAGCAATAAACTTAGAAAATCGTTAAAAATTAAATAAAACCACTTTAAAAATATTTTAACTACAATATCGCTTACCAAAAAAGTCCATAAACCTGAAACAAGTTATTCTTACAGGAAAGTACATTTTGTTTTTGTGCCACTTAAAACCCTTCGAATGTGAAAATGACTGGATATGGTCTTTGAGGTCAGAGCAGCAACTATATATCTCACGTGCCTTATGTTAGCCTTCAGCATTTTAACACTGTATATAAGGAGCGAAATCTTTCAGGAAAGAAAATCTGTGAGAAAACTGCATCCTCCAAATGTTTTCCTATGGAGCTGTGTATCTATGTTTAAGAGTCTGAATCTTTCACTAGATATCTACATAAAAACTGTCATAATTATACCTAATGGTGATACAAACTGTTAACAAAATGTATATCTGCACCAAGGTGATGTGAGCATATATCTAAGCTCCACTGACTGCTTTGACTAGGAGAATACTGAATATAATGGGTACTTAGTCACGTAGTATGTACACCTTAAGCCTTAATTTGAGAGTTTAATCTTACCTGATATCTTACATACAGTGTTTATGTTGGAATATGACATTTAGGAATAAAGGACTTAATGTATTTCTGAATAAGAAAATCTCCATATCTAAAGGAGATATGCATCTTATTAGAGGCGGAGTGACTTGATTTTATTATTTGAATGTGAAATTCAGATAATGTTTGCATACTTTATTTGAATTTTAAAAAGTAAATTGAAATAAAGAAAATATTTACATCAAAATTGCGATAAGTTCAACATATCCTTTCCATACATGTATGAGCTGCAATCCAATACTAAGTGACCTCTAATTTTCATATGAGGGGAATAAGGATACAAGCATACTTATTTACAAGGATAGACTTTTCTGAATGATCTTATTTTGCCAACAGCTTATCACAACTCAAAAATAAATAAATAAAATTAAAGAATATAATGAAGCTTATGTAAAGTGATGTAGAAATTTCTGAGATTCAGGTAATGCAGAGTGAGATACCTCAGTCAACAGGTAGAAAAGTCCACATGATGTACAGCAGAAGTCAGTGAATGTTTCAGAGGTATTCAGTTCAGTCTTACTTTTCAATTGAGATAACCTGCAGACAGGCAGAGTTCTGAGGCATCTCATGTCACCATCAGATTACATAGTAGGAAATGACTGATTTCTACTTAGTTTCCAGCTATACACCAAATGTCTGTTATAGTCTGAAAGAAGAATAAACCATGACCCTGTAAAGGAAAGAAAAATCCTTGTTTAATTGACACCAAAATATTTTATTTTATAGAAAGAAAAATTACAATCGAATAGAAAATGCAGTAAAAATGAACAATTTGATAACTTTGTATTAATAAAGCATCTTTCTTTTGGGTACTTCCTCTCTCCCTTTAGTTGCTGTTAAATGTCATGAAACTGTTCTGATGTTTCCTGAATGAAAGTGAGAGGGGACGACATTTCTCACAAGGTTGTAGGAAATAGCCTGAAGATTTGTATTTGTGGCCACCACAGGTTGCCAGAGTGAAAACACAAGGTTAGCACCAAGATGAGACCTGTTCTTAGGTACTTCCTCTCACTAGCTCGCTCCCTTTCTCATTTTATTTTAACACTAGCAAAGTGGAACTGGAAGTCACATTCCATTGAAACTAGAGTGGTCATTCAAAAAGACAAAGTGGCAAAAATGGCCTGGACTCTTCCTGCTTCTTTTCACCTGTTCTGGTCGACACCTCTAAATCATGCCCCAAAGGCAATATTTGCAGCAGCAAAGTCTCTTTGTTTCCCTGAGTGACTCACTGCTCATTTGCCTTATCTGTAGGTGTACTTTTCCTTTCTCATATTCTGCAGGCTCAGTGAATTGGAGTTAATATGGCTTCACGATTTGTGCAGTTCTTACATGCATTTTGTGGTAGATTTAGTAAGATACAAGGAGGTGGATCTCTAGGGCAGGATGTACAAGCCTGGGCAAGCCTCTTTTACAAATTTCATTTTAGTGTCATAATTTCAAATGATGATTTTTTACATGCAGTCATAAATTTCCAGAAGACTATTTCATTGAAAAACTAGAGCTAGGGCAGATAGGGTATTTTGGCAACCAGTTACACTACATGTAGTAGTGGCATTTTCTCATGTTGGTTTTAAATTCACAGGGCAACATGGAAATGGAAAAGGAGAGTCAGAGAGTTCCATGTGTGAACATTCCAGTATTATCAGCTGTTTAACGTCTGCTTTGCTTTGAATATTACCATGCCTCTTGATACTGCTATAAAAATGACATAGGTTTTCCTTTTGATTTCATCTTGATTAGTCTTTTTTGTTCAGAATATCTTTTCTTCTTGAGTAACTGGCTGTTTTACTGCTGACATTAACCATCCATCTCATTCTTTCCCTTCTCTTGTTCTTAATAGCAAACAAACAATTAAAAATCCACACACCACAGCAGAAGAGTTTAAAAGTGGTACACTTTTAAAAGCATAAATTTAGAAACATAAAATACAGAGAAGGGTCCATGAAATCCCTTGTTCAAAAGTTCAGCTGTCACTTTCTGAGAAGTTATCTGGCTGGAATAGTGATACTGTTAGCCCCTGTTTTGAGGCTTATGCAGTAGCTTTTCTTTTCCAAATGTTATAAAGAGCAAAAGAACTGTGGAAATACAAAGTTTTTGTTCCTTTGTTCTTATTATTGTTCTTTTGTTCATAGTATTGTGATATGTAACACATTGCTACCTTATCCTTTCCACTATTAAATAACAAATGGAATTTATACAATAAATAGATTGTGGACTTAATCCAATAACTTTAAAATCCATAACAGCATGCTGCACGTAGTTCATAAGTATGCATGGATTTAGATAAATTAGATACATTTAAACTTTTTACTTCTTTCTTTTTTAAAATTAAAATGAGTGGGAGGTATTTTTCCTTCCATGTTGTAGTTGTTGAGCCAGTACAGAGCTGTCCTGGGGCTTACTGCTGGAGTCAAAATGTTCCTGTCTATTAGCTGGAGAGCAGCACTAGCTCCAAAATAAGACCATCTTTTCTATTGAACCCCAGAGATCCCTTTATTCTCAAATTAAGCAGAATCTGCTTTCTCTTGGTAGTTAAAATTCCTTTTTATTTAAAGATCAGTGACTCTCAAATACCATAAATTTCATACGAGAAACCAAGCAAAGCAGGCTCATTTATGTGTTTGTAACTCATAAATTTGTAGTTCTACACAATTTTTAATTATTTCTGTTGTTATGACTCTTCATAGAAGAAAAAAAAAATAGTGGTGAGAATATTTAGCATTTAATAGCAAATATAACCTTCAGCAATTGAAGCAACTATCTGACATTTCTTAGCTTGCCTTGTGTTTACTTCAAAGGAAAAAGTCAGTAGGCAAAACTTGGAAATCTCAGATGCCTCCCTACCTTATTGCCAACTTTAAACTTGAGATAGCTTGGAAGGCTTCTGTCCTTAGCTGACTATTTTCTACACAAACAAAGATAAAACGCAAGAAGTATGAAAAGTAATGTCATAAGGCTGAATGACCTTTTCCCCTTTTCTTTACAGTTTTGCTATGTGGGAACAGAGGTGTACTGAGGGCTGTAAGCTGGCCTCCAGTCTTCCTCAGGGAAGGCAGCAATTCCATTTGATGGTAGACTCTCAAGCGTCGAAAGGTCTTGCCAAACCTTATGCTGTGTTCATTGAAATTCCTCGTCTGATTCAGCAAAGTTCTTTCCTTCACTCTACAGATCACAGTATGTTAGGGAATAGAGATTGTAATTCTGGCAACTGCATGTAAATATCTTTTTAGCAAGTTATGTTAAGAGAACTGGACATTCACCCTTAGCTAAAGGCTTTTATTGGCTGTATATGACTGCAGTAAGGAATAGCACCAATTTCGCTCATAGACCACATTCAGCCAAGCTTTTCTGTAATTTATTGTGTATGTATCAGTCAGCAGAAACCACAAGTCTCTGATTATACTCTTCATCAAATTAGTTTAGGTTCTTCTAAATTTACAATGAAAAGCAGTGATTTCAATTGTTTATAAAATAGAATTTATTTTTTACCTACTGATTTCAAAACTATTTATTAGGATTGATAATGGTAGATTTTTCTTTCTGCATATATTTGTATGACAAGTTTTTTAGAATGCTACATGATATTGCTACTTAAATTGTGTGTCATTTGAACACTTACTTGATAATAAATAATCAGCAGCTAATAATTGATCAGTATATTCAGGACATTTGTTATCCCTCCTTTCTTTGTCCGAAGAGCATTCTCTCAAAAAGCATTTTTACTCAGAAGGATCATAACTGAATAAAAGTGATTAGAGTTGACTTTAGTTAATTATTTTTGTATATATTTAGTGGCAAAGAGCTCTTGTATATGACAGTCAGAAGAATCTGCAGTGGAGATTACTATGGATTTATTTATGGATTTATTTTTCCCACAAAAAAAAAAAAATCTTGGAAATTCTCTTGTTACCACATAAAGGTAAGGAGCAGCTAAGTGAACTAGGATTGTTTAGTGTGGAGAAGACGAAGCTCAAGGGAGACCTTCTTGCTCTCTACAAATAGTTAAAGGGGGTTGTGGCAAGGAAGGAGTCGGCCTCTTCTCTCAGGTAACAGTGATAGGATGAGAAGCTGTGACCTTAAATTGCACCTGGAGACATTGCAGTTGGATATTAGGAAACATTTCTTCTCAGAGTGGTGAGGTACTAGAACAGGCTACCCAAGAGGGTGTTCACGAACCATGTAGATGTGGCATTGAGGGACATGGTTTAGTGGGCATGGTGGTGGCAGGTTGATGGTTGGACTAGATGATTTTAGAGGTCTTTTTGCACATTCATGATTCTATGATATGATTATATTTGTCTCAGTGTTCTGAAGGAACTAGACAATGTGGTTGCCAAGCCCACTCACGGTCATATTTGAAAAATCGTGGTTGTTAGGCAAAGTCCCCAGTGACTAGAAAAAGGGAAACATCACTCCCATTATTAAGAAAGGGAGAAAGGAAGAGCTGGGGAATTACAGACCGGTGACCCTTGTGTCTGTCCTTGAGAAGATCATTGAGTGGATCTCCGGGAAGAGCTGTTAAGGTACATGCAAGATGGGGAGGTGATCTAAGACAGCCAGCACAGCTTCACCAAGGGCATGTTGTGCCTGATCAGTCTGGTTGCTTCCTATGATGGAGTAATGGCATCAGTGGACAAAAAGCAACTTATATCATTTACCTAGATATGTGCAAGACCTTTGACATGGTCCTGCACTACATCTGTATCTCTAAACTGGGGAAATATGGATTTAAAGGTTGAACTATTAGGTGGATAAAGAATGGTTGGATGACTGTAGCCAGAGGGCTGTTATCAACAGTTCTACATCCAGGTGGAGGCTGATCTCGAGTGGTGTCTCCCAGGGGTCTGTCATGGGACTGGTGCTTTTCAACATTTTTATCAATGACATAGTAAGATCAACTGTACACTCAGCAAGTTTGCTGATGACACCAAGATGAGTGGTGCAGTTTACACAATAGAAGGGAAGTACGCCATCCAGGGGAATCTGGACGTGCTGAACAAAGAGATGCGTGCAGCCACAGATACCATAGACAATATGATATGTCTTGGGATGGTTATTCCTATGTTTTAGTAGTAATCAAGAAGAAATTTCCGTGAAGATCAGGCAGGTTAAAGCTGAAAATTCTTTTTTGCATTCATTGTAATAACAAGCATACATCATGTTCACAATATTTTGTGAATATACTTTGCTGCTTCACTGTGTTCAGAAGTCCTCCAAAGTTAAACATCTGCTACCATAGAGGTAATATACTGATTTCCCAAATCCCAGAGATTCAAAACAGCAGATGGAGACTGCATGTCAGCAGATGAGATCACCTCACCTATCATGGCTCTTTTTGTCTAAAAAGATTTATAACTGCAGTGAAAAATTGCTGATTTTTAAAATCAGTGCTTTCAGAATGCCTTAATACTCAGTTTAGTTTACAGCTGAATTGCTACTTCTATAAATAAAAGCTGTGAAATAATAATTTAATTCCATTACTTCAGTAGTTATTTCACTCTTTCATCTATGACACAAAGACAAAAAATTGCAAAAATAAGCATTTGCTCATATTAAAAAATAAATCAATAAATAAAAAATAATGAAATACTTAAATGGCTCTAAATAAAAATAAAAAAAAAAGTTAAAGAAATCACTTTAATTTTTAATGAAAATTGAAACTGAAAGGTAGTTTCTTGTAGTGAAACACTTGAGAAAACAGAATGCATGGTACATAAAGGTGGTCATGGCCCTGTTAGAGGCATATGTAAAGTTGATCCTATCATGCCCAGACTCACCTGTCTGTAAACTTATGTAGACTCCACTAAGAAAAATTGTTTACTAAGGCCTCAGTGAGTATCCTTATGGCAAAATACATAATAATACATATATAATTTATATACGTATAATTCCCGTGGTTTCCTTTTATAACATTTTAAACTAGGAGATTGAATTCTAAGCAAGAGTTTAATTCCTGACATTTAAATATCAATATCCAAAAATATAATTTGAAATTATTTTAGTCCTCTCTGTCTTTTAAGTTCTCTTGCCTAGCATGGAAAATACAGAACAGCTATTAAACTGCTGTTCCCCTAATAAACATTAATTACAAGACAGCAGGTGATTAATCATTGATAATGAGCTATAGATGATTTTTAATGGTCAGCTAATAGTGTCATGGGCCTTTAATACTGAAAATAATTAAAACTAATAACATTATATGGTGAATATGCATGATAAAAATGCACTTACATTAGAAATAGCAACATCCAAATATAGAAGGACTATCTTACTCTGTTACAGCGATACTTTAGCACTGTACTCACCAGGGGGGAGGACTTGGTCCCAGTCTTAAGGACTACTTGGTGATATGGGGCTTGGATTTGGGTTACAGTTTAAAATTGTTGGTGTTCCTCTTAGGGTGAAATTCTTAATCGGCATACTACAGTTATTCTCCCTTGTCAGTTTTCCAGAAGAAATTTTTAACTATAGCATGGAGAAGGAATGCTTTTTGGGAAAGAAACTTCCTCCATCCCTCTTCCGTTTCTGAAATAACCCCTTGTTGTAATGTCATCATGTCCTTTTCCTTCCTATGTGGCACCAAGTGTGGTACTGCTTTGTTAGTGCAGCATTTTGGAGAAAGTGTGGCATTTCATTAACAGAAGCAAAGTTACAGCCCTGAAAAAGCTTTTGAGGCTGTCAATATTGAGAAATGTTTTCCATTTTTGTATTTCTCAGATTAAAAGTTATTGTCTATGTGTCATATCTTGTTGGCTCACTTCAACAGCGTAGGATGTGGCTAGATGACAGCCATGAAACATTCTGACCCCATGTTCAGTGGTGGCCTGAAGATTTGCCTGTACTGGTCAGTTCTCCCTGTCTTGACAGACACACAGCAGCACAATTCACATACATAGGACGTATCTTTCTCCTGAAACAGGTCTAGGCTTTGTCTTTAAACAAGTCTCTTCCATACTGACTTGTTTCTTGAAAACAGTATTTTCCAAACCATGTTTGTTGTTCTTGGGAAAGTGCTAGCTGGCCTGAACAAAAGCCATGACAGTCACTGTGCTAGTATTGAAGCACAAAGGCAATTTTGAGGATGGTGCTAGAGCTCATGTCTTGCAACCCTATGCCACTTTGCTCTTATAGATACTATCTTTGCTGTCTTTTTTTGTGGATGAGCATTACAGATTCTGGGTCCAACACTTACACATTTGGCCTTATCAGGGAAAATCATCATCATCATTAGTTGGCAATTTAATAATAATTCTAATATTTAGAAAAACAGTTTGATCAAGGTAAGAGAATTCAGGATATTTTGGGGAATAAATTGTTGGGTACTTTGTTAATTTATCACCACAGCCACTCATAAGTATGAGTTTTTATATGGCAAAAAGCAGAAGAACCTGTTCATCAAGGTGGGAATAGATGTGAATTCAACATCTAAATGGTTTTGATTGTGAAATTTTATTCATAATTTACACTGTTCTATTCTATATTTTTGGCCCCTGTCAATATACCATGTCACCATGCCATGTATTAAATCCTGATCAGTCAAACATTTACACAGGTGAGCAGTTTTACAAATGTCAGCAGCCACATTAAACCAATTTGATTGCCCGTGTGGATAGTTCCTTGCAGTTGTAAGCTCTTCTGAGAACTCCCATTAAATTGTAAGGTCTTTGAAGGTGATACAGTAATAGTGAAACCTGTATGGTTTATTTTAATTTTACAACAAGGATATTCAATTCGTATCAGTGTAACTATTTCCACTTTGGAGTAATATGAAGAGAAAGGAATTAGAATTGGGCATTTTTCTGGCTGCTGTGCAAGCAGATAATGTAATAGCTTCTCTATAAAAACAGTCATCTAGTCTAATTAAACAATCACACAGAACACAACAGAATTAATATTATTGATTTTTACTACTTCTTGACTTGCTTTTTTGGATTAGCGAATGATTCTTAGTGATTGTAAATGAGCAACTTTCAAAGGTCATGGAAAGTAGATGAAGTTGGGAAAGAAAAAAGTCTGGGAGCTGAGATGCAGCAAGGAAGGAGCAGGAGTGCATAATAAGAAAAGAGTAAAGAAGATTAGGTGAAGAACCTGGGGTAAGAAAAGGAAGAAATAAAGGAGAGAAGTAGAAAAATAAGATCAATTGGAATTATCTTCAAGTTGTTGGGTTGCGTGTTGTACTTTTATTTAAAAGAGATATTCAGAGGATTCTGTTCACTAGAATAAAACTTAAGAATAAAAAATAAATATGAAATGCACATTAAAAAAGGTTTTAATATCATTATACGAGTGACAGTGTTAATATGCGAGGAGCTGTTATCTAATGGCTTTAACTTAAAATAATGAAATAATGATGTTACATTTCAATATGCCTTGACAATAAGCTTAGAGTAATACCCTTTCAGGAACAAAAGGAGGATTTTTTTATTAAACCACAGATGTACACAAATGGCAGAAAATCACTCATGATGCAGCCTCAGCAAAAGTGCTATTTTCAAGGCTGATAATCTGACAATATTACTTTTCTCAAAAACTTTTTTTTTTAATCATGTATTTTTGTGATTATAAATTATTCCTTACAAGGACATCTGGGTCATTTGAAACTTTCTGAAAATATGAAAGTGTTTTGGATGAGAGTTCATATGAGCTTGCTGCCAGATTTCAGATAAGACATAAAACCAACCTTCTGACTGCTTGTAGTCATTAAAGAGCAGAAGATACATTTTGGAAGGATAGCACAGTAGAGCACCCACTGTGCTGGCCAGATTCCAACATGGAAAATTACATTCTGCCTACTGACAATCGCCTCTTTTATTTCAAAAGACAAGTCTTGTTTTTTACATACTGTCCTAGATATTAGACATGGCTAACCTGGAGCATAGTGCAAAATCCATCAATGCTTATCTACCTTGCTGAATTGTCACCCTGATCCATTTATTAACTCTATTAAAGAAATGTCCCCTTTTTAATCACTGTGATGGCAATTTAACTTCTGTCTAGAATACAGGTACTATTACATGCAACATTCAGATACAATTTTAGAAGCTAGTAATTTAGGAAAGTGACATTCTAGGTTTCTTTTATTAATGATTCCTCTGCTTCAATATACTCTTGTATGCTGTGAAGCACATTTAAGCACACAGGTGTGGTGCCCATCCTTGAAACGCTTGAATACTTGAACAGTTTTACACACCTGCAAAAACTCCTCAACTTTGAGCTCCAGATATATAAATACCTTCTTTTAATTTATTTATAAAGAGAAATTATGATAGCTTTAAAAGCTCAAATTACAAAACTGGGTTTATGCCAGCACTAATGCTAGAGCAGATTTAGAATAATGCTGAACTCTTCCACAAATATTTCAGTTGCAAAGGCAAATTATTACAGCTTCCTTAACTCTTCTTAAAGACATAGTCACATTAAAATAAAACAGAAGTCCTTTCACATTAAATGAGGTGAATGCCAATAGAAAGAATAATGAATATTTGCAAGCCCATCTTGTAACACAGAGCTCAGAAATCCCAGAATTTTAGAGACAGCAGCTATAATGGCTTATCAAACATCATCCAAGAGAAAAGGCAATGTAAAATAACATAATTCCCACTGTTTTATTAACAAGACTCCCAATTAGGGCAGGATTAATTTTTTTTCCTTGTTTTGCCTTGCAATTATGTGTAATATCCTTGATAAAATTGAGTACTATGATTAATTCTGCATTTTTTACTTAGCTTAAAGTAATAGCTGTGCAAGTTTCTAGATGAACAGTTAGTTCAGTCATTTCTTCAAGTTCATTTGTTAGGACTTCTTCAAAGATGCTGATCACTCACATCCTTCCTGTTACAGAATGACAAACTCACAGGGGCTAGAAGGGATCTCAAGAGATCACTTAGTGATCTCATTTACCCCCTACTAAAGCAGGTACCCTACAACAGGTCACATAGGTAGGCATCAAACGGGTCTTGAATATCTCCATAGAAAAAGAATCTACAGCCTCTCTGGGGAACCTGTGTTCCAGTGCTTTAAGTCACCTTTACTGTGAAGAGGTTATTCCACATGTTAGTTTGGAACTAACTATATTTGAGTTTTAGTCCATTACTTCTTGCCCTATCGGTCCACACCACCATGAGCCTAGCCTCATCCACCCACTTCCCTTTAGATACTTATAGAAATATTTATCAGATCCCCTTCCAGTCTTCTTTTCCCCAGGCTGAACAGACCCAACATACTCAGCCTTTCTTCATATGGGAGATCATAGAATCATAGAATCCTTAGAGTTGGAAGGGACCTACCTCTGAGGGCCATCTAGTCCAACTCCCCTGCAATACACAGGGACACCAAAGCTAGATAAGATTGCTCAGGGCCTTATCCGGTGCTCCCTTAATCATTTTTGTGGCCTTCTCCAGGACTCCTCCTATGAGATCCCTTTCTTTCTTGAACTGGAGACCCCAGAAATGTACGCAGTAGTCTAAATGTGCCCTTATCAGGGCAGAGTAGAGGGGGCCACACTCTTTTTAATTCAGCCCAAGATACCATTGCTCTTCTTGGCCACAAGAGCACCCTGGTGGCTCTTGGCCAACCAGGATATCCAGATCCTTCTCTGCAGAGCTCATCTCCAGAACATCAGTCCCTAACCTGTACAGATGCACACGATTATTTCTCCATATGTGCAAGACTCTATACTTGCTCTTGTTAAACCTCATCAGATTCTTTCTTGCCCAACTCTCCTGCATGTCCAGGTCTTGCTGAATGGTAGCACAGCTTTCTGGTGTGTAGATGTGTTTCATGTTCAGGTGTAGAATTTTTACAATGGAATGAGATATGTCACTTCCATGGCAGCGCATTAACTATATCAAGTCCAATGCTTTCCTTAAGAACTATTTACCTCAGTTAAACTGGAATGTTTTCTTATGATTGATGCAAAAAGATTTTATTTGCGCTTCATATAAAAATGATCTGTGTGTCTGGTATTTCTTATTTCTATTAATGGCTGAACAAAATTTACTCTCTATACCAGCAAAGCCAGAGAATCTCCCTACCCACCCCCTCTCGCCTGCATATTGTACAAAATCTATTAGTAGATGGGCATTTAATAGCTGTACAAGTGTGTCTTAATGAACCTTAGGATGGTATAGCTTTCCTTGTAATTGCTGACAACTATGTTGCTTTAGGTTTAAGATCATGCATGCTTATCAGAGATGCCATTGACTTGTACTTGTTCTGTTTATTGATTGCTTAATTAGTTTCCAAGATAGCTAATCAGAGACAGATGCAAGTGTTTAAGCATCTCTTGCTGTGTCTTACTCTGAGCACCAAATTGTGGAGCAGCTGTGTGATTTCAGCAAATAAATTAGTCCCAGTGAACTAAGCTTGTTTGAGTCATAGTATAGGGGATAATGTTTGTGCAGTAGCACTCTCTGCTATGAAATGAATTTTGGGGTGGGTGGTGTGCTCATTCATGTTCTTGAATATAATGGGAATGAAGGCTTTCTTTGATTTCTAAATGATGGTACGAGGATCGTTTTTTCTTCCTTTTTTTATTGTTTGTTAAATATATCTTCTAACAGTTGGAATAAAAAGATTTTTGGTCACAATAGCAATCTCAAGAGGTTTCTGTGTTGTAAAAATGAAATCAGCTAAATGTTGATTTTCTTAGTAGGAAAAATTACACATCACTGATGGAGCTGGATAAGTAATGGGCTGCGGAGGGTGGTGTCTCTCTCAGGAAGTTAAAAATGCTGTTTAAGTTAGCATAGTGTTTTGTTTTGACAAAAGCAAAATGTGTTGTTTGAGTCTGGCCCTTTTAAACTGGTGTTCAGTGTTTATCTAGAACAATGTGAGAGAAAATATTGACAATAAAAACAGTTGCAGACTGAAAAATTGAAATGCTTTTGGTTAAAAAGCTTGATATTGCTTGGTATTTATAGATATTCTGAGAGATTGTGTTCCTTAATGTTTGGCTGATATGAAAGAAGCTCACTTTTTTTTATCCACTTATTGAGTTTACATTTCTTAAACCAAGTATTTAGTGTGAAAAGCTGCACGCAGCTTTATCCACTGCAATAATACCATATATAACAATCATCTGGCTATCTAAGTATGGAGCTAAGGGCAGGCATTCTATATTCATAGTGAGGTATTCCTATTTCATATTCTTATACCCTTAAAAAATATATCTTTTTTCTTTTTCTTTTTTTTTTTTTAATCCAATCTAGTTCTTCTAGTAGGAATAAAACAAACTTACTCATATTTTTTTTTTTCCTCCAGTTTTAATGAAATGTCAGACGTTAATGCAGGAGAAAACATTCATTGCTGCATAAGCATTCATGAGAAATTTTTGCCCTCCAGCGACCTCTGAGTGTTTTAGTAGTGGTTCAATATACTTTTAACAGTTCTGGTTGGTGGGGGGGTGGGGAGGTAAGTGTTCAGTAAAACACTGCATACTTTTAAGGTCAGTTTAGGCCTGATAGATTTTAATACACAATTTCTAGCCTCTTGCCCTTTTAGGCTGATTTCTTTCCAGTGCTCATAAAGATGCCTTTATTATCTGAGTAACTGCTCCACTATTTTTAACAGGACCAGAGCAATAGTGTTCAAGACTCCTATTATATCAGAATACAGGAGAGATGCAAAGATTCAGAAAGCAAGCAATTCATATGTAAACTCAAAGATAACTGAACCAATAGTGTGCTTTAATAAAAGTCAGTGGAGAAGTAAATCAAGGCTTTGGAATAAAGAACATCGTAACTTTTTTCAAAAGATCTGCATGTTATCTTTATTCACAACAAATTTATAAACCTATTTATTTACATAGCTATGTAATTTATTTTTTTTTCAAATGCAACATGCATTTAAAGTCATCTTGTAGTAAAATCAATCACAGGGAATGTTCATGTTACAAGTTTATATTTTCTTAGATATTTCTGTGTTGTTTTTTTTTGTATATTTTTCATGTAAAAAATAAAAAAAGTATCTGATTAATAGAACTAAAGAAATAATGTCTTATAATCGCATATTTGGAGAAACTTAAAGTTGAGTGTCTCCAGAAGAACTCTACATTAAACTCAAAATGTGACTTGATTTACCAGGAAATATGTAAGTAACATATGTAAAATATATAAGTAATCTACTAAGAAATTGATAGAGCAGAAAGAACACAAAAACCATAATTGTTCTACAGTCCCACAAAATGAAGTGAAAACTACAGAATAGCTAATAATAGAATCAGAAAGCAAGAAGACAGGGATTTACTTGACAGTATTTATGTGACTTGCACAGTCAGATCCTGTAGTGGTCTGGAGACATGCAGTATGACAATCAGTGCAGTGTCATTATAATCCTCTTGCAAACCCTAACTACACATCAAAGGACTAAAAATGACTTCTGATATCCATTTCTTTTCCTCAGGCATTGCATTCAAATCATTTATTGTCAGCACCAAAAGATTTCATAGCACAGTAAATTACATATTACCATCAGACTCTCCAGAAGTCATTGGAGCTAAAGGGTGAATTTTGTATGTCTGCTTGTCGTCAGTACCAGGTCCTGACTTTTAATAAAGCAGACACTAGGAGTCAGAACAAACAGAGAGACAAGTCAAATTTAAATAAAATAACAAGTGGGATGTGGGTGAGCATTTGGTCATATTATTGCTATGCTTCAGTAGCTATTCTCTAGGAAGACATCTAGCCAAAATACTGATTTTCAGAATAACCTGCTACCCATTTCATTTATTGATGCAGTGGGAGCATGTACTAAGGGATGTTCTTAAAAAAAAAAACAAAAAAAAAAACACAAAAAATAGGATATTTAACTGCATTGTCAAAATATGCATCTAAGATGATCAATGCTACCTGAAGCCAAATGCAATTACTTCCTTTAACTTAATGGAACATCATCAAATGATCAGCTTAAAATGAATGAAGAAACAGGCTACTCAATAAAGCTCCAACGTTTATAGCCAGCCTTAAATGATCTTGAGCTGATAATCAAGGCTTTTGTTTCAACCTTGAAACACCTCTTTCCTAGAGTGAGGATAGGTATTTGAGAAGCCAGTGACTCTCCCTATCACCACTTAGGAAATGCAGAGACTTCTGACTTATTTTAAAAAGATTTCAGATAGAGAAAAGGACAGTAGAGTAGGACAACAGGGAATGGCTTTAAACTAGAAGAGGGGAGATTTAGTTTAGATATCAGGAAGAAATTCTTTAAGATAAGGGTGGCGAGGCAATGGCACAGGCTGCCCAGAGAAGCTATAATGGGTGCCTCATCCATGGAAGCATTCAAAGACATGTTGGATGGGGCCCTCATCAGCCTGAGCTGGGGGGTGGCAGCCCAGCCCACAGCAGGGGGCTGGGTCCCCTCTAACCTAAGCCATTCTGTGATTCTGTGAAAAGGGTAGGTGTGTGAAGAAGAAAAACAACAAAAAAGCAATTATAACAGCAACTTTGTAATGAGATTTTTTTTTAATACTTTTTACTTTTCTACATTGATGCAGCTAACTAGAGATCTACTTTGGGTGAGACGAAGTAGATTTTTTTCTCAGGCCAAAGCCACATTTTCTGTTAGAATGTAAAATCCTGCTTACTTTCTGGAGTATAAGTGCTTTCTTCTTTTGTGCACAAATATCACAGTTTTATGCATCTGGTTCAGAAAGAAATCCCAGGGAAAAAAAGAAGAAAAAAAAAGACTTTTATGAGTGCCATCCCCTTATGTATTTCTTGTTACCATTGTGGATTTGTCTGGAAGAAATTCCATGAAAGGATTCAATTGTCCAGCTTATCACATCTGTATCCATACATGTTTCCAGTCATGAAGATAATTGTTTAAGTTTTGGTAAAAGCGTAGCGTATACCTTCAGAAGAACAAAATAATGCCTTGTTCATATGGTGAAATGCCTCTTAATGATCTATACTGAATGCAGTTTCATAGCTTACTTACCAAGTGAGAGAACACTGAAGTGTAGAACAATCTCATTGTCTTGGTCCAATTATTATAGGAAATGGTTCAACTCAGAGGAAGATTACGAGGCCAATTGCTGTCCAATTATTTATTACAAATTCCAAGCTACTAAGGAATGTGGGGAAGATGGGGAAGTTAGTGATAGTGAAGAGAGAAATCCTAGCAAATGGTTTACAAAGCAGGGATAGTTACTTCCAGGGATCCAGGAACATCTCAATGGTCCATAGGGATGCAGCAAGTTGATCAGCAGCGTCTCATTGATCTGCATGGTTGCAGTTATGGAGAGGGGTGTAACTGTTCTTCCTTGGAACTCTTGGTTTTTTTTTTCCTCTTCCTAGCATCCTTTCAGTTGCCAGGGGCAGCAGCTGGTTGCCATGGGTATTTCTATTCCATTCATCAGATGCAATGGCAATGGTAGGTGCAACAGCATGTCCATAGTACACGTCCTTCCTTTGGGTTATTGGCAGTTGATCATGCAATTGTTGCATGGTAGGCTGCTAGGTATGTGCACCAACTGCATGGTAGTCCTCTCCTCCGAGACGACCCCCAGGAGGTCAGAGGTCTCCTTAAAGAGTCCATCAGAGGGCTATTTAGATGGTAAAGGCATGGAACACCTCTCTTACGAGGAAAGGCTGAGAGACCTGGGACCTTGAAGAAAGAAGACTCAGAGGGGATCTGAGTCTATATAGGGAACTGGTGGCTGGACTCTTCTCAGTAGTGTGTGGTGATAGGACAAGGGAAAATGGCCACAAACTGAAGCATAGGAAGTTCCGCACAAATGTGCATGGGACCTTCTACAGTGAGCGTGACAGAGCACTGGCACAGGCTGCACAGAGAGGTGGTGGAGTCTCCTTCTCTGGAGATGTTCCAGACCCCCCTGGACGCCTACCTGTGCAACCTGGGCTAGGGAGCTGCTGTGGCAGGGGGATTGGACTCAATGTTCTCTAGAGGTCCCTTCCAACCCCTACAATTCTGTGAGTCTGTGATTCTGTGATAAGTCTGCTTGAATGCACAAAAGAAGCAACAGACAAAAAGGTTTTTACTGGTCACCCAGCTACATATGTTTCTCTTTCCGTTGTGCCCATGGTAACCATTAACCCCAAAAGCTTGTTGAGCAGGTTATGTCTTGGATGGTTGCCGCTGAATGAACTTTGAGACAAAAATTGTTCCAGCTTCTTACGGTCATTCACCTCTCCAATCTGCTCAGTAAGAAATGCAGAGAAAGAAGAAGTAAGGAATGTAGGTGGTCCTGAGGCTGTTCCAGTCCAAATTCAGGTCCACTCAGCAGCTGCTGTTCAGGGATGATTAAGGGGCTGGGGCATCTCCCTTGTGAGGAAAGGCTGAGCAACCTGGGTCTGTTCAGCATGGGGAAAAGAAGACTGGAAAGGGATCTGGTTTATATTCTTATAAATATCTAAAGGGAGGTGGGTGACAAATGAATGATGCCAGTGTCTTCTCTGTGGTGTGTACTGCTAGGACAAGGAGTAATGGCCTAAAACTTGAACATAGAAAGTTCCATATTAATATGCAGAAGAACTTCTTTACAGTAAGGGTTATGAAACACCGGAACAGGTAGTCCAGAGAGGCTGTGGATTCTACACCTTGCAACCTGTTGTAAAGTACCTGGTTTAGCAGGGGGTTGAAGATGTCTTGAGGTTCCTTCCAACCCCTGTGATTCTGTGATTCTGTGACCCCACCAAAGTTCAGTAATGCTATTTGAACAACATTAACTTTGGCCGAGATACAATGCACTGAACTGTGCTAAATATGATGCTACAGAGAGAAACTGAGTTTTGGCGGTTAAAATCCTGTTCTCCATTATGCTCAGAAAGCTCAGCTGAATACCCGTGGAGATGTTTCTAAGATCTATTAAGAGGGAACAGCATGGAGCATCAAAGACACTGTATCAGATCAGTGCTACATAACAAATTACCAGTCTTACATGCTGAAGAAAGATCAGCATGAATAAGGGAAACTGATATAATTAAGGTCTCCGATTTAATAGTTATCATTTGGAGAATTTTAGTTTCACGGTATGTAAGTAGCTTAAAGAAATATTTCAGTTGAGTGTTGTACTCTTAGTCTTGACTTCTAGACAACCATTTGTTCAGCCAGTCCTATATTAGGAGACTGTCAGTTCCACTGTTGATAACAAAACACAGAACTATAAACATGCCAAGCTAATTCATGCACTCTGTATTCTTTGCTTGTCAGATAATTTTTTTTTATGTGTATTATACTTGCTCACTGATTTTTGAAGAAAAGCTTGTTGGTTTCTGTATAGTCCATCAAGCATTCAAGCTTCTTGAGAGTGTCTCTCTGAAGTTTTTTTTTATTAAGAAAAAATAAAATAAAATATTAATAAACAATTTAAAGATTAAAAAAAGTTCATTTCATAGTGTCTGATTATGGAAGCAAACAGCCATCATCCCCCAGGCAATTCTGCCTGGACTCGTCTCAAGGGAGGAGCTCTAGGTTCACACTATGATAAGCCATCTGTGAGCTGTGTAGCTTGTAGTTTCTGAAAAAAATCTTTGAGATCTTGCTTGAGACTGCCTCACAACCACACAGAAGCTATTGCTTGGTATTTCCGTTCCAGTTACATCTGAAAACTCACTTCTTATGTAGCCACATCCCTGCCCTGGTCTTCACAAGCTTCTGAGACAGTAAACAGTATTTGGATTAAAGTATCTGACATAAATGAGTGCAAGGTGATGGCAGACAAGCCTAACTTGAGGTTTGTAGTATTTAAAAGGCACTAAAGCATATGTCCGTGCCAGGGAGCAGCAGAAGCTCAGCTTGTCCACAAGTGCAGTGGGAGCAAGTGCAGCACTGCCAGGGTAGCACGGAGAGCACAGCCCTACTGCATCAGGGCAAGGTGATGAGAGGGACAGGGTATAGCTGCAGACCGAGCCCAGAATCTGCAGGAGGCAAGACTGGAGACAAAGCTGTCTGTAGCCTGTGTGCAAGGTCTGTCCTAGAATCCTGCAAGCCAGGATAGCAGGAGACAGGTCTGGATTCATGATTGCCTACAGCATAACTCAGGGCAGGTCTGTGTACCCAAAGATGAAACCTCTGTGCTCACAGACAGAAGGCTTGAGTATAGCAGAATATGCTATTTTTATGTCTTGTTCATCTATCAATAATCTGCAAGTTTTTTTAAACCATTCGTTTTGGTCGTAGTCTTTGCTACTTATGGTCAGAAGTATATATTTATTGATGACTAATGCAAATCTTTTTTTTTTCTCTATTTTTTTACTCCCACCCCATTTTAAAAGTGCATTGTATTTAGTGACTTTCACTTCTCCTTCACTGACAGCTGTATCACAGATATATAATTGTAAAGAAAATTCTCTGTATTTTTGGAATATTTTTGTTATTATTATGAAGATTAGAAGAGGCGAGCCATGAATCAACTGCTGAATGTTTGCTTCTTTTTAAGCATTATTTTTGAATTTCTCAGAACTCCAGCCAAAAGGAAAACGTTGGCAGTAAGAGAAAAGATACCCATGAAACTAAGCAAAAATCAGATAACTAAGTGCATCTGCATTTTTTTTTATGCAACCAGAAAGAGCATATTAGAATTGTGAGTTTAAGTCCTGCTCAGTGAAAGCAAGTACTTCTGCTGACTTTAGCAGACATAGGTCATGTCTTGGTGCAGCACAGTCTAAACAAATAGAGAAAAGCCTGCTGGCAAGGAGACACTTAGATATTCAGGGTCCAATTAATCCTTAGATGAGAACTAAAAATTAACTTATGTGTAGCATCCACTTCAGATAGATTTTTATTCGATATAAATAATCTTATTTTTTTCCTCTGAACCAGCTTTTCAAGGGCTCTTCTTGTAGTTGTTAGGCAGTTTTAATACACAATGAACATTCATTACAGCAACATTAATCTGGCAGACATTACACTTCAAATAATTGCTGCCTGCCTTAATTCCTGGTTTGTCCTTTTGTAAGCATTAATTACATATGTCAACAACAATCAGTTTAGAGTAAGATAATTGCAGGTATGGAAAAAAGGTTACCCTTAGCAAATATGTACTTGAAAGATAATGTCTTCATAGTATTAGGATTTTGTTTGCTTCAAGAGCTTCATGAAATTTTTGGAGGCCCCTTAGTTTAGTGTATAAAGAAAAAGGACAATTGTTTAGAATCTTTTTTGTATATGTATTTATTACATCAACTAACAGATTTGGAATTTTGTATTTTTTCCATAGCAAACAAAACTTGCAGGTATTTTTTGATTTTTCAGAGAAACGTGATGTTATTTATAGATATTTATTTCACTCCAGTATGTTAAAATAACTACTCAATATTTCCTAGAAAGAGAGGTGGCCAGCAGGGTGAGAGAGTGAATTATCTCCCACTTACTCTGCCTGAAGGCCTGAGGCTTCATCTGCAGGACTGCATCCAGGCCTGGGCCCCCCAGCAGAACTAAGACATGGAGCTGTAGGAGTGGGTCCAGAGGTGGGTCATGAAGATCCTCAGAGGGCTGCAGCACCTCTTTGTGTTCCTTTCCAACATAAGACATTCCATGGTTCTATGAGAAAAAGTTCCAATTGCAATAATTTTTATAAAAATTCCAGCATCAACAAAATTGGTCATGTAGTTAATTATACAAATTCTCAGCACTCTGTTTAGCTGTAAATCCTATATATTTCACAGGGTCTGCAAGCATGCCCTGGGTCATAACTTTGATGCACTTTTTTGGATCCTTCTTGTTTTCAGCTGCTTTATTTATGAATTCATATTAAGTGTGCTTTCATCATCCAGAACACACTCATATAAACATTGTTAAAAACTTGAATTGGAGGTGAATGAACAATCTCTCCAGTTATTTTGGTAGAGCATTTCACAGTGAGGGTGATGGAGCACTGGCACAGATTGCTCAGAGAGGTGGTGGAGTCTCCTTCTCTGGAGACATTCAAGACCTGCCTGGACACCTACCTGTGCAACCTGGGCTAGGGAGCTGCTTTGGCAGAGGGGATTAGACTCGATGTTCTCTAGAGGTCCCTTCCAACCCCTACAATTCTCTGATTATCTCTAAAAGTAGAAAACTTCTATGTTTTGGTGCTATTCTCAGTGGGATGTAGTAAATTCTTTTGTACGGGAAGACAGCTTTCATGCCACCTCTTCATCTCCTTCATAGTGGACATTTCTAGTATTCTCATTTTTAATTCAGAGGTCATATTTTATAAATATAAATTACATATGTTAATGTAATTTAATATACCTTTAATTTGAGTTACTCTCTCTTTTATTTGTCTTTTAGTATAGTGGTACCACTTTCCCAGCTGAGGCTTCAGCAACATCCAGCAGAATGACATAGCACCTCTGTGTTTCTCATAAAGTGTTTTCCTTTAAGCCTGTCAGTGAATTGATTTCTCTTGAAACAATGCTATGCTGCTATTGTTTGCTATTTTTTGACCAATATGCAGTTTGTGGACCAGTATAATTCCTAGGATATTTTGTGATAATTTATACTAAAGGTATAAATATTTACGTGTAGAAATATATTTAATGTTTTTAAACAAAGGGATATTATCAGCCAAGTGCTCTTCTACATTTGTTTCAAGTTACCAACTGTTATCATCTTGAATGCTCCCAGCGTCACCTTTCTTTGCTAAACACTGCTAATCAGTTAAGTTTATCTAAATATTTGGAATATATATATACAAAAAAAAAATGTTTTCCAAACATTTTCCAAATATACTTTTCCCCTCAATATTTCACCCTCTGCTCCAGATCTCCCCTGAGCTGATCTTCTGCTCTTGCTCTGATGCACTACTTGAACTATCTCTCTAAAACACCCAGCAACAATAGATACATAACTAATGTCAGACTGACAGAAATGCCTTTAACCGTATTTACAAACTTCTAACAAAATAGATAATGATTTTTTAAAGCATATGTGGTTGTAGTTATGAGCATCTATCACACTGTATTTGCATACATTGAATTCAATCTAGAACTCAATAGATACAAATCCATATCACATTCAAAGTAAAAACTGCTGAGATTTATGAGATATTTCTTTCAGCATCTGGCTGAACACTATACTTCACTAGTACTGGTTTTGTTTTTTATTATTTAGAGTATACAAAGGTTTATTTATTTATTTACTTAGACACTGTTTTACTCAAATATTAACTACCATAGAGGAACGTAAATAACCTGTTGGTCTGTGTGTCTCCACTCAGTGCTATAGTTGAGGTAGCTGAAAAAGGCTGTTAGAACAATTTCTCATATGATAGCTTAAATTGAAATGTCTCAATCTGACAAAGCACTCAAGAACAGAATATTGATTAAGCTAAAATGGACAGCAGTCATCTTATATGGGTAATGAATTTCTACTTAAATGATATAAATATATTGAATCTCGTTATTCAAACCTTAACATTTAAAATTGCGAAGGGATTCTTAAAAAAGAGAATTACTTTTTATCTACTCACATAATCTACTGATGCAATGTATTAATAAAACATATAGCACAGTCAGAAAAGGTTAATAATTAGTTGTTGGCACTTAACTGCTAATGACAGCTGCAGAGGATATATTCTTAACTTATATTTTATTCAGGTACTAATGCTTAGAGCTAGAAGAATAATCAGCATACCAGGACATGATGATTCATGCTGTTATTGATTTTGTTGCAACCAGCTTTATGCTTCCACGCCAAAATTGTCATATTGATTATTTGTGGCTACTGCAACGCAACACTTCCACCAGATTTCTGTCTAGATGGTAACAACTTTTATAAAATATTTAATAAGAGTCTTCATGACCCAGGAAATGTCTTAAAGTGTAGTTTTACTTGTTTATTTTCATTTTAAAGTCTTTCAGCAACTAAAATTACATAGTAACTTCCTGATTTGGAGATACTGAATATATTTTTGTTGAGCTGTTTGGTTGGGGTTTTTTTGTTGTTTTTTTTTTTTGTTTGTTTTTTGTTTTTTATTATTATTTTGTTTTCCTGAATTGTATTTTGAATATACAGATTACATTATGGAATTGAAAAATTGTAATTTATTCCGTAAAATAATCATAAAGAGGGTGTAGAGTCTAGGGGATGTTAGCTATATTTCACATCAGCAGAAATTCAGCTGAAACAAAAATACGTGCATCAGAGACCTTGAATACAAAGAACACATTTTTTTCTAGTATATCTGAACCATCAGTTAGCTCTGGGGACTTCAGGGCCAGATAAGCTTTCATGAGGTAAATACTCTTACAGAGGACACTGAAAACTGTCAAACTCTAAACAGGTTGCACTTTCAAGAAAAAAAATGTTATTCATACAGTTTGTGAGACAACCAAAGTCATCTTGCTGGAACTAGGTACTCAGGAATGTAATCACAAACTTGCTCCAGGCTTTTTGAACTACCTAGCTCAAGTTTAATGCAGACCTCAGACTAGGAGTCCATGGAGAAAAGGAGAAAGAAAGAAAGGTGCATCTTGAATGATAAGTCTACTAACTTGGCTTCTGATTTAGGGTAATGTCCAACCAAGGACATCTGTCCTCAGAGCATTCCTTGGTATCATATCTACAGCCATCTGTGGACTAATATTTGGAATAGTCACAACACAGAAAGGCAATGTTACACACATTTTTAAGAAGGGTAGAAAAGTTGACCCAGGGAACTACTTGCCTAGCAGCCTCACCTCTGTGCTAGGGAAGGTCATGGTACAGATCCTGGAAGTTGTGCAAAGCCAGATGGAAGAGACAATCAGTACAGTTTCACCAAGGGAAGATCTTGGCTCCCAGCATAGTGGCCTTCTATGATGGCATATCTGCATTGGTGGATAAGGGAAGAGCCCCTGATGTCATCTGTCTGCACTTCAGTAGGGCCCCTGACACAATCCCCCGCAACATCCTCCTCTCTAAATTGCAAAGATATTCATTTGATGGGTGAACCATTCAATGGATGAGGAACTGGTTGCAAGATCATACCCAGAGGGTGATCGTTAGTAGCTTAAGGTCCAGACTGGAGATCGGTGACAACTGTTGTCCATCATTACTGGGACCAGCGCTCTTTAATATCTTCATCAATGACATCAGCAGTGGGATTGAGTTCACCCCCTGCAAGTTTGTGACTGACACCAAGCTGTGTGGTGCAGTCAACGCACTTGACAGACAAGATGCTATTCAGAGATACCTATACAAGCTTGAGCACTGGCCACAAGAGATCCTCATGAGATTCTACAAAGACAAAGCCAAGTGCAAGACATTGCACCTGGTCGTAGCAACACCCCACTAACAATACAACTGGGGGATGAAAGGGTAGAGCACAGCCCTGCCAAAAAGGACTTGGGAATAGTGGTGGATCACAAGCTGGATGTCAGCCTGGAAAAAAATCCAGGTACAACACAGAGGAGGAAACGCAAAATGCTAAAAGGATGATACGGTCTGCTTACATCCCACTCAGAAAAAAAAGCAGTCAGGACTTGTTATGGCTTATGAACTACATCTGCCCTGAAGGTTAAACATAGATGCTGGTCAAGGGACTGATCAAGGTTTCACCATGGTTAGGAAATCAATTATAGTATTTCTGAAATATAGGAGATGGATCTCAATTACCTCAGGAAAAATTTAAAAAGTGCTATTAATGGGGAACATGGAGAGGAATGATTTTTAAGAGTTTCCTTGTTTGTTTAAGGTAAACTGTATCCTGGTAAGGTTCATTAAATGAATGAAAGAAGTACCAAGGTAATGCAAAATATAAATTTAATGTAAAAGGAGAACATCTTCAAAGCTCATATCATGTAGCTGTATGTGAGATATTACTAACACTGTTGGTAAGCACTTGTTAAAATTCAAAGTACTAGCTCAATCAGTGCTTAATATCGCTGTGCTCTCTATTTATGAGCATGTGTATGAATGTGGTTTGCTTTGCATATGCTTTTTGGGAAGATCTACTTCAATAAGTAACCTTATGTGCATGCAAAAACATGCATTAGAGCCAAGAGTATCTACTTCTCATTGATCATTATTCATCATTTGTCATTGTCCTTTAAAAAATGTTTTAAACATCTAGTGAAGGTGCAAACAGTTATGTACCAAAAGAATCCAGCCACGCAATTAAATGACTGACAAAAAGCTAAATTACACAACAATCAAAGACCCTCATAGATTTATTTTTTTCTTCTTATTTACTAAATATTTGGTAGGACCAAATGGCATGTACAAAAATTGGGACATGTTTTGTAACGCTTTACTGCCAAAATTCAGTGTGTCAGATTTTTTATTTTTTATTTGTTCCAGTTTATTTGCTTTGGTTTAGTTTGACTTGGCGTGGTTTTATGTTATGAATAATTCAATCACCTTTACAATTTAAACTATAGCATTTCTAGGTCAAAAATTTTTCATCACTTCACAAACATATAGGCATTACTGATACTAAGTAAATAATAATGGCAATCAAAGTAAAAAGATGGACAAAGTTGGTTTCGAAGCTGCAGAGACACATCTTTCTACAAGATTGTCTCTCACTAAAGTCCTCATGCTGAGACAAGAATTTAGAACCAGAGGAGATGGTCTGAAGTCACAGATCACACCAGTGGGATATTTGTAGATATACCACCAGCTTTCCACTGCAGGCAGGGCTAAAAGAAAGTGGAATTGTTAAGTCTTTGAAGTCTAGCTTATAGCCAAGTGGCAACATCTAAAAAGAAGCAATTCCACTGTTACTTATTTCAAATAGTTCTCTGTGAAATTAGCCTGCAACAAACTGGAGGCTAACCGAGCTGATTCTTGTTTTGGTTGCTACAGCCTACACTCTTTATTTTTTTTTTTTTTAAATAGTCTATGCAAATGAGTGAACTTCCCCATTCTGCTACAGATGTTTTAAATAATGCTAAGGAGTTCCTATTTATGCATGTTTTGTTTTATAAAGCTGAAATGATCCAACCTTTCTGCTTGGAGTCAGCAGCAATAAGCTAAGCTGAGAATAGACAATCTCCTTGAAATTTAATCAACAAATGTGCTTCAACCTTCACATAGAAACCTGAGAAAACTAAATATATCTTCTGGACATTCAGAAAAAGTAATGGTTACTCCTTTTGTGTGTTTTAACTCCAGAATAAAAACTGTATTGATGAAAAAGGAAAAGAAAATGAATTTAGGAAGTAATGGATAAGGATAACTACCAATAATGGACATTTATTATCAGCTTTGTCATTCCTTGGGCAACAGATTTTTTTTGAATATTAATATCTGTCAGTGCAAAATAATGCAAGACTTCTTATGTTAACTGGCTGAAAAATTGAGATTCAGGTTTAGAATGAATGTTTTAATCTAGTTTAAGTTCAAATGAAAGAGTCCCTTTTTTTTTTTTTCTTGTTTCCCCCTAACGCAGGTTACTTATAAATATTGCATGCATTCTAGTGAACCATACATTCCCAAACTCAGATGGTTTTACCTCACTCTTCAATGAGAGGCCATTTATACCACTGTGGTACAGACATGTTTTGATTCCTAGCTCTAAGGAACCTCAAAGATGAAGTCAGATGGACAACTCTGTATCCACAGATTGCAGGAATCTCTTTTCCAGACTCAAAAGTACAATTTGCTTGGCTTATTACAGATCCAAATCAACCCTGTGCCTCTTCACTGGGTTTGTTTCAGTTTGCTTGTGCCATGCTCCAGATGCAGCTTCACAAGCACAGAGTGAGGGATAATAATCACTTCCATTTATCTCTTCAAAACATCAACATAAAGCAGGACCTTACTGAGCTGGTCTAACTTTGTTGTTGCCTTCTGCAGCTTGGCATCTGATGTGCTATTTATGGCATTCTCAGACCCCTTGAGGTCTTCAAAATGCAGCAGAGGAGCCCTCAACCACATGCTGAATACACTTTTCAAAAATACAATTCTTTCCCTTCAGAAAACTTCAGGCTACCTCTTCATGATCTGTTCCTGAATAAAAGGAAACTTCTCTCCCACAGCATTACTGAAGATCTAAATAAGTGCTCCCCATGCTGTCTCACATATTCAAATGCGTTTTATATTTTCTGTGCTTTAAAAGAAGTCAGTCTGTTGTCGTTATTGTTGTTGGGTTTGTTGTGGTTGTTTTTTTGTTGAGTTTTGTTTTGTTTTTGTCCCAGCAAAGGTAGGAAATATAATATTTGAGATACTATTAATTATTAATTTCCTCTTGAACAGAGTATCCACAATGAATGTTATAAAACCAACAAAGTTTTAAGTCTCCTTCCAGAAAAGATGCATACTTCAAGTTAAAGTTAAGTTCATATAGCCTTTAAAGTGAAAAGAAAACAACTTCACAAATATTATCCATCCATGTAGCTATTATATCTGGATACATAATAAATAGGTGCTATTCTTTTGTCTTATATGATACCTGTCCAGAAGAAGAGTAAGATTTTTTTTTTAATAACTTTGCATTGGATGGAAAAGAAGTATGACAGCAGAAAACATCTGATGAATTAAGTTTGACATGTTTTTTATCTATATAAAATGGATGCTGAACAGCTGGTAATTGCAAATACTTTAGCAGTCATTTCTGATGTGGAATATTGCTTCTGTGCTCAACACTAATGAGATGTGAGTTGTACTTCATCAAACTGACAGTTCTTAGGATTTTTTGATGAGCACATGATACATTTCTCAGAACAGAGGATAATGGATATATTTACCTGTGAAGACAAGAAAAGAAACAGTTTCCTTACTTGCTAATAACCTACTTTAGCATCCATTGAAACACTTTGCAAACAAATATATGGCTACATATGCATAAAAAAATGAGTAAAACAAACAAAATAATCCATTCAAATTAATGTAAACCAAGAGCCTTTTTTCCAAAAGAAAAGGAAATGATTTTTAAAATGAATGAGTATATGTCGAATTTGGAAACACTTATCTTTGTTGAACAAGGAGGATTTCCTCTTGCTATGTTTGTTTTATCGAGTCTGTATTTATATTATTAAAAAATAAAGCCCTGATGCTCCATGAAAGCATCTGTTGGCTCATTAGAGATTTCAGAGTGAAGTCAGAGGGATTAATCAAACATTTAATGTTATTCACCCACATAAGCAGGATTAGGGTCTTTGGTTCCTTTGTGAAAGGAGTATAAAGAAGCTGTTACTGTTCATTCTCATGTCTAGGGAGATGATTATAAAGCCACCCACAGATGCCTTAGTAAGACACCTATGTAGTTTTTACTAGATCTGAATAAGATCAGTTGGTGAGCTGCCATGTCTCAATGCTACGGTTCCTGGGTGTTTTAATTTCTGTTATTTTTTATTTTGAGTCACATGGGCATGAACACACTCTGGCACATAAAGTTAATCTCTCCATACTTACTGGTATCAGAAACCTAAGAATGAATTACTGTTTCTGGTGGTGCTCCTGCAAAAAAAGTCTAGAAAATCCCAGAAAAAAGCAGTGAGAGAAAAGGCAAGGCTTCCATGCAAATGATAAAAATGTTCACTATAATATCATGATCCTTACTTCAAAATACAAAAACATGATAGTATATAGGAATTCACATTCTCCTAGTATCGTGTCGTAGATGAAAGTCACTCTAAGAAACTGCTAAAAAAACTAACTAATCAGTAATGAGGCGATGTGGTGCCAAGATCTAGTGGAATGAACTGAAGTTATCTTGAAGAATTTTCTGTGTTTTCCTAGACAAAGAAATTACTGTACTTCTTATCACTTTGGACTTCATAAATGTTACCTAGAAAATTATTTGTTGCAACACAATTATTAGGAGAACTACATGAGAAAATAAAATGATTTTAAAAGATTCAGTGAGAACAAAACTTGAGAGATGCAATAAAAGTGCAGAGGATGCAAATACAGAGAAAAAACTTCATGTCCACTAGATGACCTTGAATTTTGGAGTAAAAGACGAAGCAGGAAACCTCATTTTTTTCCATCTTTTCTCTTATTTTTCCTCATTGGTGGACCATCTCTTTTGCAAGTTCTGTGTACATTAATTGATCATAGATTAAGGCTTCTTTGTTTCTTAATTCCTTTAGTCATAAGCTGACCCCATGTATTATTTTTCTAATGCTTTATTCCACGTGCAGACACACGTGAAGGTAGCCTGTGCCCAGGGCACACCACAATGCACTTGTGAAGTCAGTCTAATTATACTACAATTTTCCAATTATGAAAAAAAGAAAACAGTAAGTTAGCATATCAGGATATTATGTCTAATGTAGATAAGGAATTGCTACTGATGTTCATGTTCCAAAGTACCCAACTTAATGTGTATGCATTCAAAACAATATTAAGTATACTGAAAAAGTGTCTCTGGGACTTTAGCTTAAGTAAAATCTGATCCTGTTGTCTGTATATGAAGCAAGGTGATAAAAGATCAGAGACTATACATGTCAGTACTAATACTGGTAAATATAAAAATCAATTAATTTCCAAGAGATATTGGGAGAAGCATCCTGACAGTTATTTCAGCCAGAGTTTGGATTGCCTTCCCCAGAGGATTTATAGACACCTGAGCATGTTACAAAAGAGGCTGGCTGCTGGTGACAGCAGAGCATACTGCATTCTGTCATCCAAAAAATCCCTTCTGTTGTACTGTTCTTTGCTACAAGGTATTTTGTACAGAAAAATAAATAAATAAATAAATAAAAGTAGAAACGATGTGTTGTAGAATATGGAGAAAAATAATATATTTGGTATTGATATATTGATGCACCTATTCTGATATGAGGCAGATATGAGTTCTTCATATAGCTGTTCCAACTCAGTCTTCTAAATTTTTTAATGCAGGTCAAGTCATTCTGTAGCATCTATTCTTTTTTATTAACAATGTGTGGGAAAATAATATATATATATATATAGATAGATAGATCTTAGAACAAAAAAAAGTCTGTACCAAAAATAATATATATATTTTTTTCACATATGGGTTTGTTCTTTTTTTTATTTATTCTTTCTTTGGGAACAACAATAGAGAAGTAATACATAATAGAATCGGTCTGGGAAGTCTTCCTTGTTATTTCAGATAATGACCTTACAGAAAAACCATCCTAAGAATATCCAAGATAAGGGACAGGCAGAATTTCTGGAACCTGAAAACTATTGGAAGTGAAATTGTTTCTTAGTAACTATCAGTTCCATAAATGAAACCACAACAATATATGAACATGCTAGCTGAGTGAATGTAAGCTCAGGCATTTCAAGCCTGTTTCAGGACTTAATGGCAGTAAGTGGAGAATGACTGTATGATTTTCTGAACATAAGTGCTTTAAACTTGGGAGCTCCTAGTCTACATCGCTAAAATCTGAAATCTTAATACCTCCCAAGACAGTCTCTCCCATCTGAATTTTCTTTAGGTGACGTTTCTCTCCACCCTGCAGTCCCTCACAAAGATGTTAAGGTAGAGATGCTGGGGACCTTTCTTCAACTTAGATCAGGATAATGATGAAAATGATATCTTAACAGCACAACACTAAATTTAGTTCCTTAGACTGAGAGGTGCAAGGAAGAGGGACACCATCTAAAATTTTATTGCATATTTAAATTATTTAACTTTAAATCTGATTAAATTCTCCGTCTCATGGAGGCTTGACTTAAATCTACCCATGGAGTCAAATTTTAGGAAACAGAAGCTGATTATTGCAGGTAATTATTTTCCAAGTCTAATAACTCTTCAAGCTCATTGAACCCAGCCTTTTTTTTTTTTTTTTTCTAATGAAGGTGAAGCTATGAAAATTTTGCATGTTTCTTCTATAAACATAGAAGAGACAGTAAAACTTAGAAATGCAATTTTAATTACTATTTCAAAGTTCTATTTCAGGAAGGGATAAGAAGCACAAATGTTTTATTTTGCTTCTCAGGTGAATGTAGCTAAAGAATAGTTCAATTTCTTAACACAGATTTGAGGACTTCACCAGGTTATAGAAAACACTGGCCATAGATTGAAAGGTGAAATATATGTTTTAATTAACTCCAATAACCTGCTGCAGCAGTGTCTAAAATATAATCAGTTTTCTAAATCTGTATTTTTTAAAACAAAATCACAAATCAAATCTCCAAAGTTTTGTGTTTTTTTTTTTTTTTCATGAATATGGTTTGAATGTTTTAATTTGTCATTTTATAGGAGTTTATGTTTTGCTTGTAGTTAGTGACAAATGGTAATCATGAACTCCAGACACGGAATCTATTCAGAATGAAAACAAAGTATTCTGGTAATTTGAAGATGTTTGTGGTGCAAGTTTTAAGAAAAAACACAATGTATTGTGAGATATATCACAAAATTTTGTGGCAAGGTTTGGGAACACTCATTTTGGGAGGGTGGCAAATTTCAGGATGAGGTACTTCTTCAACTTTGGTTTGCAGTATCTCTTTGGCTTCATCACATTAACTTTGGAACTGTGATTTTGGAAAACACTCTGTGGTTGTATGAGCAAAAAAATAAATACTTGTTTTAGTATGACTTACATTTAGTGTCCTGTTAAGCAAGGCAGTAAAAAAACCTAGTAAAGCAGAAATATTTTCAAAAAGTATATTGCAAACTACAATGACGGAATGAACAAATAGGCAACTCTTAAAAGTGAGGCTGGAAGGTCTTGTAAAAATTTTAATATTCTTATGGGATTCAGAAGAAACTTAAGTAAATGTTAGGTATCTAGAAATTATTTATTTTGATTCCTTACATTCAAAATGTTTCATAATTAATTATCGGTATGTGGGTTTCTCCTTCAGAGTTGTTCTCTTTTAAAACTGTTACATTAAGAAGAGAGAAAACAGATTCAGAGTTAACTATTGATATTACATTCAGTGCAATTCCTCCATCCAGTCCCATTTTGTGAATTTTGAAGTTTAAATCTCTGAAAACTTTTGAAGTTTAATCTCAGAAGTTTAAACTCAGAAAAAAGTCTGCAATTTTGGACATCCTGTAAGGAAGGCACATGTATGGTATCAAATTTTGGAAATGTAGAAACAAAAGATGCTTTCCAGAGCTGTTACAAAGAATTTGACATGTTTATGTTGTACAGCCACTAGCTTTTTCATCTGTTACGTTAGTCAGTGGTACTGAAGATGGCATTCTGTATTACACTGCAACCTTTTAAATCAGCCCCTAAATGATCAGTAAGTATGCATGACTAAGCAGATAAAATATATATATATATTCTATCATATCTATGATATCTATGATTAACACTCGTCTTTCCACAGTCATATTCCATATCAACTACGTACTGGTGCTTGGGTTGTTTTTATGATCAAATAGCCATTTCACAGATATATTCTCTTAAAATATTAAAGGAATAATTTTCTCTACATTCTGGTTTATTTGCACTTTGAAATAAGTATCCCCAAATAAAGTTTAAATTCAGTCTTTTATTTATTTTGTCCTCTGTGTGTTATAGTTTCCACATCTTTATGTCATAGCCAATTATTTAAAAATGAAAGTTCACTATGTCATTTTGCCTGAGTCCATTAACTTGACTGCAATCCTGCCTGTTTTATCTGCAGAAATGTAGATCCTCCTCAGGGGCTCCAACCAGATGGGCTATTGCTAGTACAGTGAACTGCCAGCCAAGAGAGCAGATTTCTGACAGGCATTAATAGGGGTTAGAAAACAATTCTTAAGATACAAAAATTTAACAAGTATTTTTAGCAGCACTGTTTTCCCTGGTTTTTGCTTTGAGTTCCATTCATCATTTTTCTTGTGAAATTCAGGATTTTACCATAAGTATGAACTTTATATTTTAAATGCTCTCTGTTTAAAATATAGTTATTTATCTTTCTCTTTCCAAACTTTTTTTTTTTACCCTTAGAAAAATATGAAAGTTATGAAAAGTTATTTGCTGTTCTAGTTATACTGTTGTCCTTGCTGTTGTGTTTATACCGTTCTTCTCAACACTCTCTTTTATGCCTCATTTGTGAGTCTAGGTAGCCTGATTTTGAGAGCAAGACAACAATTACTGCTCTAATATAATCAATTGTTTTTCCAAGTTCCTCCTGAAATGAAATAAACATTATACAGTGTTTCAGACAAAACTTTCTGTAATGACAAATAAACCTTTAGTTAGACTTCTGGAGGATGGAAATGATGTCTTACAGCTTTTAGAATTTTGCTCTTTTAACTGAAAAAAGCAGTTCTGATGCTAATGCTTTTTATTTTACATTAGAGAGGTTTGTGAAGGAATTCTGTTCTTAAGTAGCTTAAATTTGTGTTTTTTTTTACCTGCATGGAATCATTTTCTTCACTATGCATAACTATGTTGTACTGATAAGAAAGACTGATGCTGAATATCAAGATAATGAGAGTGTAAAATTACTATCAGACTTGATATGCTTGTGTTAAGTCACAGAATGCCAAGTGTAACAGGTTACATGGAAACAGTGAAGTTTACTGAAAATGAGGTGAATTACAGCAGCACTTTCCTTGAAGCTCTGTCATCATGAGTCATTACAGATTCATACAGTAGGCCAGGACAATACTAACATAGTTTAATAGGTAGGCAGCACTGTTGGCACAGAATACCAAATAAATGGCAACATTTGGAAAATAGACATGAAAGCACTGTTTTATAGAGGGAAGGTGATCCATGTAGTAGTAGAGGCTGTTATGAAGATTTTGAGAAGTATGCTAAAAATATGAGAGAAATGTTTATGGTCAAAATGAGGCCAAAAGTCAAATAGAAATGAGGTAAGATAGCAAACAAAAATTATTACAAATTTACTTGTGCTTAAAAAGAAAAAATAAACACAGTGGTTTGACAGAAGAGGTAATATTAAATTTGCTATACTTGATCAAATCACCTCCCAGAAAGCATTGATATATAGGGTTAACTGAACTTTTGAAATTGATTTATCTGTGTATTTTATTTCTGTGAAGATTGCCACAAAAACTGACATGAAAATCAGAGCTAAGAGACTGGACAAGATGTCTCACCTATGTTAAATCCTGGATCAATTTCTAATACAGGTGAAGTTAGAATTTTTTTTGCTGAATTCAGCAGCAGCTGAGAAATATAATATGCAAAGAATTAAATACAGATATATTCTTCAATAGGGCATTTTCACGCAAGTTTAGCTTTGCCAGAGGTTAAGAAAGAAAAGACTGAAGTTTAACAACTCTGAGGAACATGGATGTAGTCCTTGTTACTGGAAAACTTTTCTGAACCAACAGGGATGGTGCCTATAAATATAATGTCTGGTCTTCTGCCAGATTTTGAAAGGGTCTAGGAAAAGAAATAGAGAATAAAAGAGAGAAAAGAAGGGTGGAAACTTCAGAAGAGCTTAAACCTCTGTTCCTTTGCTAAA
>VXAB01011344.1:332064-355130 GCA_013399175.1 Odontophorus gujanensis
AGAAGAAGGGAAGTGTCATATCTGAAAGCATATCTGAAGTAGGAATATAAGTTAAAAAAAACATTTGGACTTCAGGATATACAAGGAAGGGTGAGCCAGGATGTAACAAGTGAGCTGAGAAAGTAGCTGACCTCAGGAAGAGAATGAATACACAGGAAGTGAATAGATGAAAACTAGTGAAATCGAGAGAGAAATTTCTACAAGAGCAGAAAAGTCTGAGGTGTTTACGTTAAGGCTGTCAGACAGCTAGTTGCTGTGTGGTACTGTTTTCATTTTTGTATATGAACATTTCCATATTACATAGTAAATATTTAAGTAATAATTACAGCTCATGAAGTTCTAAAATGTAAAAAAACAAGATGACTGACAGAGGCAGATGGAGGCAACAATTAAACATGGGAATTTACTACTGCAAATAGTAGAAAGAAATGGCATAAAATCAGAAAAACTGTAAAATATTTCTACAACAGGTTAGAAAATTGTAAAGAAAATATAGCGCACTACTGTTGAAACTGTGCTGGATGTTTCAATCCGACGATGTCCAAGTGGATAGACATCAAAGATCTCATTAACAGTTGACAGTGTATATATCTCAAATCCTTTTAACACCTCTCTGGTAAGTTATTTGAAATTGGAGTCACTGTATTTTCCAAATACACTTTGGCAATCTTAGCTTATATGTCTGAGCAAGCAAATTATCACTGGAATTTGACAAAATGAAATAAAGTTGAAATAAATGCTGCAGTCTAAACCTTTATTCAGACAGACAGATTAAGACAAGAGGAAAATATGTATTTCAGGTCATATAGTTTAGTTGTTGAACTAGTACAGCCATTTTGGAGTACAACTTACCTTGACTCTAGACAAATCAAGAGAGGTTCTTGATTTATCTAGAAGAAATTAATGAAGAAAGATTCAACTACATCATCTCCTAAAAGCAATCTGATTTTCCACTCTCAGATTTGTGCTAATAATGGAGACAAAAAACAAACAAACAAACAAACAAACAAAAAAAACAAAAACAAAATCAGAACAATCAAAAAAATCACTGCCATCTCATCACAGGACTTAAAATGCCAGTTCTGCACAGTCTGAACCCTGAGCCGGCTGAAACCACCCGTGTGTTCACAAAGCTGTCTGACAGGGTGCTAACCAATCCTTTCATTTTTCAAGCACAGATTCTTTTTTTAATTAATCAGATAAATGTGCTACACTCCGAATTAGCTAGAGATACCACCAAACCAATTCCATGTCCAATATTTTCTGAGTGAGAAAGCACCCAGTGATGCCCCAAGGAACAGTAGTATGCTCAGAAAGCAGCTGAAGCGCACAGGTTGTATATACCAGATGGTAACAAGCATGTGTTTTATGCAGAGCTGAATGACATTTACTTTAAAAGTGTTACTTTTTCTCAATATCTTTTCTTCTTGTTTTCACTACGCTGTCAAACCTCATTGAAAAGCCAGGGAGCACTTGGCCCAGACTGGAGGATTGGGAAGGAGTGGTTTTTGGCTGTAGTTGCTTGTTCCTCTTGCAGGTGGAAATTAACAGACTCCAGACGTCTTTCCCCAAAAGACAGTTTGAAAATTGTTACTTCTTGTTTTTCATTAATAAGATATCAGTTGAAAATAAGAAAGCTGTTTGGTAATTTGCAGAAAAAAAAAAGTCTGTGCACATAATTGCTTTATTTGTTACATATTAGAAATACTCAAAGTGAGGTACACTAGCTCATGCCTCTGTGTAAGATTTCCCACTACACAGAATAAAAATGCTATTAGTTTCCAAAATAATCACTGTATTTAAGAGATTCATCAGAGGCTGAGGGCAAAGGACAACCAAAATCCTTACAAAACTGATGCTGTTCACAAGAATCAGGTTCATCTGCGGTGTCAGGTACAAATGAGCTCCTTAGCAATCATGTCATACCTGTACTTAAGGCACTCTGGGTTTAAAGCAGATATGCTAGTGTGAATACAGCCTCTCCTGCTTAATTTTGATGTACAATCTGCTTTGAATATGTATTCAGGGTTTTTTTTACATTTGATTTTTCAGGAAGATTTCTGTGTAAGGATGGAAACTGACGAATGTCAGGAAAACTTCAGGACAACTCTAGTGAGCAGAGCACGATCGTATAAATTCTTGACCTTCTTAGCTGTCATCCTGTGGTGCATTTTCATTGTTACATGAGTGTTTCTTGCCAACATTTCACAAAAACATTTCTGTCTGAAACTGCTCCCCGGTGTGGAGATATATCAAGCCCCATTAAATAGGAAGCCAGCTGTACTGTTTATAGGTATATTAGATTTATCTTATTATTGTAAGTAGCATTTTTTATGGTAGGTGGGAGGACATGGTATTTCACACCACCAGTATTAATGAGAGTTGTCATTTTGAGGGACTTTTAACCAGTTTTATATAGCTTTTTTCTTCAAGCTTCAGATCTGTCATTCATGTTATGTCATACACCTTAGGTTTCGCTAATAAAAAAAGCCTTCCTTGCTGCAACATTTCCTCTCCTCTCTCTGGAGATCCTCTGCTCTCCCACTCTCTCCCCAGTCTTTGATCTGTGCCAGAGCCAGGAGTGACTCAAGTGGGACAGAGATACCAAGGTATGGGAGCTGCCACACATCTGAACCATTCTCTCGGAGGATCACAGGCTTTTCCAAGCAGGCAAGAAAAGAATCTTCACTAAAGTCTTTCCAATTTTTTCCTTGGAAGAAAGTTTTACTTTTCAGACAAAACTTTCAATAAAAACACTCTGTAGGAGCCCAAAAGTTTTATGTATCTTCAGGGTCTAACTTCTTTCTCCAGTGCAAACTGTCCTTAAGATCATTCAAGATTAAACAAAACACCTGAGCCTGTCCCAGATTAATCTGATAAACAATTAGAACTAGCCAAGTCAGTAATCACTTTATTACAATGTGATACTGCTGTTATTCCCTTTCCTAGAGACAGGTAAATGTTATGAAAATTTGGGCTGAAAAAAAGTATTATTTTCCCTGTGAAGGTGCGAAGATAATAAATAAATTAGATTTCCACTACTAAAAAGCTGATAATGTTGATTACATTCTTGCAGAACCAGAGTGTGTGGAAATGATGCTACAGTTTAAGTGCCAAGGACTGTGTCAAGTGGTGAATGTTTTCTCCCTCTAAGCTGAAGTCCATCCATTAATCTTGTTGGTTGATTTGTTTGCCTATCTCATCTAGAGGCAATTTTTTTGTGTGTGGTGGTGGTGGACTTTTTTTCACTGATTAATTGAATTGTAGCAAGAATGTTCTGTGTGTTTATAGTTCTTATGCAAATTTAATTTAGTCAGCACTTCCTATTTTTTGTTGGTCTAAACAAAAAATCAGTGACTCTGAAGTTCTAACCTACTATATTAGTAGGTCAAACAGGAGAATATCATCTTTGTCATTTTCCACAAAACCTTTTTTCTTCTATCTTTCTTCTTTCTTTACATATATATTTTTAGGTCTCAGGTTGTTTAACCTTGCTCAAATCATGACAACAGTTGGGGTTTGTTTAACTGAGCTGCATATTCCTATCAATTAGTAAATAAGACGGTCAATTAACCAAATTAGATCTTACTGGAAATTGGCTGCTGCCATCTGGAAATCTACTATTAGACTTCATAGTTGGCATAACCTTTGGAGTTGGAGCTAGCAGGAGTTTTTATTTCTCTTAAGAAATGCTAAACTTAGGTGAAGTATTTGCAAAGCATTTTTAATATTCCTGCAGTTGCTGAGTAACTCAGATGGGATATAAGATATTCTTGTTAATAAAAATGCAGTTGAGTAGGTATTAAGTTTCTTATTGTAAAATCTAAATTTCATGCCTATATATTGTAATCTTTTACTCTGGTTTTCCTTTTTTCTCTATTTGCAGTCTTCTACTGCCTTGTAGAATCAATCATACTAAATTCAGCCTTCGTCTGTCAGTCTCTAAGTTGCTTAACTCCATTTTAAATCGCCAGGTTTGTTTTTCCTTTAAAAATCCTAGTGAAAACAAGGGCATGCTTGTACTGATTTGTGAAGTTTTGAGGAGTTGTTCCAGTGGTATCCAAGTTAATCTCTTTATGGACAGCACTGAAGTGTGCTACCAGGACCTAAACTAGCTTTCTGTTACCCCTAGAAAATAATAGGGTGATGCAGTCATGGGAGTATTTTGTTCAGTGCTAGCCTTAGGTTTGCTGCACTGTGGTAATGAAGTGTCTGAATGGAGTTGCCATTATCTTCATTTGCTGGAAGCTGTTGTGCAATGCTGACCTCATACAGGATCAAATACCTGCAACCTGTATGAGTTTGGAGAAGTAGTAGTTTGCCCAAGTTGGTTGCTTGGAAAGGTTTTGGAACCTCTGTCATTGGAGATATAAAAAAGGATGTGGTCTTGGGCAACTGTCTCTAGGTGGCCCCTCTTGAACTCACAAGACCTTGAAAGGGTTGGAACCCATGGTGTCCAGAGGTCTCTTCCAGCATCAACCATTCTGTAATTGTGACTGGAGAATTCATGCTTTTGTCCTCTAGCTTCTTATCGCTATGCCTCATAGTGCCTTCCTTTTCCTAACACAGGGCCACATTCTCCAAGATGATCAGGTAATTGACCTTAGCAAAAAAAGAAAGAAAACAGTTGCCAAACTCCCAGGTTGTTTACCTAAGCCCTGGTCTTTTGCCTAGCTCTGAGAAGCCCCTGGGATAAAATGATTTGCTTCAAGTGATAAACAGTTTTTTTTTTCTCTGTCAAGAAATGTGCTACATGATGCATGACTAATATGCAGTAAAGCTGTCGTTGTACTACACCCATATGTATTAACAGACTGGCTGTGGTGCCCAGATGCCACAGAACTGGTCATATGGCTAGGAAATTTCCTCAACTGGGGAAGAACTTTGATATTTCAAACCCAGGGAAGCGCCTGAGCTATACAAGAAGACATTTATTTGTTTATTTTTTTATGTATTTATTTAACATTGATCAGATAGAATCAATTTGGGAAAAGAAGGGATTTGGATAAAAAAGGCACTACTATGACATGCATAAAGCTTCATATGCATGCATGTGCTTCATGCATGGGTGGCATTAAAGCACAGAAAAACTTTACTGTTCCTAAGCATCTACATGTTCAGTTATTTTTTTTGTCTGTCTTTCCAGTGGTATCCTGTGTATGGCTGTTGTTCTAAAATGAACTTTAAACTTTGTACTATTTTCACTTTCATGAAATAATTACCACAAATAGGCGTTGCTTAGCAAAAGATCTGCAGTGTTTCGTACTTAGAAGAGTTGCATGAACAAATCATAGAGAGTGAAATATCAATTTTGAACACTTCAGTGTACTGGAGAAGACCTGACTGAGCAAAATGAGGACTTAGGTCCAGAGTGTAAAATGTTGTAGAATATCTTCCTTAACTGGTTATTGACCATTTGGCAGCTGCTAACAAGAGGCAGAATTTATGCTACAGTTTCTATGAACTTATCAACTACCAGAGTTGTGTCCTTGGAGAAGTTTATATGATGATGACCAAATTGAAAAGCTCCATTATGGGAAAATTTTATGCTCTTCAAAGGGGCATCAGATGGTTGGATGAGCAGGGAGAGGATTTCTGCTGCAAGACTTTCCTTGTGGTCTCCTCTAGAAGAAAGTGAGGGGATGTTGGAATGGCTCTGACAGTTAGGTATCTCTCATTTTCTTCATTTCCACCAGGTTGTGATTATGTTGCAAGAGAGACTAGAGTCTGGAGGGCATAAACAAGTACTGAGGTGTCTTAACTGCATTTCTTTTTGGTGAAGTAAGAGAGTTTTCTGTTAAGTCTTACAGGCCAGACTTCTCTTAGTCTTATTTAGTTGAGGAGCTGAGTATTTAGGAAGCCTTGAAGAATGAGACAACGTGGAAAAAAAGACTGGATATGGCAGTGGAAGGGTTGGTTTACAGGGAGGTAGAGATCCACTGCAGTGCATACGTTAGGTGACAGGAAAGCATAACTCTTGAGTAGCTGCTGCATTCAATCAGGTCCACCTTTGAGACTCCTGTTTGTTTGACAGTTGCTACCCTCACATTACCACCCATTAGGAGGCAATGAGATGTTGTGGTTAATATATATTGTATTGTTTCCAAACTTCTTATTAATTAGTAAATTGCTTTTTCACAACATAATTTTTCATTAAAAATGAGACTTTATTTCTCAGTATTTAATGACAGAACTTTTATATGTTAACTTTCTTCAGACTTGTTGTTAATTTTAATCATGATAAGTAGCAGAGAAAAGGTTTTTCAGTTTATTTTGCTTCTGAAAATAATAATTGGAAATATCAATAATTTAATACCATGTTCTTGCAAGTATATCCTGTATACACATAAAAACTAAGTGTTAATCTTGTATTCTTACACACTCTATACTGGACAAAAATGTTAGCTGATCTCTTCTAAAAAGACTTCCTTAAATACATAACTTGCACTATATTAAAGGTAGTGTGAAAGTATACTTGCAATTATAATGAAATACAACCCTTATCAGGAATGTGTATCAAAAGCTTATAAATTCTTAATGCCATTATCTCTGCACAGAGATTCTCATTTCTTTTGGTCTCAGACTGTATCATTTGTTTGCTTATAATTGTTGCAGTATTTCTGCTGCTTTGGAATACTGCCTAATTACTTGATTTGATAGATCTGTGGAACTGAACACATTTGTGTATCTACCTTTATGCCTAGGAGCATGAGAAAGAATTAAATAGATAAGCTGTCTCTTCAGCTCCACAGATGCCTTGCATCCACTGGTGATCAGACATCAGCAATGTTAAATTACCTGACAGTCATCATATCCTAAAGACTGAATAAATTAATAGGATCTATTAAATATTATGCTTCAATTCAAGTCATATGAGCTTCATTTGACCTTGTATTTGTTGCAAGATTTATCTAATATTGATTATTAATGCATTTATTTTAAAATACATGCATAATAATATTTCATAGCAAGAGTTTTTTGGATTGAATAAAATCTTACTATACACTCAGCACAAGTAATTTGTTTACTCCAAATCTGAACTGCTGCTTGTAATAGGAATTAGGCTTCTCAAGTATATCTGTTCTGTTCAGCATACTTGAAGTAGTATTAGGGTATTCTTCAAGGAAAAAATACAAGATGCAGAAAAGATTTTTGAACTGTCATATTATAACATGCAAAGCCTGTGATTATTTCTTTGTTTTGAAAGCATTCAGGGCATGTTAGTGTAATGGGAAAAAGTTTGTTTTATTGTCTTCCTCTTTTCCATCCATCATCATGTTGTAGTTACTTTGTTGAAAACAGTTTAATGTGAGAATAATACAACAGATTTTTTGTTATTGTTTCTTGTCAACACTGGGGAAAATAGAACCAATGTGTAGGACTAGAGATAGGATGAGTTAGAATTTGGAAAATGGGCTTTTTGACTTTATTGACAAGAAAATCTTGCTGCTTCAATATATGTTCTTGACTATTGTTTTTCTATAGATCTGCAGCTTTCTTCCTTGGGTCAAGAAAGAGCTTAAAAAAAATCTTGTATCTGAATGTAGCCATCTTAAATTTTATGATGAGAAGAATTTATAGGAGGCTCTTAGAAATTCTCTTCTCATTAGGCAGTTAAGTAATTATTCATTGGCTCTTTTTTCATAGAATCATAGAATCATAAGGGTTGGAAGGGACCTCAAGAGATCATCGAGTCCAACCCCCATTTTTTCACCCTCAAGTTTAACTTCTGAAAAATCAGATGAGCAAAATAGTGTCAGCGTTGGTTGCATCTTTCTTGGGAAAGATCTGAAAATCTTCTATGGAGGTGACTAGAAAGCCAAGTCAGTTTTATAAGTACTTTTACTCATAGATCTATAGAAGACTGACTTATAGTGGGCAAAAAATATTGTGAGGAAATATTTACTATTTACTATGTTCCAGTGGAACTTCTATTCTAGCAAATGCAGTTAAGCTACTAAGCTTATCTGTATTTCATGGTATTTCAGAATAGTGCATTTACTGCATAAAATTTTCTTAATACTAATTGAAGTAGAATAAAATGTGTTGATAGTAGATAGGAAAAAAATCTTAATACCATTTTAGCTACTAAAGAGGACAAATATAATTTTTTAAAAGCTATATAATTTCACTTAATAGTCCTTAAAGATTACTCTAACTTTTTTTGCAGAAATATGAATTGCAAATTCCTTCTTTGGAAAAACTGAATCTTCAAAAGCTGAGTGACATTTTAAATATAAGGTGAAAAAAAAATCTGTTGTTTAGAAAGGAACAGTCATTATCTTCTACTTATCTAAAAACTTTGCATGCTATAGATCTACTATCTCAGTATAGCTTTTGCTGTGAGGTTTCATCTGATTGAAGTTGCATGGAGTGAAACATGTATGTTTAGATAAGTAATCCTTTTGCCATATTTTTATATGTGTGATATAGAGCAAGTTTTGTTTTCTCTGTGTTTTGTAATTTGTTTGTTGTAAACTTCATGAATCATCAAGGGAGACTATAACAGCTAACAGAAACAGGTACTGAACCACTGATTTAAAAGGATTTGAGCTTGCCTTCATCCATCATAGATTTGGTTGCCTTCCAAAATGTTCTTTTCTGTTGGAAATGGCACTTGCAGACTGCTCCACTTGTAATATTGCTAGAATTAACGATGATATTATGCAGTGAAATGAGTGAAATGTAACTGGCCAGATTCTGCCAGTTGGATTTCTCATTAGGCAACCATGTTTTTGCTCATATTACAGTGTTGCTATTTGTAACATGTGCAGGTCTTTGGCAATTAATTCCAATGCAAAAAGAAAAAAGAAAAAAGAAAAAAAAAAACCACAAAAACAAACAAACAAACAAAAAACAGAAAAAAAAAGAAAAAAAAAACAGCTTAATGTTTTGATGGTCTTACTCTTAACTCAACCTTCATTGCCATGCTGGTATCTATGTATTTTACTGATGCAAGCAGCACTTTTCTAGCCAGTCGTTCTTAGAATATTACTCTACCATCAGATGTTAAATTGTCTCTGTTTTTGAGATCCATCACCACATCCTTCCTCCCTGTTTGTTTCCCACTTGGTGTTAAACGCTTCATTCCCGTTCCTAGACAGCTTTTGATGTTGGTATGTTCCCCACCTCCCACTATCTTTTAAGTAAACGCCTCTTGTTCTTGTGCTATCCATCATGCTAGGGAGGAGATTTTTGTAAATTCCTATTGGGTCTCTTCATTATCCCCCTCAAATCCATCCATAGTTCCCCTTTGCTCTAATGCCTGCAGGGACCTTGCCAACAGCCTAGTGATGTGTTATGACTACTGACAATATGGTATCACGGCTTCCGTGTGCTCCCTGTCTGCATCCATCTGTTCTCTCTCCTCTTGTGCTCAGGATGTGCTTATACACTTGTCACTGTAGCAGGAGTTACTGAAGTAACTTCAGATTAGCTGCTAAGGACACAGACAGCCAGGAGCTCAGCAGGGCCTGGCCTGGTCTTGGGATGTGTCCCAGTGCAAGCTCCTGGTCCTCAGGAGTAAGTGTTGTTTGTCACCTGTCCTTTCTAGATACATATGCAGGGTTCCTGCATCACAGTTGGGGTTGATATGCTGAGATTTTCCTTTCTGCAGATAACTCTCATTCAGATTTTAAAATCAAGCTTGCCTGAGACAATTGTTTATGCTTTAGTAAGTGGTAGAGTAAGCACAAAGGAATATATTTGCCTTACATCCCTAAATTGCTACTGAGTTTCTGAAAAATTACAGGAAAGCAAAGTGAAAAGGAAATGCAATTTTAATATGATAAATGGAAATCTAAAGTTTTCAAGTCCTAGCTAGCAATATTGACTAAAGAACACATAGAAAAAATTCCAGGTATTGATGCTAACACATAATAGCCCAGTAAATAAAGAAAGATAATCTCACAAATCATCAGCATTTCAGTTATAACCAAGTTACTGATGTCTTCAAATGTTACGCATGAATGCAGATAGAAAAACTAATAAACAAATGGTGCAAAGATCAAGTAGAAGATCATCAAAGGTGCTTTAGTACCTTCAGTAGTGGGCAGCAGGTCTCAGTTGTGATCTGGGCATGATCAATCCTCCTTTGAGAGCTTCTACTGCAATCTTGCCTATCATATAGTGCTTTAAGAGTATAAAGTCAATTCTTGGAATTTATACATTTAGATATCTGTACTTGTGCATAGGAGTTTCAGTTTGAGATGGTTGGATTCAAGGCTTTCTGTGGGTTTAGCTGGATTACATTTTGTTAAAAAGGGTTTGGATTTATTGTGAAATGTTTATTTGTAGACAGTCCCAAGAAAAAATATAGACTGAGTGGAGAACAGACTGAGAGTAGCCATGTGGAGAAATACTTAGAGTATTGGTTGATGATAAACTCAACATGAGTCAGCAATGTGTGCTTGCATCCCAGAAAGCCAACTGTATCCAGATCTGCTGCAAAAGATCAAGGGAAGTGATTCTCCTCCTCCGCTGCACTTTCATGTGCCCCATATGGAGTACTGCACTCAGCCCTGGCGTCTCAGCACAAAACAGACATGGACCTGAGTGAGTTCAGAGGAGGGCCATGAGGCTTGGAGTTGGAGCTGATCAGCCTGAAGAAGAGAAGGCTCTGGGAAAACCTCATAGTGGCCTTCCAGTACCAAAAGAGGGCTGAGGTGCCTTTATCAGACACTATGTCAACTGCTAGCTTACAAATCTGAACTGATGGTTTCTTTAACACTTTCAGCGTGACTGTGAAAAAGACGAAGGGTCTACTCACAGTAGTTATTTCCACAGAAGTGCCTGTTTCACTCATTAGAATCTGCATGGTTACTGATGGAAATGAAATTAATTTTCATAAAGCCTTGTCTTAAATACTAACAAGCAAAGGCTTTTACGTCTCTCTCAGGCTAAGCTGTTGTGCAAAGGAAAGTTTTGCTTCCTCTACCACTTCTTACAATTATTCTTCCTGCCTACATCATACATTATTCAAAAAAATTCTTAAAATAGAATTTTCAACAAAAAGAAGAGGGAGTTTCACTTCCATGCTAATGATACATAATTTACTGAAAGTTTTGTACTAGCCTCATGTCAGGCTGATTCCTAAATTTTTACAAGTACAAAATCTAACATCAATACAGGCTGAAGCTTGTGGTAAACAGAGAAGTGTGATAACTAAAGTGTTATGTCATGTCATATTTTATTGTTAAATATTTTTATTCCTCCAAATTCAGGAAAATATAGTTTTCTACATTCTACTCATCTAGTTTATCATAATTTAGATCTCTTCAGGTAGCTTTTATGTTGATACAGGTCAAAACCTGTAAGATTTTTCACATTAAGCTTTGTGATGGACATGTAAGAAATGCACTTCTCAGTCACAAAGTGGTGTGATGTTACTGCAGAGGGTGTGAAACAGGATTTGCTGACAGGCCCCTTCCCATGTTTTTCCTGATTCAAGGAAAAAGAGTCAGTGCTGAGGTCCTGGTGGATGACAGGCTGGCCACGAGCCAGCAGTGTGCACTGCTGGCCAAGAAGGCCAATGNCCAGTGTTGCCATGTTCTCTAAAACAGCTAAATGATCCGTACCGCCAAGTCTGCAAGCTCAAGTACATGGCTGTATCCTTCTGCATCCTAGGGCACTAAGAGTGATATATGTATCTATATATATGTGATGTGTATACATAGGTTTTTTGGTTTTTTTTTTCAGGCAAAAAATTATCAGCACTAGTGACACTGAGAAGTGCAACTTAAATGTTGCGATAAGATCAGAGATCAGGACCAATATCTATGTTCTTTTGAGATATACTGATTTTTTTTTTTCCAGAACACTGATCTCCCTTCTGCATTAATACTATAGATGCATATGCAATATATTCTGTTGTCATCTCCAGTGTTTCAGTTAAATAATATTTTTCTATACGTAAGGTAGAATCATCTTTAGTATTTTTGGTGGAATTTCCAAAGACCTTTTTAATACCATGTAACTTCGGCATTGTAAAATCTATATGAAAAACTCTTATTTAAAACATTCAAATATTAACATATTTTTTAATAAATGACACCTATCCTTGTCCTTGTCAAATATTAACATGCTCCATTCTATTGCTGAATTGTAGTCATTCTTGGACAAAGCTGTGTTATTTCTGTTCAAAATGATCACAAATCATTACACAAGGAGCATACTGATTCAGCTTTTTGTTGAATATACTGCTGTGGACAAGAAGATACTTTGCATGTCTCAAAAATGGTTCAGGCATTTCACTTTTTGATGACTACAGGTTATTAGATTCCCTTTTTATTTGTCAATATGTTTTGTTGTGATGTGCATACTTGAGATACTGAGATCAGTGAAGAGAGGTTAGACACTCAGAAAACGTAAAATAGCATTGAAAAGGGATGCTGGTTTTGCTTTGGTGAATAGTAACATGCATATAGGACTTAAAGCAAATAATTTACCTGAGAATGAATTTGAATCAGAAATATGTTGAATAAATGTAGTAGAGTTGTGTTTAGTAAAGAACTTCAAATTATAGATATTTTTAAAAAGCTAACAGTGAATAAACATTAGCCAGTACAGAGTGCTTTTTCCTATCTGAACAACAAGACAACAGAACCAAAGTAACGTAAGCAATGTTTTGAAGGCTCTTGAGCTTTTTGAAACACAACATTGATTTCTAGATTTTTTTTCAGATACATATCTGAAAGGACAAAATGTTGTTTATATCCCTTTCTCAGAGAATAATTAGCAGTAATTGCAGCCAAATACATGGATGGAAATGGCAAGTTATTTATTTTAATTTGTCTTTCAGTCCTGTCAGAACAGAGATTTAAAAGGGAAAATTCCTTATTATTATTAATCAAAATGGTTTATATTGCCATTTAAAATTCATAGATTTTGTCTACAAAAATCTTGAGCAGACACTATTTTTATTAGGTAGCATGTCTTTTTTATTATTATTTTTCTAATATTAACAAAATTAGATTTATGATTTATAATTAATGTTTGGTTTCTATTATAAACCTAATTATTTTAAACTTTAGGGTCCTGGATTAATTTCTTAATTTTTTTTATTCTTCTAGTTATTATTTAGATTTTACATTGGGCATATGTCAGTTTAACTTACATGAAATGCAGCAAGATCTAGGTATCATTATTGTTAAGTCCGTTCCAATACCATTTGTATTTGGTGACTGGATTCCAGAACCTCTTTTGCATAAGGTTACTTTTTGACCAACAGGGACAGGGAGGGAAATGTCCACCTCTACTCCATGCTCATGAGACTTCAGCTGTAGTACTGCATCCAGGGCTGGAGCCCCCAGTAAAGGAGGGATGTGGAGCTGTTGGAGCAGATCTAGAGAAGGGCCACAAAGACAACTGAAGGGCTGAAGCACCTCTCTTGTGAAGAAAAATTGAGGGAGTTAGCCTTGTTTAGCTTGGACAAGGCTCCAGGGAGCCCTGATTGCAGCCTTCCACTACTTGAAGGAAGCTTATAAGCAGGAGTGGGACTGAATTTCTACATGTGATAGCAATAGGAGAAAGGGGAATATCTTTATTGTGAAAGAGGGTAGATTTAAATTATCTGTTAGGAATAAATCTTTTACTCAGTGGGTGGTGGGACACTGGCACAGGCTCCAAGAGTGGTTGTGCATGCCAGGTTGGATGGGGCTCTGAACAGCCTGACCTAATAGGTGGTAACCCTGCCCACAGCAGGGAGGTTGGAACTAGATGAACTTTAAGGTCTCCTCCAACCTGAGCCATTCTGAGATTCTATGCTTTATGACCATTTATAACTTAAGTTATTCAGATCCAGTTCACTAGCGCATGTCAAAAATTATGCTAGTACTTGTATGAACAGCATAAATTATCTTCACTTAACTCCATTACTTCTGAAAAACAAACTTTATTTAATACCTGGAATATACTTTCGTGCTTTTTAATTTTTAATTTTTTTTTTTTTTCCATTATCCAATACTTTTTGCTGGCCTACTTTGGTAACAATAATTACCTTAATGGGAGAAAGTAAAAAAAAAAAAATTCCACAGAAACGTATCATATTATAGTTAAGTCCACAGTTCTTTAAAAGAAGAAAAGGTGTTGAGGGAGATATGTATGTTAAAGTAGCTCTAGTAGGATACCACCATGTGATGCACTGTTCAGTGTTGTTCATCCCTCCATATATGAAGAAATATTTGACAAAACTGGCGCTATTGAGGTTGATGTGAAGTATCCCACTGTTTGCAGCTGCTGAAAGTTTTCCATTTTTTAACTTGTACTGAAGAAGCTACTGAACCAAATTGTTTGACATTTTCACCTTTGGAACTCCAAGCAGTACATTAATGGGCCTTGACTGACAAGTTTCTTGTTCTCTTTTAAAATAAGTCTCCAGAGCCTGAGATATATCCTTTTATGAGTATGGGATCAGCCTTAAAAATCACGAACATAATGGCTCCAGCAAAGGTAAAGCAAAAAATTCTGAGATTTGGTTCTAAATAGGAGCACATTCTAACTACAGTGTCCACGTGAGTTGGCCTCTGTGCTCTGGTGAGTGAATATTTGATTATTTCCAACACTGCAGATAGTCCAGATTCTAACATTAATTGACAGCCATTGGCTGCCTTTTCTTCCTTTGTGTGATTTTGGTTCTTTATCTTTCAACTATTCTCTCCTGATCCTTCTCCTTCAAAAAGTCTTACCCTAAAAATGCTCTTTGAATCCCCATCCTTACTCTGAAGGGAGGCAGATGGGATGTGACTGCGAACAGGGGCTTGTTACTTACTATCTCTGAGCTTCCTCAGAAATATACTGAAGGGTATTGCAGAAATTGGATGGTGTGCTGTCCTTGTAACATCCCAGTGTTCTTGCTGGGGGCATAGTTAAGATTTGTAACATATTCTAGGCCACCGTACTGAAGACAGACACTTAAAATAAAACCTATGTAAGGAGGAACAGGAGGAAAAAGATGTAGGTAGACAAAATAATCTTCAAATACTTTTGAAGGTAGAAAAACAAATCACTGAATAGACTATCAAAGACCACAAAGAACCGTCCATGGAATAATGGTTTACTTAAAAATTAAAAGGCAAAAAAAATCGTTATGAGTGAAAAAAATGTATCTTATACAGGTTTTGTAATGGTTGGACTAATAGACAGATGGACTTTTTGGTGTTTTGGTACAAAATACAATTATGCTGCTGAATCAGTGAAACTAAGACTTCTGAAACCCTTGGGCTCTTTATCTTTTAATGCTTGGAAGTCTAGATCCTAGTTTGTAATAATATCAAATAATTCATAAAAAGCAGTGATTTAATTTTTCCTTACTCAAATTAGCTATAGAATTGTTGTAGCAAATGTATTAAGTAAACATAAAAACATGCACAGACATAATGCATCTTCAGAAAACATGATTATAATGGTCTTCTATTTCACAATTTATCATATCAAAAGTTTTCAATTTGCAAAACCCACTACTTCATGCATAAAGATGAACAGAGAAAATGCATTAGTGAGGCAGATGACCCTGAAATAGAGAGAATTGGCAACACTTGTACACTCAAATTTCAGTGATACTCATTTTAAAAGTTAGTGCATGAATCTTGCAAATTCGAGTCTTCAGTGAATAATGGTAAAATGTTCATACAGACTGACATTAGAAGAATTACCAGTTCATTTTAATGCATCTCAAAATCAGTGTTCTTCTAGCTAATCCAAGGTTTTCCAATAGAGACAACTGGAAAAACAATTGTTCTGCATGTTCTGAAACTACATTTGATATGACAAAACATTTGTTATATACCTATGGGTCTAAATCTTCCAAACCAAGAAACATGAAGGGACTGCAATATAAAACTAGTAAATTGTACTATGCCTTATATTCCAAAGATCAAATTATTTTTAGAAAGAATAAAGTTTTGTGACAGGATTATTAAACTTGAATAGATTGTCACACTGGAGCATGTTTCACAAAGGACGAGCTGCCTGAAATCAAGAAATAGAGAGTTCAGACTCTGGCTCTTTTTTAAATTCTCACAGACTTTCAGGAAATCAGAGCAAATAAATTAATATCTTTTAATTTTAATTACACACTTATATGTATAGTTAGATTTCTGTCCGGAAGAGTTTTATGACACGAGCCATTCTTTCAAACTGTTAGTGGGGAGAAGGAGGAATGCTTCAGAAGGGGGAAGTGGTTTACAATGAAGGAAATAAATTGATTGTACTGTTACCTGCGTGAAAGTGGTCTTTATTTCTCAGTTAATTTTATCAGGTGGTCTCCTTTCAGGTGATTGTTTGTTCTGCCTTATTGAATCTAGAATAGGTTTTTTTGTCTTGATTTTTCTAGGCATTCAAAGAGTCTGTGCAAATAAATGGGCATGAAACTGATGTTACTCTCCTATGCTACTCCTTGCATATTCTTGTAAAGTTCAACAGGTGCTTTGTGTAAATTGTGGATGCAATTTGTAAAAATGTCTCCATGTATGACAGCCATTTTAAAAGCAGTTTCCACAAAAGAGGGTTGGAAAGGTTGCAAAACTGACTCCTTCTTTATTCGCACTGATTCCCAGCAAAGCACCAAAACTGGGTGCACACAAAAGGGCAGTGTATGCTATTTATATCAAATATATGTAACAGGGAGGGAGTGGAGTGTATACCTATTGTATATACTGTTAGAGAATGGTGATTTTTCATATTGGTGACTTAACTGAAATGTTCTAAAGCTATTTTTAGCCTTTTTTTTTTTTAACATGTTTAATAGCATGAACTGAAAGTGCATTTTGTAATAATGTAAGCTAGCCAAATCTTGAAGTACATTTCTGTGACCAATTAGAGCATTTACAGAGTTTTGACCAACAAGCAATTTTTAATGTCACATCTACAGCAAAAGTAGCGTGATTCAAAAAGAGCGAACAATGAATGCCAACAGTCAACAAAATTATTCTACTAAGTGTTTCTTGGATAACTCATCTTTCATGGGGAAGGACTCCTACTTTGCTAATATATGGCTAATGAAAGTTTTGAAACTTTCTTTAACCTGGGTTACCAGGAAAAATTAATGTACAAGATAAAAATATGAGTTGTGGTAGGAAGGTCTTGTAAGTTTTTATTTATTTATTTATTTTTAATTATGCTGTTGCTCCGCAGAGTAGGAGTTATTAATGGAGGGTGTTTTTCCACTTCTGTTCAGTTGGGTTTTTTCATGTTGTTCTCTGAATAATTTTATGTTTCTCAGCAAAGTTTTGTGTTTCTTTTCACAGTGTATTTCAGAATTTTTAATTCACAATCTCTCTCAGTTTCTATAGATACATATATATATATATTTGGATAATTGGTTAAAATTAACGAAATTCAGACTAAGTCAGCAGCTTCCTTAGAAGGCAGATGCAGTTTTATGACAGTGCTGGGTTGTTGTCACTGATATTCCAGGCAAAACAACCAAGCATTGTGGTAGTATCTGCTTTACAGAGAGGATTTCCTGAAACAGGAAAATACAAAACACGATTCCCACAGTGAAATGGCTGGCTATGATATATAATAAGTAATTTTTTTGCCTGGCCTCTAAGAGCAGAAAAGGTCATGTTAAGTAAGTAATTTTCTTGACTTTCCTACTTTATTCTAATTGAATTGCAGCTTATTATAGCTACTTTAAGGATCGATACTCCTTCATGGGAGCAGGAAGAATGAGAATCAATCTGAGTACTTTATACTTTTCATCTGGATTTGCTTCAGATATCATCCCTTTCTCTGCAGCAATCTGTGTGATTCTGTTAGCAGCATCAGTCACTGACAGCAAGACACCTGAACTGTGTTTCTTTTCCTGCTCATTGGGATCTTTCATTATTACAGAGACTGATATTCTTTCTTAAAAGGTTAGAAAAGATCCATAATAGCTTTTATACCATTATATTTGAAACTCTAGACTTCATTAAAACACTCTTCAGCTCCTTCACTTCCAGCTTCCTTGCTGCTTATGAATTATTCAGGATGAATATCACTTGAGGTAAATAGTTTGATTTGAAGGTTTTTGTATCTGGATTTAGATGCAACGAGCAGTGTTAAACGCTCAGAATTTTAAGTGAGGAGAATTGCAGAGTCTCAGCTATTAAGATGGAAGACATTTGCTGTTAGTGCTCAGGGGCTGCCATTGAGATCTCAGCACAGTGCTATTTGTCATTCTGAAGTAGGTAGACATTATGATGCCTGGAGTATAAATCAGCCTTTACATGGTGTCGAGTCCTGAAGCACTTTGAACACTCTAATCCACTTCTGAGTTAACAGAACATTTTTGGTTTTACAAGCTTTAAAGTTTCCCTTTTTATTTAACCCTGTCATCATGTTATTAATCATTATTACTTTCTAGAATTTTATATACCTCACCAAATGTGCTTCTTAATATTTTGCTTCAACGCTGTAGTGATATCACTGAGATAAGCTTTAGATTTAATCATCTGTAAGTAATGCAGTTTCAGCAAAATTAATTGTATTAATTCTCCTCTCGTAAAGAGGAAAACTGGCTTTTTCTACTGGTGTGCTGGGAAGACCAACATTGCTCAGCTGCTGTACCAAAGGATACAGTCTGTTCTTTGTCTCTTTTGCCCAGTTCTGTATAGCATCATATCAGTGATACTTCCTGGACAAAGCTGAAATGGAAAAGCAGCAGTTTCCATGTGCCTGTATTTTCTCATATGTCTGCAGGCCAATAGCCAATATTAACTCAGCCCACAATATAAAAATCTTTTAAATGTTAATTACCTTGTAATGTCTGTAGACCATACACAAAGGGTCAGTTCAGAAACTGTATGCTCTAGGATGTTGGCTCATTGAACCTCCGTTTCTCTTCTTGCACTGGCAAGCTAAATGTTTTAATCATTACAGACTATTTTGTTTACTGCATATTGCTATACATAGTACTATCCAGCCTTTAATCAGATGCTATGACTGTGCACTCAGTTGAACTTATAGTGTTTTTACAGGTGGAGTTGTTAACGTAAGCAAAATCCATTAAAATCACTTTATTTTCCTGCCAGGCAGGCAGCACGGTCTGCATGCACTGATTGCATGCCTTCAGCTGTTAGCATGCAGCAATGGACTCAGTGTGAGGAGGAAGCAGCCAGTTATTCCCAGTGAACAACAGTAACCCCAGTTCAGATGGATGTGTTAGTAAAAACCTATGCCTGTGCTATGGACTAAGAGCCCAACCAAGCTGGTACAACAGTATGCTCTGCCACACCAGGTAGCTGTAGTGGGGGAAGAGAAGCTGGATGTGGTTACATCCTAGATGGACATGTCTGGGCTCACTCAGCTCAGTGTATTGCCACTCATTGTGAAGAGTGTAGGTCCCATTTCCCACTTCTTATCTCACTGAATGGAGGCAGAAAAGGCAAGAAGTCTCTGAGGACAGGATATTGTCTGGTTTGTTTATTTATTTATTATTGTTGCTTCCTAACTTTCAAACAGTGAAACATAAATGTTCCAGAACTAATTAATCTAAATGATTGTAGCCAAATGTTCAGTCCCTGCTATCTCTACTAAAAAGCTTCCTATACAGTCACTGAAAGTTGTTGTTTTCATTAATGTGCTCACTCCTCAGTGAGGAAGTATAATAGTTAAGCAGCAGAGTGATTGCCTGTGTTAGCAGGAGCACATTGAAGTTACATGACCTCTCATTAATCTGCACTTTGATAAGGTACTGGAGTGGTAGGATTAATGACATTCTACTGTAAATTATTCAAATCCCTGCCTGTGCACTGACTAGCTCTTTGGAGAAACATGTAAGCGATACTGAATCTTTTACTGCCTTAGAGAATAACTACAGTGGTTCAGAGTCAGAAATTTGCTCATCTCTATTGTGGGTTGTATGTCAGTCATCCTAATGGTAGTTGTTTTTCCTTTTTTTTTTTCTTTCTTTATTTTTCCTTGCATGTTATTCTACTTCTGGAACATATTCTACTCATTCAAAGGGTATTTTTCCTACTCTCCCATCCTTTACATTTTAGCTTTTGAGCACAACATAGCATGCTGAAGGCTATGTACCTAGGCTAGCATGGTGACATTAACTGTATTTGGTCCACAAGGCTTTCTGGGCTGCTTATGTTTCCCTTGTGCCACGTCAGCCTCATGAAATCCTATTTTTCCTCTTGGCTCCTTTCTGTCAGGCTGCATTCTTCTGAATGTTGTCTCTTCAGCTATATCTCATCCCATGCAGTGCCTTCAATTCTTGTTACCAGCATTACCTCCCCTGTGAGGATTATAAACATTGCTCCTGGTGCAGCAAAACTATGTGGATTTCATGGCCAGGACAACCTTTCTCTGTAGAAAAGAAAAATGAGTGTGTCCCTCTTCCACATTTCATGGACTTGAATGTTAGAGGGAATATTAGTATTTCTGGTACAGTCAAATATAGCAGATCACAAAATTACTTTCTCAATGATTCTTCTCTCTAGCTAAGTAAGTTGTGATTAAAACCAATCCTACATCAATTTACTGGAAACTGTACATCTAACATTGGAGAGTTTTTCACATCCTTTAACTTCCGTTGATTAAATGTTTATCAAGTATTCAGCTGGGAGTCCAACTCCTACTCATGACATTTGCAGTTGTTTCTGAGAAATAAGGAAAAAAAAATCTATTTTCAAGTAGCACTCTTCTGTGTACTCCTGTATGCCATAATCGTGTCATCTGGAACTTTATGCAAGATCGAAAGGAGATTCTTATGTGCTACAAGTTAACTTCAATCTCATTCAAATTTTCTATTATTTTAGTGCAGAAACAGAATGAAGAACAGACAGTTATCGGAGGGCTGTAGACAGACATCCTGCCTAAACACTTGTGTTCGCTACATTGAAGAATTGTTAGCCATTGTTGCAGTGGCTTTCTGTTGAGAGTTAATGTTCAGTACTCAAAAGCTCAAGTAAAGCCAATTAGAAATATCTTTAGAAAGTTAATTTCCTGCAGTGGAATGCAGTGCAGAGTAATGTAAGCTAACAGACCTCACTGCTGAAGGAGTGTTTTTCCCTCAGCACAATACAATGCCCAACTTTTATTGATAATTTCTACAGAAAGATATGCCTCTTAGTTGTCTTGTATGGCTGTTATTTGAGTCAGCATCACAGCGCAAGAAGGAATTGCTCCCCAGGGACTCTGATCATTCATGATCATTGCCGTCTAGCAGGGCAGCTCTGCACCAAACTTTAGTAAACACTATGGAGTCAAGCTGTGATAACCTTGTATTTTGCTATAAAGAAAAGTACCACTTCTGCTTTTCCCAGTCCATAGCAGAATGATGAGTGGTTCAAACTCTGTTTCTACTCTTCTTTCCACAACTTGTAGGCAGTTCAACTTTCTGAAAAGCCATTGTTACTAAAAAAATGACTAAAAATCAATCATTGGAATTAACCAGTTGTATATTTAGAATCTGCTGATAGACATGCTATACCAATACCATTGGAGTGCTGTGTCAAGAGAATATTGTTGTTGCAGAATTAATCCTTATCAAATTACATCCTGTTTCAGCAACAGAAAAGCAAATCTCAGGGACTTGATATAAAATCTTTTACAGCATTTTGCCTTTGAAACTGCTACTAAATTGTAATGGGTTTTCATTTTGATTTACTGGCAAGAAACAAGTTGACTGTCCTTCCTTTAGAAAACTTAAAGGCTGAACAGAAAGTTCTTTTGCTGACACACCAAACGCTTTTTGGAAGTGAACTGATTTTGTTCAGTAATAAAAGTTGATTGGTATAATGAAAGAACATTTTATACAAGCATCATACTTACCACTGGAGGCCCTCAGCCTTCACTGAGATGTTCGAGCCAGACTCTGAGCCCGTTTGGGTCAACAGGCTTAGCCACGTGGTTCACAACGCTGAAAAGACAGCTTGGAGCAGAAAATTTCAGATTACAACTGTTTCCCTTTTTATTACTTTTCTGTGCTTAAATTAGGTTAAATGCTGTTCTCTTTCTTTCCTTTCAGAAATTTACATATATATATATGTGAATGCATACATGTATATAAATATGTATATGCACACATACAGAGATATGTTTACATTTTTATTATTTTTACGCTTTCTCTTTTCCTTCAGCAAATTTACTTAGCTGAGTATTGACCAGATGAAATAATTATCTGAACTGAAACCTATTTTCTTCCCATGTAGGGAAGTTAAGCTTAGGAAGTATGGGATAGAAGAGTGAACAGTGAGGTGATTAAGATCTGGATGACTTGCAGAGCTCAGGAAGCTGTGATCAGCACTGCAGGGTCTTTTTGGAAACCTATAACTAGAAGTGTCCCCCAGAGGTTGGTACTGGGTTTCAGTCTTGTTCAACATCTCCATAAATTAGATGGATTAAAGAATAGAGCGCGCCCTCAGCAAGATTGCTGATGATACCAAGCTTGAAGGAGTCAGTAACACACCAGAAAGCTGCTCTGCCATTCAGTGAGACCTGAACGAAGACCTGGTGAAGAAGTTCAACAAAAGTGTATAGGAACCATTAGGTCATGGCTTGAAACAGTGTTTGAGCACCAGGTGAAGGGTCATGGCCAGCCTTCAGAGTACAGGAGCAAGCAATTAACTGTGTGACAGGAAGGCTCCCCTGGCTCCACCCCTCCCTACCTCATTTAAGGTCTGGTAGCCAACAAGAGATTAGGAGATTGCCTCCAATGGGAGTTTTCAGTAAGTTCTGGCCCTCAGAAAGGGGTAAGCTGTTCTTTTTTTATTGCTAACTTGTGAACATTACCTTTCATGGATGATCCAAAGCTGGTTAAAGGCCACTGTATCCGTTACTGGCTGTCCTTACAAAGGGCAAGGCCAGAGTCTTACACCTGGGGAGGAATAGCCACGTGCATCTGTGCAGGTTAGGGCCTGACCTGCTGAAAGTAGCTCTACAGAGAAGGACCAGGGGGTCCTGGTGAACAGTAGGTTGGCTATGTGCCAGCAGTGTGCCCTCATGGCCAAGAGGGCTGTGGTATCCTGGGGTGCATTAAAAGGAGCGTGGCCAGCAGCTTGAGGGATGTGATTCTCTTTACCTGGAAGAGATGCTGTACTGTAGAGAAGAAGGCCTTCAGACTACTGGGAGTGGTA
>VXAB01011344.1:355189-377533 GCA_013399175.1 Odontophorus gujanensis
AAAAAAAAAAAAAAAAAAAAAAAAAAAGAGTCATTACACAAGCTATTGCTGATTTCTTACTGAGATATAAGAAAGCACTAGTGTTTACATTGCCAAATCTGTACTAAATAGCATAAATTTAAGCTGTGTTGTGGTTTCATGATTTTTGTTGCCAGTATTCCACATCCTAACATCATGTAGTGCAGTGAGGGTTAAAGAGTTAATGCTCCAGTTCTGTGGATTGTTGGTAGCTCTGGGTATACCTGTCTCAGAAGACAAAAGGAACTACATACCCCAGAGGACTTTGCATTGCTTTGCGTTTTTCTGTTTTGTGCTCAGAGGAAAAGATAAAAACTGTTTGCATGTCATGAGATGCAGTCGCTTCCCTGGTTTTTCTGCCTAGTTTCAAACCGGAAAGAATAAATGCTTTGATAGATGCCCATTCACTAATGGTCTCTACTCCTGCAGTTTAAATGTGCTAGTTGTTTATGTATTTAGACACTCCTGTTTCCTCTAAAACCTTTGTCTTCTGCTGCTGAAGCACTGAAATTCTAGAACTTGTACTTCCATATTCTGTAATTGAGTTTAAATGTTAATTTCTGATTTTTCTAAGGTGTACTGTTTACAGGAATTTGATATCTTAAGGTGTAATTTTTTCACTGGAACAACAGAAAATATTGATCCAGTTTCTGTTTCAAATAATGGCTGCTATCCTCTTCGCTTAAGTATCAAGACGCACCTCATTTTTTTTCCTAACAACTTAATTCTCTGGAATCCTGCAGCTTTGCTGAAGGTTCCAGTTGTCTGATACTGTTAATCACAGAGCCACCTGACACTGATCTTACTTATTAAACTCTATAATTTGGTGCTTGTTGTTTGTATGTGTGTTCTCCTCAAAATTTATCTTAGGTTACTAACGCCTCTTTTTTCCCCAGATTAGTTTTAATAATCATCCCCCTGTTGGTCATCTTGAAAACACAGAAAGTGAAGGAGTCCTAGGCTAACCAAATTGAATTTTTTTATGCTCTTGTAAGAACCAACTTATACAGCTCTATATTTCTCAGTCCTACTGCTAAAATTATTCTTTATCCCCTTTGAGGCATTTAGAGTTATGTCAGATTCGGGTCATGAAAGACAATGCACTTCCATCATTGACATTTATTCTCTTTGGGAGGAGAGTATTCCTCATTGCAGCTAGTTTTTGGCTTCGTGTGATTTAGGCAAATGAATTCAGGATTTCTTAGTGCAGAAGTCGTGGTTCAACAAAATTACTCCAAGAAGCATAGGTTTTACTTGGAGGAGCTGGAGTATAAGGCGGTGTGTTTATTCCCTCTGTCTAATGTGACTAGCCAGGCATGCTACTGCTATTTTGCCCTTCCTAGAGGGAACAGAACCATTCTGACAGCCTCTGTACATGCAGAGCTGAACTGTTTGGTTCTCATGCTGGTCACAAAGTAGAAAGCTCCTTCAAATAGGCCTGGCAGAAGTCCATGATGCCCCTCACTGTGGGAGCAATTAAGTCCATTATATAGATAACCAAGCTCATAGAAGTGAGGTATGGCTACCATTACATGCTTCTGCAACATTTGTTTAATTACTAAAGCACTTGTTTATGCACTGCTTTGCTGGAAGAAAATGTATTAAACTATAAAAAAATGACCTGTCAGGTGTGAAGCCTGCAGCCTTGGGTGGGTTATTACAAGGCTCAGATCAGAAGAATTCAAGAAACTTTGTCATGTATCAGATGTCTGAGACCTAAGCTTCACGCAATTTGCTACAAGTCATTTTTACAGACTGTCAGTATAAAGAGGGTATTTACATATTTTTATCAGCCAGTAATTGGGTTTTTTATCGTTTGTGTTTTCTGTCTTTTTGAATTACACTATATCATCTAGTTCATAAGGAACTGCAGCATTGTCATGTTAACAGGCATTGCTGTTACCACAGAGCATCTGATTTACTTCCTTGTAGCTGTCCAGTAGAAAAATGGAATTAATGAATTGTGTTCAAGTTGGTGGCAGCTCTGATGCTTTTTAGCGGGCATGGATATCAGCAGAAAATTTAATGGTATATGTGTGCATGTAAACGTGTGTAATACAGTGGGATTTTAACAGATTGGTGTTGAACAAAAAAATGGAATAATGTATATTATTAATGATTAATCTAAAAGAATTCTATTAGCTAGTATTCTATCTACAGAATAATTAAGCCCTATACACAGGGGTAGGTGGGGAAGCCATGAAAAAATGATTCATACCTTGGGGCTTTCTCTTATATGTCCCTTTCTGTTCTAACCTTTTTTTTGCCTCATGCCTGTTTCTGCGAGCTTAGGAGTAGCTGGTGAAGTTACCACTGAAGACTGAAACAGATTTCTATGGAAACACAGATAGAATTTCTGTATATGAGAAAGTTGCAAAGTCCTTTCAAGTTAATTGATGCTCTGCATCCTTCCGCAGAACAAATCTTAACAGTACTTATGAAGTTTAGGTGGGAATAGAAACCCAGTATAAGAGCTATATGTTTGAAGCCCTGTTAAAGGTATGGTTGCAGGTGTGCTAAATTTGCATCTTATACTGTTTGTAAAATGTAATAGTCTGTATTCATAAGGACATATACAAGTCTGTCTTACTTGTACTAGGCTGGCCACATCATTTTAATTGATACAAGGCAAACTGGATAAATTTATTTCTTTAGATTGAACAATTCTGTGATTCTATTGAAAATGTTGTGGAGCATAATCTGCTGAACTCAAAGAGATCTGGCTCAAATTATGGGGCAGTTGTATCTGCTTCAGTACAAACTGTTGTTTAAAGTCAAAGTTCTTTATTAATACTGTCTGTTATATTAGCCCCTAAATATAGAATAACCATTATTATCCTATATTAGTATGCCGTGGTCTCTTAGAAAAAGAACTTACCTTTTGTCCCTATGGGCATCATAGAACTATGACTTCATAATTCAATTCAAGCTTCTTGAAAATAAGACACGATCTTAACTCCACAGGAAATTGTCTACACTTCAGACTATTTTTATTATGTGGTGGTTGTTTGTTTTTTTTTAATACTGATTGTTTGTGGGGGAGAATCTATTACTTCCAATACCAATTCATTTTTTCCTGTTCTCTTATTGAATCAGTTCTGACATCTATCACACTTTAAAGACTAGGTATAAGATACCTTCAAGTGTGTACCCTCCTGCTTGTATTTAAAACTGCATTTATCTAGTCCTCATTTTTAGGTCAAATGACGTTGAGCCATTCAATTATATGTTCTTCGTAAAATGAGAAGGCCTTTGCCTTCCACAGTGATTCTTCCAGAACTTTCAGCATTGATGATATGCTGCTTTCCTCAGTGTTACTAATATTCTTTGGCTGTGTTTCAATTCTACAGGTAAAACATATGCATTCATCATATACTGTCTTCAATCCAAAAAGACAAAATTCAGTATGAGCAATCCTGGTTTTGACTGTGAAAATGTTTATTCTTCTCCACTCACATTGCTTGTTTAGAAAAGGTAAAGCTTGTCAGATACAGCAATAGTCAGTATTTGTTTTAATTATCAATTTGGAAATCCAAATATCAAATTCGAAAGACATGAATTTAATGGATGAACTGTGCCATGGACAGAGAACTAGCTGAAGGGTCAGGTCTAGGGAGTGGTGGTCAATGGCTCAAAAAAGGGGACAAACTCTTTAGCAGGGTCTGTGGTGACAGAACAAGAGGAAATGGTTTAAAACTTGAAAAGGGTAGATTTACCTTGTATATTAGGAAACAGGATTTCACAGTGAGGACGGTGAGGCACTGGAACAGGTTGGATCAGACCCTGGACAACCTGATCTAGTTGTGTGTGTCCCTGTTCATTGCGGGGGAGCTGATCTAGATGATGTTTAGAGACCTTCCAACTCTAAGGATTCTATAGTTCTAAGAAATATCTGGCATTTCATATCTGAAAACAGTTCTTTGGAACATCTTTGGCATGTAAAATAATTAGATGTCGTTTTTAAGTGTTAAAGTAGGAGAGGGAGGTGATTGATCCCCCTCTACTCAGCTCTAGTGAGGCCCCATCTGTAGTACTGTGTCCAGACCTGGGGCCCTCTGCTCAGGAAGGATACAGAGCTCTTGGAATGGGTCCAGAGGAGAGCCACTAAGATGACTGGAGGGCAGAAGCACCTTGTTTAGCTTGAAGAAGAGGTAGCTCTGGGGAGACCTCATTGTGGCCTTTCCATACTTGAAAGGAGTATATAAACAGGAGGGGGAACAACTGTTTACATGGACTGATAGTGATAGGATGAGGGGGAATGGTTTTAAACTAAGACAGGAGAGATTTAGGTTAGATATTACGACAGTTTTTCACTCAGAGGGTGATGATGCACTGGAACAGGTTGCCCAGAGAGGTTGTGGATGCCCCATCCCTGGAGGCATTCAAGGCAAGACTGGATGTGGCTCTGGGCAGCCTGGTCTAGTGGTTTGAGACCCTGCCCATGGCAGGGGGGTTAAAACTAGCTGGTCTTTGAGTCCTTTTCAACCATGGTCATTCTATGAGAAAATCTCTAATAGATGCTTTTTATAATAGCTTTTGCATTACTCTTGAATAACTTGCACAACACCTGTCCAGGGGCTGTTCTAAGGTAATTGATGAAGCATAATGTAAGTATTGCTCTGTGAACTTTGCATGGTTTTGTGCCCACAGAAGATAGATAGAATTAGATATCATAATTAAATATTCAGACAAGATGCTCTGTTATTCTATTTCTTTTTAAATGGAATTACTTGTGGCCTTTATTTTGGATGATCCCTCTCCAGGTTGTTCTTCCATGATCATTGAAGCCATAACCTGAATACAAAACAGTTAGGGAAACAGAAATTTACTTGGCTATTAGTCAGAGATTTTAGATAGGGTGAGATTTTAGGAGTCAGCAGCACCAGCAACACAGGTGGTATCCTGTGTCAAGTCAAGACAAGCCAGTGTGTGACTGAAATAATTTTTGAGGGAGTTGATCCTCAGTCCATCCAGAAGTGGTTTCTGTAATGGCAAAGCTGTTCAAACTAGCGTTGGGAAGTGGGAAATAGAAGCTAGCACAGGGCATGGCCTTCTTTGCATGCTGCCATATACACAGTACTTAAAATATCCTTCTAAAGGGCATATGTTGGGGCCTATGAATAAAGTTTAGGCTTTTGTTGGGCCTTAACAGCTTTTACTGATGTGTGCATCTGTTCTCATGACAACTCATGTTCTGCATTTTCAGATCACCGTATTCTGTATGGTTAGAAGTTGTTGATATTTGATGGCTTGTTTTTTGTGTTTTTTTTTAATCCCCCTCTTAAGTTTTAGTACCTGAACAACCATGATATCTTCTTTGTGAATGGATATCTCAAGAAAACCAAACTTTTTTTTTTTTAAGTTGTTCATGTCTGTAATCAGTTTCAAAGTATTCTCTTAGAAGTCTAATATAATAATGCTTATTGAATTACAGCAAAACACAGAAAGATGAGGAAGAAAGTTCTTCCACGTGGGCTGGCAAACGTGCTACTATGGCTACTGTTCTGCTTGTTGCCTTCATAATGGGGTATGGTTTGCAAAGATTAATGGAAGCATTTCCTCCTCCAAGTGAATAGAAACTGCTGGTCATTGGGCCAACATATTTACTTCCCTAGTGTGCTAATAAAGTAATTTGATGTATATATGGTCACAGCTGCATTTTGATTTTAGACAGAAATAAAAAAATAAATCTGTACTTGTTCCATGAAGTATTCTGTGAATACACAAGTGTCCTTGTTGACCTCGCTTAGGTCTCTTACATAAACTTGCACAATTAATTAATGACAGAAAATAAAAACAGTGACAACATTAAAGTCTATTAACGTGGAGGTGTGTGGAAAGGTTCCAATCCAGTGGTGTGTAAATAAGGAATGTTTGAAAACCACAACTAGTGAGAAGTTACAGTCTCTGGCATAGCAGCACTTGCCTGTGGCAAGTTTTCACGTAAAAATCTACTGTTATACTAAGAAAAGATTGAAAGATGCAGATTCATTTAGCTTAAAATAAAAATTGCATATTTTCACAGACCCTACATAGAAGAGAGGATTAACAAAATATTCATGTAGCATTAAAAAAAAATAATTGTCATAAGTAAATTATTGGCTTCCTGATAATGTACTGCTTTTTATTTCAAAGCAATTATCTTCTTGCTCATTAACCTAAGATACATCTTCATATTTAAGTGAATCTATTTACTGCAGAAGGGTTCTAGGGAATTGTCTGTTTCTTTTGGGGTCTATTAGCTAGTATTGGCTACTAGGATACGCAAGCTAACGGGCTAAATCAATACAGCAATTTCAATAGCACCCTGTATATACAAGGAAGGTGAGAATTGATGATCTTCAGATTAGGTGGTTTTTTCATGTGTTCAACTTTTCTTGTCTGCTTTGATAAATTGTAGCACAGAAATGTTTTTTAAAGGTGTTTTTTTTTTAGCTGACAATAAAACAAAGCACATCTGTATTAATACACTAAAGCAAGAGAGTTCATATGTGTTCACCTTCTGTCGTATGTTTTAAAAAAAAAGAAAGAGCAAAACCATACAGGATCAAGCAAGTTGGGATAATTATTGCTGTGGGGACAATTTATTAGCCTGCGTATATAGACTTTTCCTCGGCATGTATAGAGGGCAGTTTGTGCAGATGTATTTGTGTTGTTTAATAAACAGAATTATATGGAGTGGGAAGCCAGCAGCTGCGTTTTTTCCCTTATATCCATAAATCTGCTACATCACTGAATCTGACAAAGTGAAACTCTCTAGCTTTCAGTTTGTGCATAACAGTGTTGCCAAACTTCATAAAGATATTTTATGGCCTGTTGAAGTGCTAAGACACTAGACTTCATGAAAAATGAAGTCTCTAAATGGATTGGAGCTATATCACTTGAGGAATCTGAAAAATACCACTGAGTGTCACAGCTATTAGTGACAGGACTTTGGAGAAATCACACTTGGCTGATGACATAACTCTGTTATAAAGTATCCAAGCACATGCTGCCACTAATGATGAGCAGTTCCTCCTCAGGCATTGAATTATGATATACCTGTCCAGGCTGTTTGGGTTTATCTTGAATTTGTTTCTGGAACTTCCTTGTATGCAATCATGTGACTGTTGGGACTTTTACAAAGGAATGCTCATCTGGGGAGGGCTATACTGCAGCAGACCCAATTTCACTGTAAAACCTAACTAAGAAGTACCTCTGTTCCTGCTTTGCTATGTTATGATTTCTTATTCCGACCATCTGACTTATCCAGCAGCTATTTACAAACCCCATGTTGCCAGCATGCAACCACTGCTGGAAATTCAGCTTTCTGGGAAGTCCATTTACAGTTCACCTCTTCAAAAACACCCAAAGCACAGAAACTTGCTCAACTCAGAGCTAATAAATAAATAAATAAAATACTGATCAAATAAATGAAATATATGTGGGGTTTTTGTTGTTTTTTTGTTTGTTTGTTTTAAAGTTATGGGGTTTCAGTGTGCCCTTGAGTCTATGGTCTTGTAAGGGAAATTGTACTCTAAGATGTGGATGAAGCCAATCTCAAGTTTACTACCCAAATAACACACTTTTTCCTGTCCTTGCTTCTGTTGTCTTTTAACTATTTGCAGTCAATTTTGCTTTAGATTATCCAGCGGTCTGTCAAGTAATAATGCAGCTGAAGTTACCAGGGCTGTATTGAGGTGATGTGTTGTTGCTTCACCTGTAAATCGGGATGTGAATTAATAGCTACCATCCGTTCCTTTCATGCATTGCTGTGGGAGGAGTTTGCCAAGTTTAGTGTCTTAATTTCTTGCAACTTCTTAGGAAGCTGTCTTTAGTCTGAAAAAAGGTACTCCTACATTAAAATGAATAACTTTTTTTCTATTAGTTTAATTATGCTTTAAGAAACCCTTTGTTTAAGTGTCTAATCCAGGAAACTGCAACAAGAATAACACAATTATTTTCAGTAATAGCAAAAAGGAAAAAAAAATATTATTTCAGAAACCCTTCAATTTGGTTTATGACCAATAGTTCAGCTAAATTTCAAATAGCTTCGAGTCTTTTGTTTTTTTGGCAAGTCACTAGAAATATGAAAGCCTTGGAATAAAGTTCCATTCCCTTCCTGATGAAATGAGTAGTTCAGCCCAACGTCAACACTTGTCTACTTCCCCTCTTCTTAGGTCTGTGCAGCCAACTAAGAATTAATAAAAAGTATATGTTCTGGAGCGCCACGGGGAAAGTGTTTGGGTTACTCCTGAAAGAAAAATCTCGGGTATCTTCCTTTCCCCTTCTCTCAACAAAATGCTATTTTTTTCAGCTGAGATAGAGTGAAATTACTGCATGAGGCATGCCTCTGGTGTAGAAGATGAAAGTTCAACTAAACATGCATGAACCCTGAGCTGTTCACAATTTATCTGTAAGGATCTGCTCCCCTAATAGCTGTCACAGCCAAAATGAATGTTGGCAGTGTATGTTAGTCCTTGAAAATTTCAGTTCATAGTATGGTAAAGCCAACAGAAGGGGCAGAATTGAGAAACAATAGAGAGTTCAAAGAATCTGAAGGTCTCTCATGGTTGGCGCTGGCATCTTCCACAGAGCAGTGATGGTTGGTGCAATGTATTTTCTGTGCTTTACAGAAGAAAAATCCTCATTCAGGAGTTTCAAGTCTTTCAGGTCAACCCTATGTAGATAATTCTGCAACACTGAGAACAAGGCAGTAGGTGATATGATTGTATGCCCATGTGAGTGGGAAGATTGCAAATAAGCTTGAAAGTCTCACTTCAAGCTTGACAGTGAAAAGGCTTTTCCATCATTGCTGCCTGGCCACTAGTCAGGAGGACTAAGAGAAATATTCATGTTATAGAATGTGTTTTTGTTTACCTCCTGGGACTGTGGGTTCTTTCATTTTCTCTCTTGTGGCATCATCCTGTTTTTATTTTCACCAGATTAGCTGTCACATCAGCATTTGAAAATTTTGATCCTTTGGAACAGCTTATGTTAACCTGGCTCACTGCCAATGGCTGAATTATGCAGGGGCTTTGTAGATGGTAGATTAAAGAAAAGCAAACAGTGAAGATATTTTGTTCATATTTATTTTTCCATTCTAGCTTAAGTTCCAAAGTACTCTTCTTTCCTCTTCTTTTGTACCTGCTACCTAGATTTTGCTCTGCAAATATATGTATAACATAACTGACTATATTTGCTTTTCCCTTCCCTGAAGGGAAATAAAATTATTCTTCAGATTCAAATTTGAGATAGTTTTGTATGAAGCTACATGCAGTGCATTTGACTTGCCTTTTTCTTCAGTGGGAAAGAAGTTCCTTGGGTGCTCCTACTTGCCATCCTCTTCTAACCTACTTACCTCTTGCAAATCATTCCTTCCTTCTTATCATGTTTTTTTTGTTTGTTTGTTTGTTTTTTTCTGTTTTTTTTTTTTTTTACTTTTTAATACAGTTTAATCATTATTTTAACAGAATGTTTATACTGAAATCTAAGATAATTATTCCACTGTTTTCTATTAACTCATTCCTTAAGCTGATTTCAGCTGTTCTAAATTGGATTAAAAAGCTGAAAGAAATATCAGCTGTCATGCTTCCAGGCATTTGGTGACTTTGCAGGATTAGGAATACACTTATTAGATAAGTGGTTTTTTTTCTGTAAAACTGTCTGATATAGCAGTTCAAAACTTGCCTGGAAGCACCTAATATTAGCCAATCTTTAAAAGAGGATAAACATACTTCCCATACCATTGATATAATCAGCATGGCAAATCCCCTCTTCTATGAATCTGTTTCTTGTGTCTATGTGCTTGCACATCCCAGCTGTATCAGTCTGCTTTTACATGTACGCTGAAAGAATATATGAGGAAATCATCTGCTTTAAACTTGATTTTGGTTTCTTAAATTTGCCAGCAGGTATTAAGCATAAGACAGACTGTTAACATAGTTCTAAAATGGAGAAGGTCAAGAAACATTAACACTGACAGTAAATGGGCATTTAATCATGAATTATATTGATAAGGCATACTATGATAGTCAGTATAATGCTTATTATCTTATGTAGAGAGTGATATGTATTCATTAATACATTCATAAATTCATATTTTGTATTGCTTTCTACAACTAACTGAAAAGCAGTAGGGGTCAGCCTTTTCTCCCAGGTTACAGTAATAGGACAAGAGGTAATGGCCTTAAGTTGCACTAGGGGAGGTTCAGGTTTGTTGTTAAGGAAAAATTATTCTCTGAAAGGGTGGTAATACTTTGGAACAGGTTCACAGGGAGGTGGTGGAGTCACCTTCCCTGGAGGTGTGTGACTATAGCACTGAGGGGCCTGGTTAATGGTCATAGTGGTGGTGGGTTGATGGTTGGACTGGATGGTCTTAGAGGTCTTTTCCTGCCTTTATGCTTCTGTGATCTCTGTGTAAAGGGGAAGTTAATGTATAAACGAAACAATAGAAAATATGTTCAGAAAAATCCTGTTAGGGACTATTTGGGAAATATAAACTACTTCAGGGAATGTAATATGATTTTTAAAATTCATTTAAACCACTTGCATGTAACCTGCTGTGTTAGATGTGCTAAATCATAGTGACTTTTTATTGAATAGAGGAAGTGAGGAGACTTACTGATGCTGATTATCAGCAGCAACAGTAATCATCATTGTTAAATTATTAAATTGTCATGATGAAGTTAGAAACCCTTCACAGAGGGAGAGGTGGAGTATCCTCCTAAAACAAAGATGAAATAATGGCAAGTATTGGAACAAGCAGAATGTCTGTGTATGCATTACCTACCAGTGTGTACTCAGTGCTGTAGAGAGACAGGGAGGAAGACCATGACAAGTACATTTTTCTTTTTCTTCCTCCTGTCTCTCTTCCCCATCTCCACTTCAAGTTGGAGAGCAAAGGAAATGCTTCAGTGACCTTGATAAATTTCCATGTCTCTTCTTTGGAGATGAGAACAGACCTTACAAAGTTCACATGTGCTTATTAAGCCTATAACCATCTGCTGCAATTATGAGCAGTATGGTGGTTAAGCTTAGCATTTGGAGAGGAGGTCTGAAGGTCAGTTGTGCTTCAACTTTTAGTGAAGTATCTCAGGTTTACTTTCACGAGTGAAAAATAATAGCAATAAATGGACAGGGTATTTGTGGATTTTTTTGTTTGTTTTGTTTTAAGTAGATTAGCTTGTGAGGGATTTAAAATCAGGAATAGGATGGTGTGCTCTTATCTCAGTTACAGCAGGAACTAGAATGTTATTCATGTCATCAAGGTGCTGAACTAGTTTCTTGTCAGATTTTTTTTAATTGTAGGACTGTAAAAAGGGTAGAGTCATACCTTAGCATGCATTTGCTGTGTTTTCAGCGAAGCTCTGATATTTAGCTGGCTTTTGGAACCTGCCATTTCCTTGCATGCACAATGAGATGGAGCATGTTAAGTAGCAGAACTCCTGGTGTGTTGTGGCATCAACTGGCTTTTCAAGATAGGAGCATATGTTGTGCAAACTTAGTGTGTTTATGACTCATATTTTAGTATTCTGTGAAAGCGTCTGTCTGTGTAGCACTGTGAGCTTCAGATGTTTGTTTCCTTTATTTAGTTGCTCATTACTTAGATGCTAACAAGTTTTTGTGAAGCTTCAGTTCTGAGAGGTGCCACTTCGTTTTTTCTAGAAGCCATAATATGACAAGAAGTATGTTGTTTGAAAGAGTGTTTCAATTACTTGGTCTAAAGGGATAAGAAGAATTAAAACAATCTTCCTCTTCTGGAAATTCCCTTCTTGGCCAGAATTAGCTGTGTTCAGTGCGAATGCTCACTGTATCTACTCAGATACTACTACTACTACTCAGTGGGGAAAATATGACCAGCTTCATCATGAACTGATAAACATCTTGTTGACAGCATTCTTTTGCCTTATGAACAAGTGACCAAAATATGGGTATGCAGCCCTGGTACACTGAGCGGTGGCAAAATAAAAAAAAACAGTCTTATGATGTGAAAAGGTAATTAGGAAGAGCTCACTTGGTACTGTGTTTGGACTTGTTCTAAAGCATGCTCTGTACAAGAAAGAGAGGTATGAATGTGCAAGAGTCATTATCCTGAATGCCTATGGTGTATGTACAGTTGGAACGTTAATACCATAGCAGAAGCTTTTCAGATTTGCTAGTAAGTATTCACTGGCCAGGAGGAAAGGAGTTCAGAAAGTTGGAGAACTTGAAGGAACTGTCTCACCTGTAACTTCTCAGCAGAGTTTATTTTCAAAAAAGAGAGTTCTTAGAAATTAACTGACCTTACCAAAGTGTTGTTAAAAATTATTAAAGTTCAATAGAATATATTTTGATGCTAAATGCCCTTGTTTGTGTTTTTGTTTGTTTGTTTGTTTTCTGGGCATGTTGTTTTGTTTTTGTTTAAGGTGGGAGAAGATGTGAGGATGAGGTTGTCTGAATCATTACCTGAGCCCTCCTATTCTCTGTTGAATTCGGACTCATTTCCTAGTTCCTCCAGAAATCTAGACATTTATGTTATTATTTTACAATTATTAATCACTCCAGTATATTGGTTTTATTTATTTGCCAATTGGTTGTTCGATGAACATCATTTTGTAGATGTGTCTTATTTCACTTTTTTAACTTGCATGTGAAATTGTGTAAATGGGACTTAGTATCCAGTATTTAGAAAACTGTCCTAGAAGGCTCAGTTCAAGGCAGCTCTAAATTGTTTCACATATTTCTTTTTCTGATTGTTAAAAAAAAAATACAGTTGAAATAAACTTTTAATACTAAATGAGCTGATACATCCATAAATCCTCTTTCATCCTGTTTGTTCAGTACTGAAAAGATACTGATGATCTTAGTTAATATCTTGATGAATGATTCCATGTGTTCATAAGAATATTCTCTTTTTAGAAAAGCATATTTTAAAATTCTTGCAACTTCTGCACATTTTCAGAAGCCTTTTTCAACCCTCATTTAAAGAGAGCACAGACATTCATCTGGAGTCTTTTGTGTTTGCAAAGTTACTTAAGTCTCATTGAGTTCTATTCTGGTCTTCAGTCAGTTTTTAGATGGTCTTCCTCTGATGTGAAGTGGAAATGAGATAATCAGACTAAGTTCTAAGCATGTACCTTGGAAAACGGTGCTTCATTGATTAATACTGTTTTTATAGTGTTTCTGTAGTACACTCCAACTCTATCATACCTCATAGCAAGAAATTTCTAATAATTATCAGCTGTTACAGTGTCAGAGCTTACTTCTTTATTGGATATTCATTTCCATCTCAGCTGAGGTCTTTGTGGTTATCTCAAGGGAACCAAGTTCTCGGGCTATCACTTCATAGATTAAATTTCTTCCAGAGTAAAGATTTAGGACCTGATGCCAAAGTAACGCTCCATGAATCCTCATTAGAATGCCTGGTTTGGCTGGCTCCTGCCACAGTTTATACTACTTTTGTGACATTAATCTGCTGTGTGCATTTAAACTGATCAAACACTTACAGTAAAGGCCTATATTAGCTCTTAGAGATACTGTGGACTGTTGCATTCAGTCTTGGAAATGAATCAGTGCTGTGTAAATCAGTGTGTGCGGAATTTGGTATTTCTACCACTGGGGATGGGGTGGGAGGCAATGGTAATGTATAGGAGAGCCAGCTGAAATAATGAAATGAGCTATTTGTACTTTCTCAGTCTATAATTTAATGGTAAATTTAACTCACTGAATTGTTTCTGAAAGGCTGCAGCTATTTCAATTTCTTGAACAACCTGGAAGTAATGATCACAGAACTGTGGTAAGGTGGAAGATTGACCTGTAGTATTTACTCTTTCCTGCTTACGTTGCAATTCTGTAATTGTTAAATGAGTGACATTGTGTCCTTCTCAAAGTGTCCATTTTGTACTTTTCAATGCATTACACATATATTCTGAGTAGAGAAATCCATGTATGCCTATTAGCTGTGATTTCAGTGATGTCTGCAAAGCGCAATTTCAGGATTGTTCCCTTAGTAAACATCCCTGCTTCTTCTAAGCATGTTTTAATTAACGTTTCACACTTCCAAAGAAGTAGAAATACTAGCAATGGAGAGTGCTTTTCACAAATTTCAAGACTATGCTATGTAGTATATATACCCTTTAATAACTGATCTATTTCCTAATTAGCTCATTCAATGCTTGAAGACATGGATATACTTTTTATTCTCCTGTAAACTATCCACTGGACTTCAGATTGTTGAATTTCCTTATGCAGCATCCACTCCCATTCTCCTAGTGTTGTCTTGGATGCATATAACTTTAAGTAAATTAAATGATACAGGAAACGTAACAAAACACTGAGAATTGCAGTTAGCGTACTAATTTCTATGCATATTGTGCCTTTTTCTGTCTTTCAATCCCTTCAAAGAAACTAGTGATTTTGTCAGATGAAAAATATATGATTTTTTTTTGAAGGACACTTCTCCAGTTGATTTTCAGACTAGTCATAGAATCTATAACTTTGAAACTTTCCATGTGTATTATCATACAGCTAATTATAAGCATAAATATCTATATAAGAATATAGATGTATGAAAACTTGTGTGGTTTTATAGAATGCTATGGGCTTAAGTTAATGTACACATTTGTATTTTTGTGGAGGGGATGGAAAGGTATTTTCTTCCAGAATAAGTCCCATGTATATGCCTATTTTTCATGCATATAAATTCAGTCCTGTAACTAGAATTCAGAGGTATGTGAAGTTTTCACTAATTCTTCAGTTTTTATAATCTAGCAAATCCAGATATCAGTTGATTTTTTCATTATACATTTTCCTATACATTTATTGTTCCAGAACTACAAAATGCAGTGATCTAGGCCATGTAAGGTGGCATTTCTTTTGCTTGTTGAATCTAATACTTCAACTTTCTGCAAAATTGAAGTCAAGTTCTAATAACACCTACTGTTCAGTTATTCATTTTTAAACCTACTCTAAGCTGCTACTGTTATTACTACTGTTTTCACTGGAAACAGGTTTCTGAAACTATGGTCAAGCACAACTATTCAGGGGTCTTTCAATGAATAATGAATTTGTTTTTTATGTAATACTATGAATTTTTTTTTTGCTAAATTTCATTGACTAGTTAATAATTAAACTGGAGTTCAGACTTTTTTTTTTTACAGAATATAAATGATCAAACCACACACAAAAAAAAAATCATTCTAGGTTTCACCATACCATTTGGCTTATAATATTTTTCCTAGATTAATAGGAATCTGAGTTTCTAATGAATAATTACAGAATAATTATTTGTATTTAGAATGCTTACTCTATCTTTACACTTTATTTTGTACAAATACATAAAAAGGAAATATTTACTTTCTAAAACACGAAAAAGAATATTGTGAAATCAAACTCTAATCCATTCTGATTAAAGTGCTTTTGACGTTCTTTTATCAGGATTGACCATTTTCAAATCGAGAAGGTACTCAAAGCAGGGTTTCATCTCAAGTATTTTGAAGTCAGAAATCTCCCTAAAAGAAAACATTTCCAAGCAGTATCCTGAGCTGCCCTGCAGCCTGATACTTCTGTATATTATCCATTAGGAAGTGTAAATATTGACACATTTGAAGGATAGTTGTTCAGCATAATGAATGTGCAGTCAGATCCTGATCTTGAAAAAAGCAGCTGTCAATCTTTCAAGCAGTGCAGTCATCATAATGTTTGGAACAATAACAATTGAGTTCAGAGTTCAGTTTAGATGTGTTCTAAAATTCAGTGTCTATCATAAAATGACAGTAACTGAAGTCTTTATGCCCAATTTTCTGTTTCTTTCTGCAAACTGTAGTATAAATAGCAGATAAACTAGTGTATTTTCTTTAAGCAGCACTTGAAATCAAGTGAAATGAGGTTTTATAGGGAACATGTGTGAATCTTTGTTTCCAAATATAGATTATAATCTCTTAGTGTTTTTAAACAAACCTAGACACAGTTACAGAGCTGGAAGACGTGCTAAGTTAGGAACTTCAGAGTTTTTGCATAAAAAATTTTGCATTCTGTTGCTGGTGTGTTTTCAGTTTCTTGGGTGAGAATAGACCTCTTAAATTATTCCAAACAAAATCATTATGAGGGGAATAAAGGGGAGAATATGTTAAGCTGTTTGTACTTTTACAATATAAGAATAGTACATAAAGCAATGATTAACCATGGATTTTGAATCTATTAGATGAAAATTTCATTCATAGTCATTCTTTAGTAAGTTAAAAAACATCAACAGCGTGATATAGTAAAAATAAGTGCTTTTTGCCTTCAATATAGGAAAGAAAATATATCAGATTTAGTTAGAGAACTGGAGAATGCATTTTGTGGAATTTTGTTACGTACTATATAAAATATTTATCAAGATGAGTCCTAACCTCCTAGACACAGCGACTGTTCTCTCAGCTTTGGTACTGTGTCTTCTTGGCAGCATTTTTAAGTGTGACCCTTTGAAGGTTATGAGACTGTCCTTTATGCTCATTCTTAGGGGCAAATTCTGTCTTCAAAAAATGTACTGGACTCCAGCTGCTGAAGTGTATCTGAGGGCATAATTTCTGCCCTGTTTGTCATTGGAACTATCTATTTAAAATATGGGGGCAATTCTGTTTTCAGTTGCACTCACATTGCTAAATTTATTTTGGGAAGGGGCTTAAAGAACACAGGTGCTTTTTAGAAATATACTTCTAAATGTGCCTTTTGTTTTTTTTAGAGAAGGGTAAAACCTGATGACATTTAGAAATAATTATTACTATTTCAACTTCAAATATTTCAAGATAAGTTTTTTTTGGTTGGTTATTTTGATCTCAAACCACTACTTGGTGGTCCATCTGCTCTATAATAAATTTTTCTTTGTAACCATGTAATATGTATTATTTCATGACTCAGTATAACGTAGCACAAGGTCTTCATCTCCAAAAGCATTTCCACCTGTTCGGATGCTAGAGTTTTGCGTTTGTTTGTTTGTTTTCTCCAAGAAAACATTGGCAAACAATCACCTGGGAAATAAACAAACAAACAAATATTTCTTTTTTTATCCAAAGACTTAAAACTCTGTGGAAACTTAATAGGAAGTAGGAAGTATGCTTCCAAGACTGCTTCCATAAGTTAAGTCATTCTTAGAGCTTTATACTCAGAACATTCTTGTGTGCAATGCAGTTGAGTACTCAAAGCTCCCCAAAAGTTCATGTTTGTTGTCAACGGAAGACTGAGTACTTTGTAACATGAGATTGATTTCTGTTTAAAAACAAACAAGCATACACACAAAAAAACCTTTAATTTGTAAAAGAAGATGAGAAAACGATTGCCAAATGATCAGTATGGTCAGTAACTGGAATAAGACAGTGTTTAGATAATGACTTTGGGAATTGGAACAATGTTTTATCACAGTGATATTTGGTTTTATCTGTGGTGGCTTAAGAAAGTAGATAAGGACACCTGTATTTCTGACGTGAAACTTAGCCTAGTTCTGTGACAGTTTTAAACCTGCAACTGATAGCAGAGTGGAAATGAAAAACAAGAAACAATCATCCTGTTAAACCTTAATGAATCTCAGTGTTCAGCTTGATATTTGAACAAAGCTTAACAGCTGTACTTAAAGAGATGGTGTGTTAATTGAAGTTCATATTTACAAACAGTATTCAAGAAGAAACATTTACGCATAAGAATGGCTGTTTTATAGGAGGGGTGCTCTGAAAGTAATACCTCCATTTTTATTATGACGACTGATGACATCAGAGGCAGCTGTTAGTGATATGGCAGTAGAAGCTCAATCCTCCCACCACTTCTCTATTTCATTTAGTTGCTGTGTGACAGATTTCAGCAGAGCCTGAGCAAATGACATCTGACATGAAAGTGTGGATGGAGCGAAGTTGTGTCATTGAACTCCTCCTCTATGTGGAAAAAAAATTGTGCTCATTGGCCTTCATTGATCTTGAGGAATGGTTGTGGAGACCAAAAGTGGATGTGGGCACAGTGAGGTGGTGGGTGGTGCGTTCCACTGAGTGGTGTCAGCAGTGTGAAAGACAAGCCACCTTTCAAATGGCCATGCGGATTTTTATGAAAGTGACATGCAGGCTCTTGTTCATCACTGTCAAAAATGCATAGCTGATGGTGGTGACTATGCCGGAAAAACTGTTTTGTAGCTGTATCAAGCAGTGTAATTGTTCTCTTTGTACCACTTGTAGTTTCAGTGGGAGTAAACAGGAGGCATTACTTTCAGAGTGACCTATCTACAAAGATGCATCTAGAAAGCATAAAGTTACTATGGTTCATAAGATTCCAGGATTCTTGTGAGAGTTCACTGGAAGCAGAACAATTCTGCCAGAGTAGGAAGGCAGGACTACTTAACACAGAGGCACTGGTCAAGATTCACAAAATTCTGTTAATATCAGAGGGAGGGAACAGTAATTAGAGCTCATGCTTTTCAATATTTTAGATAATTTGTATATTAACATGTTTTTGCCAAGATAGTTAAAACAAAACCATTTTTTACTCATTTAGTGGATTTGTAATTTTATGTATTCATTTTGTAAATAAGTGTGCATATAGTTCCTTTTAAAAACTTTTTTACAGTAGGATATTTATCTTAGTTTCCATTGCAAGACAGTGTTTTTTGTTAGACTTAATTAAAATAGGAGTAACACTTTTAAATAAATGAGTTCAAGGTAAGAACATCAACTTTTGATTGAAAACACCCTGACAGCAATGTCTCAACGTTGAAATTACTATTAACTCACTGAGAAAAAAAAAAAAAAACAACAACAACAATTTTAAGACAAAAAGTGTACAATAAAATAAATACAGGCTGATTATATCTTCCTACTCATAAAATGTGTACACATGTAGGTTTTACATAGCAGAAATACATCAATTACCAGAGGTGCAGGAAGGCTGATGATGAGGAAATATCAACTACTGAGAGGAAAATCTGTAGTTAGTGAATGTTAGCTTCCCACCTCTGTGTGTTCAAGGCCGGACTTGTAGGATGTACTCCTGGGAATGGTTCTGTTCTCACCAATTTCAATGAAACAGCCACTGGCTACAGGACTCAGATCTCAGAAAGGAATTCTTTGATCAAGTGGTTTGAGAGGTTTTTAGGAGATCAAAGTAGAAAAGTTTTAACCCATCTGTGTGATGTGCATTTCGAATCAAAATGCCCTAATTCTCCTTTTGATAAAAAGAAAAGTGAGATGAAGGAAAAATAAAACAAGAAGTTTCCTGTAAGAATATGAGCTTCCAAAGTGACCATTTGAAATTTAAAATATATGTGTGTGTATATATATATATATATAAATCCATCCATGGATTACATAAAGATGAAATTGCAGTTAAATTTAAGTCTTAACTTTCATGACTGCACTAATTCAAAAAATGCTGACTGAGGAGATTTTCTGGGTCATTCCAATGAAGTCAAAATGAACTACAGATGAACACAGACCATGTGAAATTTATTTATAGACATCCAACTTTACTTAATCGTTTACCAATTCGACCTATTTTTTTTTTTTTTTAAACAGCAAAATTTAGATACCTGAGAAATTTAATAAACAAAGATACACGAGGTGGAATTTCATATGTTCTCTCAAGAATGACTGCCTTGAAAATATGAAAGTCATAATTATTCCGAGTGAAAATGTTATAGTAGTTAGTGCTAAACCTGGTTTACTGTTTTATGCCTCTTGCTGAACAGGGATTTACGTAACCTGAAAAACATTGTTGTAACTTTTTTGTATTTGGGCTGAGGAAAAGTGACGTGATTTCAGAGTTCATTCTTCATCTTACTATTAGTAACTTGTATAAACTATAAGCTTCTTTGCATTTAATGTATTTGTTTCGAATGAATAGCTAATAATCAAGCTTATTTTGAGCTCCATATGTACATTTTCTTAGCCTCAATGAATGTGTTCAGAGTTAGGGCAGTAGTATCTTAAATGCAAAGACCAACCAGCAGAATCCTGTGCCTAAATCTACTGCCCAGAGTCATGACGGGGTAGCAACTATGCTTGGAAGCTGTTGTCATAACTCATGAAGAACTTTAAAAGTACAGTAGTACATGTCAAGAAAATGCAAGAAGTTCTCTTTAGCCCATGACACCATTGTGCACGCTAGGTGTTTGGGAATGGGTGGTATCTTAGGGGTAAGATATTTTTTCAAATAAAGGTAGCAGCAGTATTTGTTTCCTTTTTTGGAAGCGTGGGCATTGGACCCTGGAGGAAAGAATAACCAAAACCTGAGGTGTTCTCTTCTGGCTGACTTCAATCAACAGCATATCTGGGCTTGCACCTTTTCATTTGAGCAGTCAGCATTGATTGTCTAAGACCTCTTCAGTCTCTAGATACAGGATTCTTTTGTGGTTCTCCTTTTAGATGTCATAAACAGTTCACAGTGCTATAGAAAACATGAGCTACCTACAAGATGGAGCATATGTTTGTGGACACAAATTCCATAAAAACTGAAAAAGAGTCATGTAATTTGACTGTTGTAGTCAAACCCCAGGAGGAAACTGTGAAGATAATACCTTCTTAAGAGGACCCAGGAGATCAGGCAAAACTTTGACAGCAAAAATCAGAAGTGTGCAGTCCAGTGAAGAATTAAACTACAGGGAGTAATAATATGGGCTGATGCACTCAATATAGCAGTAATGCCCTCCGAGAAGGGTAGGAAATAATTCAGTTCCTCTAGGCTGCACAGAAGCTAAATACAGTATGACAAGAAATAGTAGCAGTACTCATTATGTCTGATTGCTAATTACCCCTTTGAATGATTCAGTTATGCCTGCTACTAGATAATTAGTTTAGTAATTTATGGCTGCAGCACAAACTAGTATTTTAATTTTCACTGGCACAGTTTTCACAACACCTACAGTATAGATACTATCTCTCTTTTTATTCAATTTTAAATTGCTTTTTGATAACCAGTGGAGGTGGGGAGGAGGGAGAAAGCAACAAGCAATTCTTACAGTTTTCTAGTATAGATTTAATGTTAAGTCTTTTTATGTAATTTTATTCATACGTAAACCATATAAATGTAGAAAATAACTCTACCTGAGCTCTAAACGTGTTTTCTGCATAGATTTGGGAACTGATTTTGGAAACACACAGGAATGTTTGCTGGATAAGATTATTTCCTCTGCTCAGACTAGACTAAAGCTACTCTTGTGTATAACTGTTGCCAGGATTAGACCCTCGAGATGCAGTAAGTTTATTTTTTGCAATGCTTATGTAATGACACAAATATTTCTGCATTCCCTGGTTATTTTGCTTATGGTGCTTGATGCATCTACATATAGTATCTACAGACTGCCATCAGTGGCTGCTTGTAGTGTATTGGTTAGTGGGATTTAAAAGGTTTGGCGCTTTGCAGGTAAAGCTTTATATTTCTTATAAAATCAACTGCTTAGTTCATTCAAGCATGTAAGCTAATTCTAAAAGGTATTCAGCAGTACATGTTTGGTAATTTGAGAGTTGTGTTATTTTTCTAATAAAGCTACAGCATGGTAATTTGTATTATCAACGGAAGAAGGATGTGTGAGTACCACTGACAACCATGTGCATATTTTAATTATTTGTAAAATGTTTTAAATCTTGCTTTGCTAATTTAACTGAAATCCTTTTTTTTTTTTTGTCATTGTGGCTTTTGCATGTGATCTGTGTAACTGTTTCTTACCCTTTTACAAAGAGACACATTTTGTTTGTTTCATGTTACCCTTTATTATTTTTATGCTTATTTTGTTTGTATTTCAAAACTACGATAAAATCCTTGATATAGACATTACACAGGCTGGAAAAAAAGAAAAAAAAGAATTATTCTCTCCATGCTCTTTTTCACTATATCTTTGAATAGAGATAGCCTCTTTATGGCTACTCTATAGAGCCTGTCCTGCATGAAGCTAGACTGCATAAATATATAATTTGTTTTCAGGTATGGAAAAGGCAATGACTGTGTTGTGGGGAAGCTGTATGACTTGTCCAGCTGAGTGTAACACAGCAGCAAAGGCAAAGGGATATGGAGGTATGGAGCATCCAAAAAAGCCAACCAAAAGAGCAAAGAAAAACAGCTCAAAGCTGTGTGCAACTTAGATCTCTCCACTTTTTCTGAAATCTTAGCAATCGGTATGTTGTTGTTCCCTCTGCCTTTGTAGCCACCTAGCTGTACGTAAATTGCTGTTGCTTCACTTTGTTCCTAAAGAGTCCTAAAGAATGGATATATAGAGAAATTAAGGTTATCTGTTTTCTCAAAGGGAGAAGTCTTTGCTTTAGTCCTAGTTCTTTCAGATTGAATGTGGTCAATAGGAATACCAGATCCACGCATGGTTTAAAAAAAAAAAAAAAAAAAAAACACAAAAAACAAAGT
>VXAB01011344.1:377600-432045 GCA_013399175.1 Odontophorus gujanensis
AAAAAAAAAAAAAAAAAAGGAAAAGAGAGGAAAAAACAAAAGGCAATACAAAATTTAGCTTCTCGCTTTACAGCCTGTGTGTAACGTGAAGTTTTGCTATTCTGTTTCTTGTTTTTTCTTATTGCCAGCTGATGAATCTTGATCAAAAATTATAGTGATTAACAAATGAATCCTACCTCTTCACCAGTTCTCTTTTATTGTCTGATCTTATGTCTGTTGAGTGACTCTCTTCCTTTCTCTTTACTACATAGCAGAAAGGTTACCTGCTGTATAACTTTTTGATCTTACTGAGTTCAGTGCTTTAGGGGAGGTGAAAGGCTTGGAAGAAGAAAGCAATGAGACAAGGGGAAATTGGTGCTAAGAAATTGAGTGGTTTGTGTTTGTTGATTTCATATAAGAGACCAAATAGTTTGAATGGAGACCTTGAGGTAACCTATGTAAATGAAAAACTTGATAAGAAAGTTGCATTGTTCAGCTTTCACATTCGCGTTTATCAATCTTAGAGGCACATTAGCAGGCTATGATTTTGTCAGCACAGGACCATTTTTGCTGAAAAATGTGTGCATTTTTTGGCTGTTCCTATTGAGTTTAGCATTTCAGAGTTCACATTCTAAAAGAGGTTTGTACTAAACATTGGATTATGACAAGCCTCTTTGCAGAAGTAATTATGTGATTTTCTTGTTCATGGACAGCAACAGAGATGCTTGGAATATCAAAGTATGCAAAAAAAAAGTGCTTTCAGAATCACTTAATTGCCATTCCTAGCACATTAACACTGCATCTGACAAATCAGATGGGACTAGCAGGCAAATATTTAGATTATCAAGATGAGTTTTGCCTTATATGCAGCAGTGCAGATTTTTATTTTTATTTTTTTGCAGGTGCTATATTACTCTGAAAAATCTTTGGCTTTATGAGTGTATTAAGCTTGCTTTATTCATATTATTTTGTTTTCACTGCAATTCAGCAACATCATGCCTGTGATTTGTACTTGCAGCAAGCTTTCTGTTCTTTTCCTGATGCTTTTCAGCACTGATGTTCTACGGGGCGACTTAGACAGTATTGTTTCTGTGAACACCAAGCTCACATTAATTATACATGGGCTGCTCCAAAGGTTATTATATGTTGGCCCAGGAAATCAGAGGTGGATATTGGTCTTGTGGCAGTAGAGGTTGAACCTGCACGCCAGCTTTCCATTACATTTGGCAAAAGAGCAAAGTGAGCAAAATGAGCAAAGCTGTGTCATTGAATCCCTCCATGCAGTAAAAATGGCCGCTGTTGATGTTTACTGACATGTGCTGCATGGTTATAGAGAACAAATGTTGGATGCAAGCACAATGAGGCACTGGGTGCTGTGTTTCAGCAGTGGCTACAGTGTACATGAAAGACAAGCATTGTTCCAGATGATCATGCACAGGTGTCACATCATGAGATGAAGTGTCCCAATCAGCTCATCTGTGTGAATTGGTGGACTACAACCTGGGAACTGTGTACAGAGCTGAATATTGTTTTCAGTGTGTTGGAATTGATGATGGCATTGTTGGAATATCACAAAGTTCCCAGCTGTGTCCCACAAATGCTTACATAAGAACAGAAGGAACACTGCATGTAACTTTTTTCAGGACCTATTGAACCAGTACAAGGCTGAAGGCGATTCCTTGCTGGATTCCATTGTTACCAGTGATATGCCACATTGTCACCACTACTGGACTACTTTTGAGAAGGTCCCTGTCTTTTTTGTACCAGAGAGGCTAGTACTGGACGCAGTACTCCAGGTGAGGCCTCACCAGGGCAGAGTAGCAGGGGAGGATAACCTCCCTTGACCTACTGGCCACGCTCTTTTTAATACACCCCAGTATCCCATAGGCCTTCTTGGCCACCACTACTCCTGCTAACTCTGTTTTCTTCCAATTGTCTGGAAATGGCATCCATAACGAGCTGTTCCATCACCTTTACAGGGATGGAGGTGAGGCTGATGGGCCTGTAGTTCCCTGGATCCTCCTTCTTGCCCTTTTTGAAGACTGGAGTGACAGTGGCTATCCTCCCATCTTCAGGCACCTCTCCTATTTTCCAGGTCCTCTCAAAGATGATAGAGGGCGATTCAGCAATCACCTCTGCCAACTCCCTGAGCACACATGAATGCATTCCATCAGAACCCATGGATTTACATACATTGATGTTGCATAGATGCTCTCAGACCGTCTCCTCCCTCACCAAAGGGGAGCCTTCCGTTCCTCAAATCCTCTCTCTTACCCTTGGGGTCCAGGAGTCCCAAGGGGGAGTTCCCACTACCTTTATCTTGATACACAATGATGGCAGCCCCATGCTATTCTGAAGGCTGTGAAACACACTACCAATTTTGGCTGGCCAGTCCTAGTACATCCACCACATAGCCTTGATTAGGTGCCTTCTGACTTCCATCTGTTCAGGCCGATTAAAAATGAACTGCATGGGCAACATTTTCCTAGCAGTCATGCTATCACTGTTCTACACACTGTGAAGCTTTGTTCTTTCTACCTTGCAGAAATTTCCACTTCTCTGTTCTTTCTGTTAACTAAATGTAGCTCTCAGTCATCATAAGAGAATAAATGCATACAGTAGTAGTCCAATTAGCTTTTTCCTTCTCGGTGCCACAGTATGAGATGAGAGCACCCAAGCAGGTTGTATCTACAATAGGAAGGATAGGGTTAAGCAACTGGGACCAGTTCTGCATCCTCAGGATCCTTATTAGCAAATGGGGTATGAATGGTCATTCTCTACAATTCCTAGTGTCTGTAGTAGCGCCTTAGAAACCTTTGTCAGGAAATGGAATTTAGCCATAAAAGGAAAATAAATCTAGTGCACAGCAAACTTTAGATGCAAAATAACAAAACATTTAAACCATCTATACTTGTGACTTATATTTAAAGATATCATCAGTTCCTGCAAAAGCATAAGAGAAATATTTTATGTCACAAAAGGAAAATACAGAAACAGATGAACTTAGGTTTCATGGAATTCCCTCTTTGTTTTGGGTCATGTCAGTGCATTTGGTAACCTTTTTTCGTTCTAATAATATAATGGTTCTAAGAATAATAATGGTCTGTTTGTTGGTGTCTTGTCTAAACAATAGTGTTCTTGATTTTTTTCATATTTGGACAACCACCATTATGATTACTTTAAATTCATAGCTCCAGGTTGGACTCTACTTCTGTTGGAGAGCTGGCTATATAACCCTATATAATCCTAGGGTGCTAATGTAGGTTTATTGCATCTATTGGCCCTTCAGCTGTTTTGAGTACACTGCACTTGGACCCAATGGAAGTGAGTCATGCTGACAGGCTTTAGACTTGCTCCAAAGACTTCATAGACACCCACCATATGTGGATTAAAGTGATCAAGCTTTATAAAGCACATGATGACTCACCATATGAAGGCAGAAACACAACACAACACTAGAAAAACAGATAATTTTGTATGTGTCAGGTTTAATTCCATTGTTTTGGGAAATAAACTATAAAAAATAGAAGCCGTTGTAGCAATACTGATTAGAACTCTTTGATTTGTACATACTTGTATGGATGCAAGAATTCATTATTAGTCTGGAAGTTATTCTTGTAGCCTATGTATTGCATGATCCCATTGTTTGATTTGCTTTCCTTAAGGCTCAGTTCTGATTTAGATTAGTGATTGACTTCGTCTATGCTGTTATACTGACCTTTCATACACCTCTGTTCATGGCCTTGCCTCATTGTGCCAGTTTTGTGAGAACTCTGGATTGTAGCTTGCTTGGTATAGAAATAAGTGCTATATGGTCTCCAGTGGTCTCCAGAGGTCCTTTCCAACCCCTACAGTTCTGTTATTCTTTGAAATTTCACTGCTTTTGGGGTAGACACCACTATGAAAGCTATCTCAAAATCGTTTTTCTTAGTAGACATAACCTTTCTAGCAAAAGACAGGACATTTTTAGAATGCAGTTTGATCTACAGTTTTGTGCTATAACTTATGTATTCTTTGTAAATCCTGTTTTCTAAGTCATGTGGGTGTAGGGCAGATCCAAAGGGTGGTCCTAAATTGGAAAATGCTTCTAAGAAAAAATGCAAATTATAAATGGGGAAAAAATGTGTGTTACAGATGGTCTTCAAAATTCTGCTGTTTTTCTTTTGCCACGTTTATAGTGGGAGATTGCATGCTGGTAGATACTGAAGAGGGTGGATCTGAGTAACCTGTGCTGAATTCCAAATTGTGTTATTATTTGACAGTGGCCCAGATAGAAGAAATATTGCAAGGGATTGCATAAATTGTCCTAATTAATTAGTCAACATACAGAATACCTCAACTGAAAACATTTCCAGTTATTGTTTAGGAAATAAATATTTATACTGACATTTTGTTGTCTTTTAGCTGTGAAAACAAGAGCTATAATTTTATGGCCATGGAAATGCTTGCCATGAACATTTAGTGCTGAGTATTTCTTTTCAAAATTGGGAAATCTACTGAGTTTCATTTTCTTCCTGTTGAGTCTAGATGTAAATGTTGTAGTAAAAGTTAAACACAACCAATAAGGCATTAAAGTGACTCTGGCTAGTCATACAGCTGCAGGAGCAGTAGGGAAAAACAAGACTGCAATCAGAGGCAAAGTGTGACCCTCTTGCTGTTGTTTCGTGGATAGTAAGCAAGCCCTGAGCAGAGTGCTTTAAACATATTACAGCTTGGAGCTCAGTGCTGCTTCCCTTGCTGATGTGAGTGCCAAACAATGGGTTTGCCTTGACGGCCCTGCTCGGAACTTGTAGAGCTTCTCAGCCCAGCAGCTACTCGGGGAGTAGCGAAGATCAATTAACCTGAAGGATCCTCAAGAGAAATCAAATAAAAATGAAAGTGTAAGAAAAAAAAAATGACAGTGTTCTATGTATTCCTGTAGCTCTGTTATCCTTCAGAGACCTGTGTAAGACCCCCCACATCTCTTCAGAACAGGATTGATGTACAAGGCCTTATTTGCTCAGCTGAATTGTTCTCTTTGTGTTCTCAAAAGACTGTTTGCATTTGTACCTTTGTTCAAAAAGACACTGAAAATGGGTAGAAAGGCCTCATAACGGGGAAGGTCTCTGTTATCAGGCATATTTAGTTTCACCAATGGGTAATGGAGCCGTGCAGCCTTTCATGCTGTCTCAGCTCTTGTTGGTAATCAGACAGGTTTGGTGCTGCAGGATAGTGTAAAAGTCAATAAAAGGAAGCACATGAAATTAATTGATGCTGTTGTTACATCCATAACAGAATACACTTTCTGCATATCATGTAATCTCTGAGTGGTAGCAGAGATGGCTTTAACATTGATTCAAAGATTTGATTTTCTAAGCACAGCTCTTTAGGGCATTTGTTTTTCAATGTCAATTACTCTAAGAATGTAAAATTGAATGATAATTTCTTTACGTGATGAATATTTCAAACTCGCTGTTGTTCAGCCATCGTTATTCTTCATTATATTTTCACATGTAGCACTATCTCTACAATATTCATCTAATTTAGATCACTGAATACAAGTTATTTATGATTTCAAATAAAATCTTTTAGTAAGTCAGTCTATCAGTAGACCAGTCTTTTGGAAAAATAAAAAGTGAAGTGGAAAGAGAGTCTACATTTATCTTTATTACGTCTTTATTGCATGTAGTTTAGAGACAGTGGTGTTTGTGTCTGTGTGTGTGTGACTGTATGTGTGTATGAGAGGGAGAGAGAAAGGAAAAAAAATGTCACTGTGCAGTGACATTTTCTTAAAAGCCCTTATAAATACATGCACGCAGAAAAAAAAAGAGGAAATGGTTTGGAATTTAAGAAGACCAGAACTATTTTAAATTAGTAAGAATTAGAGTGAATTTAGCTGGAGATTAATCTGACATTTGGTTTTGGGAATTAGAACTGCTTGTTCCCTCTTTGTCTGCATCACAGAAAGGAGCAAAAGTGGAGAGCTGGAAAAAAAAAAAAGAAAAATAATAAAAAAAAATAAAACCAGAAAGTACTGGAACAAATAGAGGAGTTAAAAAAGATACTAAAGTCACCATACATTTCACAGTAAATGTTCGGTAGGCAAGCACCATGTATAAAGGAGTTACACGTGTTCCTCCAAAGATAATGCTTCCATGGAATCTACAACAGACACAAAGAGCACAAGAACACTGTTTGATACAGTAAATTATCAGCTAAGAAACACTATTTTTCAATGCAGACACGACCATTGGCTATGCATTTTCAACAGTGATGAACAAGATCCTGCATGCTGCTCTAGTAAAAATCTGCACCAGTAGAGGTGACCCACTGTTGCTATCGCCTCTCCTGAAACACAGCACCCACAGCCTTGCTGTGCTCATATCCACTGCTTGGTCTTCATAAACATTCAACAAGCATTGATGAATGCCAGTGGGTGCCATTTTTCCACATGAAGGTATTCAATCCCACACCTTTGTTTCATCTGCACTTCTGTGTCAGATGCCAATTAGTCAGACTGCCCCTTTGCTGCCATCTGTCACACGGCAGCAAAATGTAATGGAAAAGTGTTGGAAAGATTTAGCCTCTGCTGCCATACCACCAACATCTGCTTGTGATATCATGGGCTGATGTAATAAAGAAGGAAGTGTTACAGAACAGCCCTCATAAATTGAGCTGTTTAAGGTCACCTAGTGACCAGAAAGGATGCCATTCCTATGGAGCAAAACTGAATGAAAACTAGAAACGTCTCACTGAATCTGAGATTCTTGCCCACTGAAGCCCACATGGAGGGCATACTCCCAGCTTTGGTAATGCTCAGTCCCTGTAGATGGTGTGGAATCATCCATGGTACACCCTTCATATCACATGCTATGGATATGTCTGTGCTTGATGTGCACCAACACTTTAACTGTGTTAGTGCCTGGGATTGGAAATGTGATTCTTGAAAGCAGAAGTCTGTATTACTCCAGTATTAAGTTTCTTTTCTTATATTTTCTACTCTTTCTGTCTTTGTGGGTGAGGGGGTTGAGGATTTAATGGTTCAGAATGGAAATACTTATGCATATTTCATGCAGCAAATGGTTCTGTGTCTGTGATTTTATAATGCACACAGAAGAGCCCAACCTGCTGAATTATGGATATCATATGTTGCCCTTCACCTAAGCACGTTACACTAAGCCAAGCTGGGCAAAACTAGCCCTCTACAGTTGCCAACTTTAAGTCTAGAGGATTTCCATTCTGAAATATTGTAAGAGACTTCCTATTTGAGTAACAGCAAATTAATTTGATAGCTGAAGACTTCTGCTGATGGAGGTGTTTGGTTTTTTTTTTTGTTTTTTTCTTTTCAACTGATCAGATATTTGCTCACTTTCTCTGTCATCCAGTTTTCATTGGTATAAAATTCTAATGCGGGAATGGGGATAGCTCTGAGACTACAATTAGATTATGAATGGTAATATCTCTCAACATCCTTCAGGAAATGGTCTTGAGTGAACTTGAATGGACTTCTTTCCAATAGATTCAAACTAGTGATGCAGAGGAGAACAGTGTAATCTGTCCTCAGGAAAGTTTTTATGCACTTTCTTCTTTCATTTGCATATTAAACCAAAATGGTCTCCCCTTTAAATCTGACATACAGAAAGTGGATTAGCAAGTGTCTCTCTACCAAAAAGCACAACTTTGCCTGTGTAGGTGCATTTAATCTTATTCATGTCTGTGTCAGAAGATCTTGAAAGGGGTTGAGGTTTTTTTTCACATGTGTAGATGTGTGTACAAATACGCACATGTGAACATACACACACTTTTTTGTGTACGTATATGTCTATGCCCCGGATGTATTACATTTAAGATTCATAACATTATAACCTTCTCTTTAAAACAATCAGCAGAAAAATAAATGTATGCATAAATTCCAATCAATGTGCAGGAAATATAAAGCTGAATATGTGATCTAGATATGACCCAGTATAGTAACCAAAGTTATATACGATTTAAAGTATTCTTGGAGCATTTAAGACAATTCATCATTACCGTGGTTTGAATTTTGATTTTTTGACTCTGCAATTGACATAATTCAGACTGTTTTAAAGTTAAAGTGTGAGTTAAATTAGTTGCAAATGTATGCATCTGTGGAAATAGTAAATAGATCAGCTCTTGTGAGACCCCATCTGGAGTACTGTGTCCAGGACTGGGGCCCCCAGCACAAGAAAGATGCAGAGATTTTGGAATGGGTCCAGAGGAGGGCCACTAAGATGATCAGAGGGCTGGAGCACCTCTCCTATGAGGAAAAGTCGAGGAACTGGGCTTGTTTAGCTTGGAGAAGAGGTAGCTCCAGGGAGACCTCATTGTGCCCTTCCAGTACTTGAAAGGTACATATATACAGGGGGGAGGGAACAACCATTTACATGGGTTGATAGGGATAGGATGAGGGGGAATGGTTTTAAACTAAGACAGGAGATTTAGGTTAGATATTAGGAGGCAGTTTTTCACTCGGGGGGGTGATGCACTGGAACAGGTTGACCAGAGAGGCTGTAAATGCCCCATCCCTGGAGGCATTCAAGGCAAGACTGGATGTGACTCTGGGCAGCCTGGTCTAGTGGCTGGCAACCCTGCCCATGGCAGGGGGGTTGAAAGTAGATGATCTTTGAGGTCCCTTTCAACCCAGGCTATTATATGATGCTATGATTATCTAACCACACCCATCACTTCACTTATACAGCACCTAATATTAGCTCAGTTTGCACTTGCAGTACATTTTAAATGCAATTCTATAATGTGAAAAGTATTTTACTGCCAGTGGTGTTCATCTCTTAATTAACCTTCTGAGTTTATCTATCATTGGAGAAGATCTGAGTTACTTTTTGGTTTTGATTTTGTGCATCATTGTGTGGCCACTTTGGAAGCTTTTTCTATATCCTCTCTTGTGTCAGGGGTAATACTCTGAGAAGGTAACTAACAGGGCTGTACTCATGAATACTGTCTGTTGGCACACGAATGTTCCCCAGTTCTCATGCCAAACATGCAGAGCTTGATGGCACTGCTATGACCAGCAGAAATGCTAAGTCACAGCCTGAAACAGTGACTGAGTGCCTGGTGGGAGGGTAGGGCCAACCCAGGGATGTTCAGATGCATGCAGTGTACCTGAGCAAACAGAAGGGGTAGAGCCAGGATCCACCCCTTCCCAGACCTCATTTAATGTTTGGCAGTGGAGGTGAGGGTATTTCTTGCCGGGGATCCCTGCCTACCTGAGGTAATTAGCTTCACTTCTGTATCTGTGGCTGCTGTATTTGGGCTCATTCTCATTTGCAGTATCCAAAGACTTTGCTGCCCTGCTATTATTGCAGTACTTTCCATCCTATTATAGCATTACATATGACTTTAGAAAACAGTGATCAAAAGTGAGTTTTTCTGTCCTCTCTTTGAAGCTGCATTTCTACTCAATTTCCTGTTGTATTTGTAATGTTACATTTTGAAGTATGATGGTGGTTCTGGCAAACTTTATAAACATTTTGTGATGAATAATCCTAAATATAAAGAAAAATGTGTAAATAAATAAAGCTGCTGAAGATGAACAATGCATCTTAGAAACCTCAGGGCTTCTGCAGGTGTAAGAGTTGCTGACATGCTGTCAAGACAGCTATCAGTGGAACATGATGCTTACTAAAGAAAGATAGTGAAAAAGGAGAGATCTTTCATATGATAAGAAAAATCTCTTACTCATATCATCAGAATGAAGGAAATAAAGACAAATTCCCCTTTTCCAATGAATTCATACAGATTGAACAAAGATTTGGATTTTGCATATATGAAGTAGCTGATAGATGTGTAAAATTTTGTTTCCTTTGCATTTTAAAATGAGCTTTCATAAGAGTTGCCATATGTGAATTCAAGAAAGATCAAAGAAAAGAAGAAAAGGAAAGGAAGAAAAAAATGGGAAAGTATTTCTTTCTCTACAAGCTGTTAGTGAAGCAGAGAGTGGTGGAGTGGGTATTCAAGAAAAGCATCAAATTTGCAAAATAGTAGCTAATCATGCAGGAAGATTATGGATGATTAGGGATCTAGGAAAGAGCTGCTTACATCTCTGGAGAAGAAGACTGGAGAACAGATGTAGACTATAAGTGGCCACTTCTTTAACTATTGTATCTGATACAAGGCAGTGAGACTGTAGGATGGAAAGTGCATCATGATGGCATGAGCATGATGAGGCTATGGGAGAGAAGGAAGCAGAGATCTACTGGAAGCTGTGGATTGTGAAGCTGCTTCATATTGAGGCAGACCCTTGTTTTATCTGTGTTAGAGCCACACAAGGGCAGCCTGGTGCCAGTTTTTCTCTTGGAGGCAGGAAATTGACTCTGATGGTTATGGTACCACTCCCAGCTTGGGAAGTTCTACAATTCTGTGGACTGTGGAAGGTTGTGGGATGGATATACCTGCCTGTCCTACCTGCTCTACATGCACTGTTTGTAGTTAATCTGACCCAATGTCTCCCACTATACTTTTTTTGTCTTGTATCTTCAATTTCTTTTCCTTCTTAGGATAGCATCAACAAGGGCAGTCTCTGAAGCAGCAGAATTCAATGCTGCCTTCATCTGTGTCTCACAGCATGAAAGCATGTGGAGAAGAAAATGATTTGGAATGAGTTATAGAATGGGAAAGAATTGAAGAGGGTTCTGTAAGACTGGAGGTATCCACTTTAAAATGAAGAATTGCCCTGCCTTGGGATAGGAAAGGAGCATATGCTTCAGGAGGACTGTTGTTGCTCTGCTGGCCTAAATATTCCACTTGAACCTTTCAAACACAAGTTTTACAGCACTGTTTGATTTGAAAGCTCAAATGGAAATCGATGAACGTATTTTGCAAGTCCTTTTATGAATCCAGGTCTCCTCCAAGAGTTACATGTGTGTTTTCTAGTTTGTGTGCGGTATGACCTCAGTTATATTCATTTTGTCACAAAGGGGTGCAAATTAGTAACAATTATGAGATACTATTGCCTATCTATATATTTGGTGTCTCAGTTTTTAAAATACATTTCCTAGTGTCTTCATTGTAAGTAGGGCTAGTCGTCTGTTGAAAAACCTTCTTTTTGTCCATTACTATTCTTCTTCCTCCTTCATCAACAAAATTAGCCAGTATTTAGAATTTTCAATGTATTTTTATATGGCTTTTAAACCTTAATTATTGCAGCTTTAGATCATGATGAAAGTGAAAGCAAGAGCACATTTGTTGAGTGTGAACACAAGTGAAATTAGTCATATAGCTCTTAGCTTTCAGCAAGTGGAATGAGATGAAATAAAAAGTTTTCCATAGCTCATCTGTCATAAAATCAAATGTTTGTTTTTCTGAAATTATAATCTGCCTCTCTGCCTGCTTAATCTAAGTTATGCACCTGATGCACATTCTTCTTTGTTTTCTTCTGCAGTGACTCTTCAAATTATCAATTCCTACAATCTCTATATTGTATATCAGCAATATTACAATGAGTCACAGTTCTCACCAGTCATCTCACCTTTGGCTTGTGTTCAATAGCCTGCTTTTCCAAGTCTGAAAGTTACTTCATGTTCTTTTTCTTTACTTCTAATTCAACACACATTGTGTATAATTGCAGGATAGAGTGATGATTACACTCCAAAGAATTACAATCAAACTTGGCTTGTTAGTGTATAAAGCTCTAGCTGTTAATCACAATCATTTAAGCAGTAGCTAACCCTCACTAAAACACAGATGGCATGTTGTTAGCATTTCAAGCTACCCAACTCAGACATTGTAGATGTATCCCAGAGAGGACTTTGTTATGCTTTTCAATATCACTTCTCTTCTGTAACGCTGAGCAGTATCTGCTGGGTTTGATACCCTCTCAGACACAGAATGAACTCATGAATACTGTACAGCTGTAACAGCTCGTGCAAATAAAAATGCATAATTTTTTCCATTGAAAATGAAAAATTTAAACATAGAATTAGAATGAATGTGAAAAGGAAATCTATTAAAGAAGTAGAAATAATGAAAAAAAAAAATCCTCCACAATATAAACAGGAAGACAGGAAGTTATTAAAATTAGTACTTAAAATGTTTGCATATCTGTACTGAGAAAGCCTTCACAACCTTGATCAGTAATGGCAATTTGAGAAGGTGATGACTGTGAGTATGAAGGTCTGCTGATTTTCAACACACAGTAAATTTAATAGATATTTTTTTCAAGTGAAGAACATATAGCAACATCAGTGTTGGATCGTTTCCTAGAGGCTGCTGCTTAGTTTGAGTGGGCAAATATTTGGATTAACATCTAGACTCAGATACTCAGATGCTTTCTTTTTACTGTTGACCAGATCATCTACTATTTCAGAGGCATCATTCATATGATGTAAAATAAAATGAAGCCTAGGATAAAGTGTTGTTCTCTTCTTACTAGCCCTTTTCAAAAATGTTGTTTGGGTCAGTGAAAAATAAAACTTTACCAAGATTTAATATTTTAGAAAAAGTGTTTTATAGGACCCAGCTAAGTTGTTTGCAAAGATTGAAAGATCAGATGCAATCTTCCACTTCTTTCCACTTTAAATTTTGCATAAATGTGAGTTGTCTATTATGAACTTTATATGGACAAGCACTAAAAGAAACACTTGCCAGTTCTACAATTGCATGGTTACTTGGGTTTTCTACTTAGATTTGTTCTCTTTTTGTTCTGCGCAGCAAAGAGTCACATCAACTGAGAAGCCATGCCTCCTGGTCTCATGTCATGTGACATTTCCATGGCAGTAGAATAGGTGAAAAAGTTGTCACAGAGGTGTTTCTGAGGAAATCCACTCTCCAGTAGTATTATATAGATTTGGTTCTGGGAATTCTGTCTCAGTGCTGTGGCACTGTACAATACACATAAACATCCTCATGTTGCTTCTCAGGGCTGATGTGCTTTCAGGTTTTTCCTGAGCATTGAACATTGAAGTGTACTTTAAGTTCAGATAGTGCTGTGACTACATGGATACCTAAACGGAGTATATTCTGTCGTACACAGCAGCTTTTCCAGTTGTAGTAGGCATGTTATTTCTCTGAGATTTTCAATGGCTTTCTCATTTTCTTTAATCTGAAATGAGGGATGATTTAAATATAATATGATTTCAATCTGACATCCTACTACCACTCAGGGTGATGGTATGTCTTGTGTAGCAATCAAAGAACTGAAGTTTTGAGACAGATTCTGACCTTCTTGCAACATGGGTTTCTACATCAAATAGGTTGAAATTCAGTTTATTCATACAGTAGCAAGTTTAATGTCAAGTGCTTGAATGAAAATTGAATTAATTTGTTGCTTTCATTAATTGACCTTCTTTGATTTTCAAACTTTACATGTTTGTTTAATCTTAATACCTTTTGATTTATTCATGAAATGTTGCTCTTCTGTGCTTTGTAATAATCTCTGTCTATTCAAGCATTTTTAATGTGATATTCTCCATCCCAAGTTTTTAATGAGATTTTTTATGTATGTGTTTTTTAAATAAAAATCATGGAGGTTTTTGATATTCATTAACTGAATATTAGAAAGCATGCCTGATTAGGAAAATCTCATCAATTTAAGGTTCCAGAATAGGTCACCAAGTGTCACTCCAATAAAAAATGAAATTTGCATGCAATGCTTCGTTTGCAAAGAGTGCTTGTTTATCTTCTCTGGCATTTATTACAGTGATCAAGCAACTGAAATAATCTACATATTATGCAAACCAGTCCTTTTCCCAAGAAAGTTTTCAGCTTTTTTATATTAAGAAAAATAATTAATTATAAGTCTTTTTATAGCAGCATGATAAAAGAATTGGATCTTTTCACAATAAATTTTTCTTAGTCGTGATACTATGGATTACATCATGGAATTGTTTTACTGTGAGTGTGTTTAGCAGTGTGAAGGACTGCTTTATTTGCTTCCTGGCTAATTGGATTATTGCCCATTCTACCACTGTAACCTCAAAGATGAATGAAATGTAGCTTTAGTAAATGGAGATTTCACAATGAAATGAATTCTTAGCTGAGGAGGATTTCAACTGGAGAGGTTAGAACAGCTAAAGTTAACAGTATCTGTATCCTTATAAACAGGAGCATTAAGATATTGAAGGAGGAAATGATTTTCTTTGTAGTAAATTGTTGAAAATCACAGTCTATAAACTTCTAAAAGACTCTTTTTATTCTTGATTTGGGAATGTCTTTTGAGAAAATGCTTCTTCTCAGATAAAATTATTAGTTTTGTCTTTATAAGAACAAAAACCACTAGCCTATCAGAAGTCAGCTGTTGCCAAATTGCATGCTTTGTTGTGTGCGTGTGTGTGTATAGGTGGTGGAAAGTGTTTTGGGTAACCTTTCCAAAATCAAGCTCTTTCTTGTACTATGCTTGATGTAGAAATAATTCTGCATGAGTACAGTGAGTCATGGTGGAATGTCTTAGAAGGAAACTTTGCAAAGGAACAATACTATTGTAAAAAGATGCAGAATTCTTATGGTTTTTAATTACATCCTGAGAAAGAACAACCTTTTTGAAATGGAACTTTAGCAAATACTAAGGATCTCGTTGTCAATCCATTTAATCTCCTTGACTTCTGTATGAAAAGGGAGACTCTCCTCCAAAGAGCAATTCAGAGCATCAGGATTGAGTTTCTGCCCTTACTGTTTGGCTTGGGGAGGCAGCTAGGTATGTAAGGTGTGTGTAGTGGGAGCAGGCACATTTCTGCTTATTGTGATATTACAGCAAAGACTAAATGGAAAATATTCCCTCCTGGTTCTCAACACTCCTCCTCAAGCTAACAGGACTATTTGTCAGAATAGGCACTACTTGCATGAATTTTACCAGAGTAACCCATCATTCAGAGGCACGCACTTGGCAGATCAATGACTATTTCATGAAAGTGTCTTTTTTAAGAGCTTTTACATGATTGAAAGCACAAATTGCACTTTGAAAATAACAAATTGTACAGTTAGTGTCCTGTCACTGTTGTGCTGTTCACCATTCCTTCAATTGTTATAACCTCTCCTTGTGTCTTATCTGAAATGAGATCATAAATTCTCTAAGAAGGGGTCTGGACTGTCTCTTAAAATAGCACTTGGACAGCGATTAGCACTCCAGGGGTCTGAACTTTAATGGAGTTTTCTGATCTTGCCATAACATAGTAAATAATCAGGAAAGTATGGAAAATATATGGTCTTAAAATGCCATCTGGATCTAATCTGTTTCCCTACTCTGAAACAAGGTTAAAATATGTTTGTCAAGAATTATGTTGATATTTGTCTAATCTTAAAGACTTTCAGTGATAGAGATCCTACAACCTCACAAGGCAGGTATATTCAAGTGCTTTAGTGTACATTTACATCATCTTCACTATAAATATTTGCTGATATTTTAACTTGCATTCCTTGCTGTAAAGTTTCTTACACTTTCCAGAAATGTGAAGAGTATATTATCTCATTTTATAGCAGATACCTTTTATCTGCTATAAAATATAATAATATTATATATATATATACAATGTATATATTATAATATTATATAACTCAAGTTGTTTCCCACTTGGTTGTCTTCACTTGATTACGAATTAACTCCAAATAGCAAATAAAAGCAACTGGATGTTTTAAAAAATATTAATAAATAGACAATGAGGGGAGGTAAAGAAGTTTGGAGTAATGTCGGAGTAATGACAACAGAAGAGACTGATTTTTCCTTCCAACCCAGTAAAATCCAGTGCCATAAACAGTGTGGATAATTGTTTCACTTGCGTATTTATAACAGGAGGTGCCTGACAGTGCTTCATGGACTACAGAGGATATTATGGGCACGGTCTCAAGGGCTTTAGAACTAATGTGGATGTTTCCACTTCATTACTTTCAATGGACAACAGCCTTATCTGTCTGCATTAATGAATGGATACCCCTCAGGAAGACACGCTACCAGTTATATTCTAATGATTACATAATTAGAGTGCAGGAATATAACTGGGTGAGAGGACTGCCCATAGACATGACCCCTGGGCTCTTCGGTTTGACTGTGCACAATTCCAGGTTTATTGAAGCATGGAAAGATAAACTGTATGGTGTAAGAGAAAGCATCAGAGTGATAAAAACCATTACCTCTTTGTTTGGAATACACTCTTGAATTTAGATTTTGGAAGGAATACAAATTTTTGGATGCTTATTTTTCAACAACATTGTCGATTTTTACGATGTCTAAAATGAAGTTTGGAGATCAGTGCAGCAAGTTGAACTTTAAAACATTAAAAATGTTTTACGTGTAACATGAAAAATGTATTATTCCAAAGTAATATAAAATAGAAATTTAAATGTATTTTTAGTAGTAGTGAAATAATGAGTACAATATAAAGAAGAGTGGTTGTTTGTTTGTTTGTTTGTTTTGTTTGTTTTCTGAAGGAAGTTATGAATAGAAAACCACAATCTCTGTATAGTAAGAATTGAGCTGAAAGCAAAGTCTGAATGAGTCTTACCATTAGGCATTAGAATAATGCTGTGTCTGACAGAACAAATAAGATGAAAGAAATAATATATGCAATATCTTCTACACTGGTCATTAAGAATTTGGCCAGCAAGATAACAAACACAGGGCGATTGTCCATGCAGCACTATATCTACTGCTTTTTTGTTTATAAGGCCATGCCAACCTCCTTGCAGTCATTCCTGTTAAGACAAGTACTGTGAAATCATTGCAAGAAAACAACAACAACAAAACAGAACAAGAACAAAAAATATATCTGTTGCAGTGGTAAGCCTGAGGACTCAAAGGGCCCTACTGTGTAGTATCATCATATTTTCATATATACTAGGTAATTCATATATTGTCATGTATTTTATATATTCACTGCCTGCTTTTCTTCAATGCAAGTCTAATAGCAATTTAAATGACACTACAGGACATTTTGAAGTCTGAAATATGTTAATTCAGTAAAATAACCTGCTTTTTGATTGAAGTTTTTTTCTATTGTAGTGACAAGTTTCACATTTTTTCAGCTAGACAAGTCTGAATCAAATTAGTCTTTCTTCTGCTCCAACACTTGACTTTTCTGCTCTAGATATAGCAATAAATGGGTGAATGGCTATATTTCCCCAACCTTTGTGAGTGCCAGAAAGCAAAGAACTAACCTGCTACTGAAAAAAAAAAAAATAAAAAAATAAAAATAAAAAAAAACACATTAAAATATTCAGAATAATTAGTGCTTCTAGTTGTATTATTATGGTTAAATGTAGTTTAAGTGGCTCTTTAAAAGTAAGCAACAGACTGTGCTTACCAGAAGTAGGCTCCTATGAAAAGCAGAGCAGAACAGAATGTGATACAAAATTATTTTCAATCCATGTGTAGACTGGATGTCCTGACTAGCTATCCCATTTGCTATGAAGAACATATTTTCTTTAGACATCAGTTTTCAGTTTCACATTTATAGATCCAAACAAGTTAGCTGAAAAATGTTGATAGAATTAATGTAATGATTTCATCTCTGCCTTTATCATTGGAAGTTATCAAGGTCAAAAGTATCATTCTGCATTCTGCTGTGATCTGTGTTCATGTATGATACAGAGCTGTTCAAATTACTTATTGTGAATACGTTACCAGAATAATACTTGCAAATTACTGTCGATGCGTTCTCTGTCCAATTTGAAGTATAGTGGTCAGTACTCTGTGTGTGTGTAAAGTTTGATGTTTGTAACTGACTGACTGCATTGTGAATTGACCACTGTGTTTGCATCATGTTATGGTCGCTGCTGACTATCCACCAGATCCCTTAACATTTTCCAAACAGGGTGCTGTACAATGCCAACAGAGATCTTCAGACCAGTACACATTTGTATTTGTTCATGCAGTTATTTTGGGGACAGTGAACACAAAAATAAAATTGTTATTCACTTAGTTAAGAGAAAGCAAAACAGTATTAATTCATTTGTATGAAAGAGTAATTTGATTTTTGAAAATTTCTTGAAGTTCTAGGTTGATGTCATGTAGTGACTGATCTGTATTTTCTATTACAATACCTCTCTACATAGTGCCTTATGATCTCATATGTTTTAAGTGAAATAAATGTTCTTTCACCTTCCTTTAATTCTCTTCTACTCTGCCCCAGTTCTTAGGCTTGTATAATTTAGTTAGATCTTGGACCTTGTACCCATTGTCATACTCTGTAGTCCCAATGAAATAACGGGGATTACTTGTACAGTAAACTGATTCAGCATGAGTCAAGGTAGCAGATCTGGTCTCCTAGTTCTTATGGAAGACATAAATTCATGTATGTATGTGCTGGATTTACTGATAGCCTATGCAATTATTGTAGTTATTATTCCTTGCTACTTGCAGGTAGAATTTGGTGCTTGCAATAACTATCTGGGACACAACCTGAGCTTGAAATAGTACTTTAAGTAAGGCAGGGTAGCACTGCTATTGCCTAAAGTGAGAGATTAAGGTGCAGTGTCACTGTTCTTGAGTTAAATGACCTACATGCTAAAACGAGAATAAAAACCTCTTTCCTTCCTCTTGGAAGCGGATTTTAATCCACACCGTTGCTCAAAGGAATGGTGACATCACCAGTATCGTGATACCTGGTTTCATTTGTCCCATTATAGATGTCCTGTGGTCACAGCATGATCTAGGTATGCGTTACTTCAGAGCAGGGCACTTCTGGCTGGTCTAAGAGATTGTTTGTGCCTGCCTACCTGTGTTTTTGGAACTTGTCTTCATTTTATTTATTCGTTTTTATTTATTTATTTTATTTAGAGGTGTAATAGCTCTTCTAGAGATTTGTAGGTATGATTCTGTTTACTATGTGTTAAATCTAAACTGTATCTATATAAATTTAGTGAGTTCTGATATTATGAAATCAAAAGGAATAATTAGGATGGTGATGTTTGTGTAGCTAATAATATGAATGTGGCTTCCTAAAATTGTGTGTGGAATGTTTTCAACTTCCAAAATGGTGCCTATTTAAAGTTCAAGTTAGAACAGAATTTAAGCTACTTAATTATTATGATGTACAGTAAAGAGACGCAGTTTTCATATTAGCTAATGCTTTTCCTAAACTTTGTCATCTAACAAAGGAGTCCAGGCTGCCTGCTGCAGGCCCATGTTGGTACCCTCTGACCAACTTGAGCGTTCTCTTCACAGCCCCTGGTTGGGACTCCTTTTTAAACAAGGTGCAAATCAGCAATGGAAATCTCACTGTGCTTTATAAATTTCAACATTTTAATTAATTCTAGTCTCCATTGTTCTCCTGTAAATGAGACTTTATTCAGTATTTCAAGTATATCCATAAAAAGTAGCCCGATGACTTTGAAAGTAAAAGACGTAAAAGGCATATTGCAAATTAATTTTAATTATTCTTTGCTTCTTTTGGCCATTCTTCTATGAATAAACTCTAGAGATAGATAAAAATTTTTGTACAGCTTTAAACAGTTATCTGAAATCACTGTTCAAAATCACTTTTTAAGTACTGCTACTGGTGAGAAGCTTGGATTCTTCTTTATAAAGATTTAGTATCAGTGTTACTGCTTGAAGTAATTGTGGCTTCAGAGGTCTATCAGAAATTTGTTTCTTTGTTTCTGGCTAGGATCCAGAGTTGATCTTAGAAGTTGGAAAGTACCAGGTCTTTCACTGTACTTTTTCAATTCTGATTTGCACTTCATTGGGCTATTTGTCACTAAGATTAAATTTTGGTTAAGTTATTCTCTTTAGCTTCTTTCCACTATATCACTACTATATTCAGTGCCCAGGATAGATTAGAGCATTTAGTTAGTTACTAATAGTCGATAGTTCTTAAATTTATCTCAAAAGCAGCTCTTGCATTCACAACATGTTTCACATAAATAATTTTTAATTTCTGTATCAGCTTTCTTACGGCACTGATCATGATATTAGATGAGCTCTTCACAGAAAATGTTTTTGTACTGTATTGCTGGGGGAAGACATTATTATATAGGCAGTTGCAGAAATAGTAGAGATCAGAAGCATATACTGATTTTTGAATCAAAATATGAAGCACTTAACACTAGATTCTTCATTATCCAGACTTTCCCAGTTCAATGTATTTAATCTTGAAAAGGAGGTAGAAATCTAAACAAAAAAGCCCATCAGCAAAAGTACACCAGCAAACTAGAACAAGGCTGAAGCTGAGAACTGCTGACTGTGTGCCAAGAGAAATTTAAGTACAACATTTTCCATCACAGTGGCACAGGAAAGGGGGAGAAAAACAGATTTTTGAGACCGATATTTCTTTCAGTAGGAGTGTCCACACTCATTCTGCAACCTCTTATTTAAGTTGCCTGTTCCTGTAAAGGAGAAAAGAATCATAAATGCAATGAATTTTATTACAAAACCTGATTCGCACCATCACAGATAAGTGCAAGCACTTTGTGTGAATGAATGGTTTTAGTATCTCTACTGCTTTTCTAACTTGGGATTTTCTGAGCATAATGAATCTTTACAAATGTGTAATATTTCTTGACATGGATTTAATAGATTCAAAGTTTCTTTTTAAAATAACTTTTTTTTGATCAGGGAGAGCATGCTTAAGAATCTAGTTTTGAGAGGCGTTTCTTGTTTTCATACTCCTGAGAGAAAATTGACTTCCTCTATAAATGTTTCTTTCCTAAATTCAACTTGTTTTTCCGCTGTGCTTTTTAACCATTTTGGTGCTCCCTGTGTTGAGCTTTCTGTTTCCTTTCAAAGTTAGACCTCTAGTGTTTCAATGCTTCATTTCAGTATATCGTGTTTTTGCAGTTATTTGTTTGAAGTCCAGAGCTTTTGTGGTGACTTTACAAAATACAGCCCAGTGAAGTTCTAATTATGTGTGCTGAGCCTACAACTGCTTTCATAGTTAACATATGACACAATGATATCTTTCTGCTGTTCAGTAAGAGCAGTTGCTTGGCTGCAGCCCTTGTTTTTTCTTTTCAATGAGTCCCACAGTGGCAGTCATCTGAAGGGGAAAACGTCTCTATTTAAAGAGACTGTGTGTGTTTCCAGTGACAGAACAGAGGTCATAAAGAAAAATTTGAGAGAGAATTTTTTACACCAATTAAAAACATGAGGATGGAAGGTAGCAAATGGTAATGAAAATTCAAAAATCTGATGCTTATTTCATTTCCAGAAATCCAGTTGACCCAAAGCTTTCTATCTATTATTCTGATCATAGAATTGTAGGGATTGAAAGGGACCTCTAGAGATCAAGTCCAATCCCCCTGCAAAGCTGAATGCACAGATAGATGTCCAGGTGGGTCTTGAATATCTCCAGAGAAGGAGACTCCATAACCTCCCTGGGCAGCCTGTGCCAGTGCTCTGTCACCCTCACTGTAAAGATCCTTCACATCTTGCTGTGGAACTTCCTACGCTCAAGTTTATGGACATTTCCCATTGTCCTGTCCCCTCAGACCACTGAGAAGAGGTTGGCCATGTCCCTTTGACTCCCACACTGAAGATATTTATAAATGTTAATAAGATCCCCTCTGAGTCGTCTTTTCTCAAGGCTGAACAGACCCAGGTCGCTGAGTCTTTCCTCACAGGGAAGATGCTCCAGGCCCTTTATCATCTTTGTTGCCCTCCACTGGACTCTTTCAAGGAGATCCCTGTCTTTTTTTGTACTGGGGAGCCCAGAACTTGACACAGTACTCCAGGTGAGGCCTCATGAGGGTGAAGTGGAAGGGGAGGTCACCTCCCTTCACCTGCTGGCCACACTCCTTTTAATGCACCCCACGATCTCATTGGCCTTCTTGGCCACAGGGACACTCTGCTGACTCATCACCAACCTGTCATCCACCAGGACCCCCAGGTTCTCCTCTGCAGAGCTTCTCTCTAGCAGGTCATGTCCCAACCTGTACTGAAACTTGCAGTTATTCCTTCCCAGGTGTGAGACTCTACTCTTCCTTTTGTTAAATCTCATCTGGTTTCTTGCTTATTGTGTTTCTGTTTTTATTTTAATTGTTCTATACTTACTATGCAACATCCTAAACCCAAGAATTCAGTAGGAGTGTTGGGTATGAAGAGACTGCCCCATAACAATGTTAAAAGACAACCTTTTCCTTCTGGGTTTCTATGGCAGATGCTGTTCTCTCAGGGTTGTGAAGAGCTCCTGTTCTACTTTTCTTGATCAGGATAAACAAGAGGAATGAAAAGAGGGAATGAGAGCACAAAATTTGGGTGGTGAATGCTCCTAGAGCAGTTATGATAGCACTTCCTTTTGCTCTGTGGGTATGTGTTCCAGTGTACATTTTCACTGTTTTCTCTAGCCAAATTGATGCACTGGCAATACCACTCTCATGCAACCACAAACATTCCTTGAAAACAGTGGTAATATTTGTAGGTCAAAATTTCACTTGGAACTTGGGAGAGGCTGGATTATTTGGAAAGTCTTATAGATATGTTTTCTACTTTTTAGATTTCCCCATGGTTTCTCATGGAGGGTTGTGGTTAGGAACAGGGAGGCTGCTTGCTGTAGTAAGCACTGTTACAGGGAAAGAAGAAATCCAAAATGAAATAAGGAGTGGGTACAATTCATCACGCTATTTCAGTTAGAAATTGCTGCCACATGGACAGACTTTCTAATGGCTTTTCACAATCAGCCATCTGTAGGCTTTCAGTTGGTATGGTTCCTGCAGTATTGAAGTTTATTTTAAAATACTATGTAATGTCACAGTGTCTGGAAATACCCACAGTACATACTGTGCAGCCATAAACTATATGAATGTTGAAGAGGATTGAACTGACACTTCTTTAAAAAATTTTTTGTTGAACCATGCAGAAAAGGCCAGATCAGAATGGAGTAAGGTTCATCCGAGTGTAGGTGGTAGTGTCTGTATCCTTTTAAAATTGCCCTAGCACTGTGAACATTCTGACTCTTTAAAAAATTGTAAAAAAAATTCTCAGTGACAAATTCAACTAATGTATCAAAATTGAGTGAAACAGAAGAGAGGTCATGTGAGGAGTTAAAATGGAATAAGGCTATTTTAAGTATCTTCATTCTCCTTTAAATATTTTAACCATTCTGGCTATATTTGATATAACTATATATACTAACTATATATATATAAATATAACTACAGTTATATTTGTGTGCAAGTATTAGGTCAGGATGTAAGGCTGAGTCCATGCTTCTATAAAAATATTCTGAGAAAATAATACCAATTATAAAAATTTGCTAGTTTATTCATAAGCTGGAATAAAAAACCTACACAGAAGGAGATGTTGTGAAAGCAAATTCGTCAGTGTTTGTGAGGTGGTGCAACTGTGCAAATGTGGAACCTTCCCTGAAAAACTGGTAAATTTTCAAACATCACTTAACCTTATGTCAAATTTATCATGTTATTTCAGCTTCAGAAATATAGAGAGAATTAAAAAAAAATTAACACTTGCTAAAGTAACTTTGAATTTTTCTGTAGACTGATGTTTTTCCTGGAGCAGATAATAGCAGATGGTACAGGTAGTCTCTGGCACCCTCTGTATCATTTAGTTGATTCCATAATTACAGACTAACTAAAACTGTATCTCAATTTGAAAACTATGTTAATGTCTAAAAGTCTTATTTCTTACTAGCGGGAAAAAAAAGTATATTGTAATGAATTGGAATGATTTTTATACATATTGCTCATGCTTCTGTCATTGATGCTTTCAAAAAAAAATCACTGTATTCTTCATAATGAATTCAGTTATGTTTTCAGGAGTAGATGCATTTTATTTATCTATCTATCTATCTATCTATCTATCTATCTATCTATCTATCTATTTATTTATTTATTTCAGAAATCCCCAACTTGGAATGAATCATTGAAAAAAGCAGAAATTAGTTCACAATCTGTCTGAATAAAACCTTTGGGTTTTCATTCACGTTAGTAAAAAACTAAGGTTAGAAGATCATATAATGTGGTGTAATACTGATTACAGTAAAAACACTTAGGATGAATCTCTTTTGATTCTAATATTTCATGAATTTTAGTTAATTGGAGTCAGAATTCCTCATAATACCTTCAGTCTTGCATTTCATATGCTGCTCAGTGCGTCAGCCTAGCTCTGCAATAGAGCTGAGGGAAGTTCTTTGTCTGAGACTGATACCTATACAAAGAATGTCTACAGCTTTCTTCTCAGTAGCAATAGGAATACTGTAAGTTAGAACATCTTGGCAGATTCATTCAGCTTTCTCATCTCATTTATTTTATTCATGTTATTTCTGTTTTTAGTCTGTCTAGACTATTTTAACAACTATGGAGTTGTACTTTGCTTGTGATGGGTGGCATGCTTATATTTCCAGTGTTATTTCAAGTTAAGTTTCTGATTTTGAACGTACCAGAACTCACATGAAAAAATCTGCTTGACTTTTTTTATAGATAATATGCAGTTAGAAACTCTGAGGTTGTTTAGTCTGGAGAAGAGAAGGCTCAGGGAAGACCTTATTGCTCTTCACAATGGCATAAAAGGAGGTTGTGGTGAGTTGGCTTATTCTCCCAGGTAGCAGTGATAGAACAAGAGGTAATGGCCTTAAGGTGCAGCAGGGAAGGTTTTGGTTGGGTCTTAGGAAAAAAAGCCCTCCCTGAAGATGTGCTCAGGTATTGAAATAGGCTGCCCAGGGAGGTGTTGGAGTCGCTATCACTGGAGGTGTTCAAGAAATAGATGTTTCACCAAGGGAAAAGGATTAGCAGTCACAGTGATGGCAGGGTGATGGTTGGACTCGATTATATTAGTGTGCCTTTCCAACCTTAATGATTCTGTGATAATTACCCCAGAAATAAAGTTCTGCTGTGAAACTGAGTTTGTTATTATTGTGAAAAATGAATAATAATATCTACTTAAATGCAACAGATCTCAATCATGATAGGACATTTTAGGGTATCAATATCACTTCACTAAACAGTGATGGAAATTTATTTAGAAATGTTTTAAAATGAGAAGTCTAGAAATCCCACCCACTTTTTTATCTATAGAGAATTAAAATAATTTAAAAAAAATAAAAAATGCAATGTAAATGAGAAATTACTTTTGGATACTTTTCAAAGATAAAACAATGTGTATGAAGATAGGAAAGACAGTTACATCATCTTCATCCCTTATGCTCCCACTGTTTGTTATAAGAATATCCCTGTAAATTGCCAGTGTTTGCTTTTCTATTCTGAATTATTACTTTCATTTCTTCTTTTTTACCTTATTTCCCAAAAGCAAAGCCTTCCTGAGAGAAGACAAGTAGAAAGGAGTTGTCCTCTCCATCCTTAGTATATGGGGGTAAAGCCTTATAATGCAATTGTTATCAACAGTACTTTCTCCATAATCCATTTACACTGTGTTTTCCAAAACCTTCTTTCTTTCAGGATCCCACATCAAAGAGATTAGAATAGGAATTGTTTCTGAGTACTTCAAACCATCTTCCTAAAGCAGAGACACAACTAAACACAGTTTCTACTGTTTTGAAGGTGTTTATCTTCAGTTCTCATAGCCACAGAAACCAGAGATAGGAGATGTGATACTCTTCAACAGAGTTCTAGTGGTCAAAAAGCAGAATTATAGTTCAGAATATTTCATTGTTAAGGCTATTTTGCCTGTCATTTAAAATCAAACTGTAATTTAGCAGTAGTCTGAGAGGACAATATTTTCATTTGTAGAGATCTGTGAAGTTCTGCCTCCTGTGGAGAACAGACCTTTCCTGAAGTTTTTATGTTCTAGTTCTCTTTCCCAGACTAAGGTGGGAGGGTGGGAAATAATTTAACATATTCAACATATGAGCAGATTAACAATGTTACATTAGGTGTTTTCTCATTTTTCTATGAAAATTCTTAGAGTGATTGTTGCCTCAGTGGCCAGAATTTGTACAGTGTAGAAATGCATCTAAATGTTTATGCTTTGCAAAGCAATTGCTCTTCAGGACAAGGTTATTTCCAAACTCAGCTATTGTAACTAGACTGCCTGTGAACTCATATCTTTGAAGATTAATGTAACCTTTCACACTCATGTCAAGCAGACCACATGCGTGAGTTACAAACCTCAGGATTTATAGGTCAGACAGAAAGAAACAAAAGGAGAACAAGGATTTAAGCTCCATCAGACATCTGTACTCTCCTTTGACCCTGGAGTCTACGCTCTATCTTAAGTATTAGTCATATTATTTCACAGGTCTCTGGTCCACGACTGCTATAAGGAAATTGAAAATACATGCTGAACTACAAAATTTTTCTTAGTTGTGAAGATTTATATATATGCAAAGAACTTATTTATCTTAAACCAATAATAAAGAACTTTACCCTTTCAAAATGTGTGGCTTGTTCAGGTCTACACATTCAGAAAATAAGGAAATGTATCAAGTAAGTTGTTAGCCTTAGTTTACCAATATATATTCATAAAGTCATAGAGGTGGTTGGCTGAAATTTTCCCCTCTTTCTTAAATGTGTTTACTTACGTTTATTTTTTATTATACCCTTGACAAGAATTGACAAGCAGACAAAGGAATAGTTCAGTAAAAGCTACTGGAAACATCTGATGAACTTTTGAGAAATACCTACGAGGTGAAATTTCAATCAGATCATTCTCCAAACCATGACAATCAGCAGTTTTCTTGTGAAGGCACTTTTCATTTTATAGAAGCTGATAGTACTTAACTTTCATTTACGAAACTATTAGAGATGGCTCTGAAAGTCACATATTGATTAAAGAAGAAGATAAAGAAGAAACTAGTAAATGTTTCATCAAATACTGTTCCTTAAAAAGCAGGATTTTACATAAATTGTGCTCTAGCTAAAAAAAAATTAATGTACAGATTTGAGAGTAATCCATTTTCTATTCCAAATATCACTTTCACTTATTGATCTTCCATTCTATTTTCTTACTCCACATCTGGCAAATTTTCCTAATAATCAGAATTGGAATAACTTATGAGAACATCTGTAGTCAGCACACGATTATTGAGGAGAAAAAATTAGATGTTCTTGCTTTGAAAGAATGGAAAAAAAATATAAAAGGCTATTGTAAGTTGTACCACATATTGATGATAGTGAGATTATTCAGCTGCAGCTTACTCAGAATTTGAAATACTTCCTGTGATTATTTTCTCCAAAGGAGAGATGAAATGCATGCAAAAACTGACAAGAAGTTATTTCCTTACATGACAGTTATCATTCCTTACTTAATAAGATATGGAGGGTTTAGTGTTGTACTATTAAAGCAGCTAGATTCTTTTGAAATGGAATAAGATACTTTTTATAAGGAAAATTTACTTATTTTCCACAAATAGCATAAGAATATGTAAATGTATTAGGAGAATAACTAGCAGTACTAATGGAAATCAAAGTCTGTATGTTGTATGCAGGGTGTATGAGGAACTGAGACTTGCATGTTGAAAGACCACTAGCCGCTTATTCTGAGTACGTTTTAGTTTGAAAATAATTAGCTCTATCAAATAATTAATATTTGTTGACAAGACCAGTATCGCATGTTGTAATTATCTAGGATAGTAAGATAACATGGACTGGAAATAATCAATTTGAGCTGCCAAAGCTGATCATTAAGGTAAGCAAAGTAATTCCTTACAAAAAAAAAAAAGCTGCTTTCTTCCATAGATTTCGTCTAGACATTTCATCCACACAAATAATTAGCTTTGCTTCTGTGGGCTGTTTGTATTTCATTTTTAACAGCCAAGTCTTAACAGTGTGAGTGTTTTTGAACAGTTATTTGAGAGCTTGCAGAGAAAAGTTTGTGGAAGAAACACATCAGAAATCAATTGGAAGGGAGCAATAACATTGGAAGTACTGCAGCAAATTAAATCTAGATTAACTAGATCAAATTAAAGAAAATATAGAATATTTAATATTGAAAGTCAAATGCTTTAAAAGAAATGTTTTAACTGATCTATATTTACAAGAAGAAAAATCCTCTTCATGTTCTCAAATAACAAAACTTGAAATGAATCTACTTGAGGGGATAACAGAAACATCAAAAAACTATCCCTTCAGTTTATACCCTTTCCTGCCCTAGTTAAGTCAATGAAAGATTTGCTGTGGTTTAAAGCAGAGTTATGTTAATAATGAATTCTTCTAATAAGCTCATCTTTTAGACCAAAGGTTAGATATTATGACAGCAAGAGCTATAGAAAAATCTTTACAGGATAGAAAATTTGAGGAATAAATTATTCATTACAAGTTATTTACTCTAACTGGTTTTTACTGTGCTCCTACTAGATACCTTACAGCTCTATGATGCAATGTAGGAGATTAAATATAATCAATAGAATAAATTATTTAAGTGTAAGATTCATAGGAAGGCCTCTTTACATTCAAATTTGTCCTATCATCTCCTTGATACAAGTGAGATAACATAAAGTATATTTATGTAAAATATGCTGGGCTTTAGTGATTTACTTTCCACTGGTGTTACTAAAAATTCTTTGCAGGCCTGTGTCCTTTGGCTTCAAATTAAATCGACATCCGTTTTATAGTTTTGAAAAATTAGTGTTTTTTTTTTTTTTTTGTTGCGCTGTCCTGGTTTATCTGTCACATAGAATAAAATGTTAAGGACTGCATGTGCAGTTTTACTGCAGTTATTCTTCTCTGGTCTTTAAAAATGCTGTGCAGCTGGAAGATGGAGTGCTGTTCCTTGAAGTGCATAGACAGGTCAATTTTCAGTTGAATATATAGTTAAAATTCAGGGTTCTTTAANAAAATTCAGGGTTTTTTAAGGTTTTTGGTTTTTTTTTTTTTTTTTTTTTTTTTTGCATTTTTTGTTTGTTTGTTTTGCCGCTGTCTTTGATACGACCACAGTGTCAGTCAGTGAAACAGTAATTCCTGATATATAGATTATGATGTTGGTCTCAGTGCTTCCAAGACCACAGTCTTTGAGGTGTAATATAGGATAGCAGCCAGTAATATGTTTATTTATTTATACCACACACACACACTTGTATATATGTAAATAAATCGGCCAGCATCTGAATAGACTATCATGAAGAGAAAATAAAGGCACTGCTGACAAATTTCATTTCAGTGCTGCTCTTCCAATGTTGAGAAGGAAAATCTGTAGGAAAGGCTAAATGAACTCAAATAATAAATGCTGTAAATTTCCTCCTGCAGAGTGGGAAGAAGAAGGAAATGTGTGTGGCAGGTGACTTAGAATTCAGGTGGTGAAAATGCAAGAGTTTTGTTTCAAGTCAGTCCAAGAAAAGAATGGTGTTATAAATTTTGCATGCAAATATAATTTTTCTTTTTGAGGTATCTCTCTGTAAAAGGTTAACCAAATCCAGAAATATGAAACCAGAGCCAAATTCTAAGTCACTGAAGAATGCAAAGATTTGGGTCACAGATGCTGAGTTACCAGATGACAGTGAAATTATCTGACATTGTTTTGAAAAATCACTGTTTGCTAGAACATACTGCTAGAAAAGGTGCACTGATAACAGTTTTGTATTGTTTGAATTAAGAAATGCCTTTATTGAAGTGTGTGATTAATATTCAGGTAATGTTTTAAAAATATATCTTTAGCACATTGTTCTGTCATTGTGTTTGGTTAAATTATTCTCCCAAATATCATTTAGTATATAAAACAACTATCTGTCAAGGAACTATGAATACTGTGTTTTTGCGTCAGATGTCTGCTAGCATAAAGTCACAACTTCACCAAGATATATCAGTTTCCCAAAGTGAATTAAAATCTCACTTTTATCTGCCTGCTATAGTGAAAAAAATACTGCTGAGACAACAAAGATCAAGAAATATTGCAAAAAACCTTCATTCAATTTTTGCTTGTTTTTTTTTCACAAAATGGTGAAGACAGGAAAACATTTTGTGTTTCTATATAATGCATTTTAAAGACAAAATTGAGTACTTTTTTGGCCACACTGATGAAACAGTGTGGCACATTTTTATATTGTATGAGGCATAGTGTAGGAACTGTAGGAACTGTGATCTCTCAGTAACAATTACAATACAAAAGTAAGTTTCATTTAATTTCCATGTCTCAGCAGAGAACTGAATAACAAATAAGTAGGCATTAAAATTATTTGTGCATTGAAGGATAAGTGCCTATTAAGTTTTTGGCATGAAAATTCATGTAGACTTAACTAGGAGGTAAAAATCAAATGGTCTTTGAAGATAATCCAGAAAGAAAGATGTAGACCCTGAAGCACCCATATTACAAATACTATGAAGAGGGCCTAACAATACCCCCAGGAGACAAAGAGTACACGTTCTAATTTTCAACAGTAGGGAACTGAATTTGTTTTTCCGTTGTCTCTAACCAGCGAACTATCGGCTTAAATACAGGGATGGCACTGCAGCTGAGATTTTGTGTCCTTAATAGAGACATGAGAAAATTATTGTAACAGTCTCTACAGGCAAAACAGGCCAGTAGAAGTTGGTGAGTTTCAGCAGATGAAAACATATTTAATATGAGACTTGAAAAATTTCAGTGTCTTCTGCAGAACCTTAGACTACTTTTAAGTTTCAATGTCAGAAACTGAAGTGCCGTTAAACTTAAAATGTCTGCCCATTTTGAGAAACAGTTCGACAGATTGTTTGGGATCCATGCTTATGATGTGGTAGATACCTTGGAGTTTATGTATGTAGTTTATGAGGGCTTTGTCCGTGGTTGTGTCATTGTGGTTGAAAAGGAGCTCAAGTCAGATCCAGATGTGAGGCTTTTTAACAGCACAGTTAGATTTGTATTCCAATTCCATGGTATGAACAGGGAAAGAAAAGATATCACTAATCCTCAAAATGAAGTCCTAGATGTACACTTCCTATTAAACTTTGTAGTGCTGCATCATTTATATAGTGCTTTGCATGCTTTCATTTTGTTCATGTAACAACTCACTGAGTTGGAATACCATTATTGCCAGTTTCTGAAGAAAGAAAACAAGGTGGAGATATTAAGTGACTTGCATGAGGCCTCTTATCAAGTGTGTACCAGAGCAAGGATTACATTTCAGAAGCTCTTTACTTCTTGTTTGGTATTCAGCAACCTGGACCGTGACAGTCCCCAAATCCAATTTAAAACTCTTAAAAATAATAGAGGAAATGGAACAGAGCAAAATAATTCTTGCCCACAGGAAAGTTTTTTCTGGAAAGTTTTCTTGGAAGCTTCAGTGGAATGAAATTGGCCATTGATGAATCACATATTCATTCAACAGGAAATGCAGATGGGATGTTTCTTAAAAAAAAGCAAGACGTGTTTGCAAAAAGAATCTTCTTCCCTTAAGAATTATTTGAAAAATAAATTTATACTGACCTAAGACTAATCTTATATGTTCAAAACAACACCTTAATAAAAATGAAGAAGGTTTGGAATGAGAATTCTATTGTAAAAGAATACCTAACTATGCCCCAGGTATCCTTCTTAGGCCTAATTTTATGTAATAGCTTCAAATTCTAAAATGTTAAACTATTTTACTGATTAAAATGTCAGGAGACGCTGTACTTTGAGACCGTAAACATCCTTCAGAGCAGAGAGCATAGTGAATGCTATTAGGAAATCTAGAAATATAAAAATGATAGTAGGAGACTGTCTTACTTGCCAAGGCTCATTTAATCCTTGCAGTGATATGAAGGTGAAGAGAGAAAGCAAAAACACACAGGAAGCAATGCTGCTGAATGAGACCAAGAAATCCTGGTGAACATGAGATTAGTCTGAAATGACATATGACAGTAAAAATAGCTAAGATTATTTTTAGGCAGTCCATTGTATCATGAAGCTGCCAAGTGAAAAAAACATGACAAGCTCCTGATCTTGCTCTATTATTTACACAGATGTGTTATAAGAAAGAATTGATTCTGTTTTTTCATCCTAACCAATGTGCTTATAATTTGATTTCACAAAGTGATAAATAGAGAAAGCCTTGTGTTTAATAGGAAATGTATATAGTGGGGGAAAAGAAACCCTAATCTGAGTTCATCAAAACAATTATGTTAGGAAATGTATTTCTGTACATACTTACATAGAGTTACTTTCTATATTCAGAAAACTGAGAGCAAGTGAATGGCAGGGAAAATCCTCTCTACAGGTGAACTTCATTTTTTTTTTCTCCTCATTTAGGAATGAGATGGAACCATCACTATGAGCCAAAGTAGGGCAATATGAATTATAGCATCTGTCTGCCAGAAGGAGGTAGTTCTTGCTGGTAGAGCTCCTCCTGAGATAAGATGTACAGATCTTTCAAATATTTAAACAACTAGACAAAAAACGTATATACAAAAATGTTTTATGGTATTTTTCTATGTACTGTAATTAGTAGGTAGTTGCTTTATTAACAACAACAAAAAAATAGATACATTTTCTTTACCTTCTGCAGAGGCAGATTGTCTTTTTTAGAAGAGGAGCAACAGGAGACAGTGTGATCTGATATATCATTTTTCAGTCTTTCATTTTCTACAAGACTTGGCATAGTGACTATTGATGCATTTTGTCATTTATATGGCTCCAGAAGAGCGAGCTTGAAGGGTGTATTGTCTGTGTGATAAACATGATGCATCAACCTGTTCTTAAAAATAATTTAAAGGAAAACTTAAAGATAAACCATGAATAAATACATAAATTATATATGAGGCAAGATGTCTTGGGTGGGAAGAGGGGAAGCAGATACTTTGACTTTAGTGAGGACTGGAAAAACCCAGAATATTTTGATGTGGATTTAACTAACCATCTTATGAATAATTTTTTTCTTTATTTTTGTGACCTAGATATAGCAATTCATTAAAAATGAATTTTAAGTGTAAATTAAAAAGGATTTTCCAGGACAAGATATTTAATCTGGTAACTTTTTGTTCATTCTTTTCCTTCTCATGATATACCTGATTACCTTCAAGAGGTATGTAAAATTTTATAGGGTTTTGTCAATGCCTGATTTTAGCTGAGATAAAACAGTTTTTAATGAGTACTTATTAAGGAAATTAAGATTAATATTGAATTTGCTCCATAAAATATCAGTACCAATGCAAGACAAATCTATGCTGCGAGACATTTCAGCCACAGAAGAGCACTTCCAATGTTTAAACATCTTAAATTTGTCTGCAACAATGCAAAGGAGTTAGAGTTGTCATTGCTGATTGAAAGTAATTTGAAAGGAGAGAAAGTGTATTGTGGCTTTACATTTTTTTCTATAAGCATGTTAATATTTATTGATTCTTAAACTTTAAAGATTTGTAATTCAACTATTAAAGCAAGGATTAAATCTTTACACTTACAGATGATCCATTATTAACTAAGTATAAAGGTAGAGGTAAATTCCTTGGAACCACCCAAGATAACCCTGTGAATTTTAGGTGAGACTGTCTACTGCTATAGTGCTACACTTTGTTAATTTAAGGATTGATATCATGATGTTTATAATTTGCCAGAATGTCCTTTTCAGATGAAACCCTAAACATCCTAGCAATTGATTTTACGAGCTACAGTTTTTTCTCTATGAATACCTTGTGAAAATAGCTATCACTGGACAAACAGTTGTCTCCTTATGTCTTTTTGTCTCTTTCTTGGAAGAATTTGTGTTTATCAGATATGTAGTCTGCATTTTACTGTGCAAACTTTACTACTGAAAGTAGTGATGATTAAGATCTGGTATTTAATAGTACTTAGAATAAATTGCCAATGACGAGAATTTTCATAGTTGAGAATAGCTCTCCATAGAATTAGTCCTCATTTCCAGTTTCTAGGTCATCACAGTGATCTAATACAGAGTAGTAATTATTATCTGACACTTCTATTGACAACATCTCAAACTGAATTTGTATTTGGTGGGACAGAATGTTTTCTTTCTTATTTATTTTTGTTACATTTTCTTTGTAAATATAGTAAGTACGCAGAACCATGGTATTAAATCTTTCTATGTGTAAAGTAACGTGAGCAGATGCTGGTGGTATGGTAGCAGGGATTGAATCCTCCCAATAGTATTCCACTGAATTGTGTTGTTGCGTGAAAGATGGCAGCAGAAGGGCAGTCCGACAAAATGGCATTTGACATGGAAGTGCATATGAAGCAAAGCTGCATCATTTAATTTCTTCTTGAAGAAGAAATGGCACCCACTGTCATTCATTAATGCTCACCTAAATGTTTATGGCGTCGAAACAGTGGATGTGAGCAGTGAGGCAGTGGGTGCTGCCTTTCAGCAATAGCAATAGCAACATGAAAGACAAGCAGTGTTCTGAATAGACATGCATAGCTTTCACACCATGAAATGAAAAGTATCTTCAAGTATACAGATTTGTCAGAACCTACTGAAGCAATACAAGGCTTTTTTTTTTTTTCCTAACAGAATTGTTAGGCCTAATGAGTTTCAGTCAGTCATTTACAATGAGCCATGGTTGTATAACTAGATTGTTGCTAAAGTGAAGAGCTCTCAAAGTCCCGTCCAACAGCGTAAGTCTTCAAGTGTCTGTATTTCCCAAATTATTTTGCACATTGACCAAAATTCTTTCCTTTCAATGATAGATTTTACATTATTCTATGCAGTGTCATTAGTAGTATTTATAGGCAGCACTAGAAGCTGAGGACCAGTAAGACTATAACGGTCCCTTTTCACCTGTACTTCCCAAGCAAATGCCAGGGAATTAATGGGAAGGTGAATTGTACAAGTTTCCTTCTTGCCCATTGCTTCGGGTCTTGTGATCTTCCCTGAAGCAGAACACTGCACTGCTGTAAATGATGCAATTGTTTTCAGTATTCTGGGATTAGCCACTGTCCCCATAGGAGCAGCATCTCCTATAAAATAAGAGTTCAAGATCAACTTTTTGTTTTATGGAATGAAAACTCAAAGCCACAAAACATTGTTTTGTCATGCTGATATTTAACTGAAATTCATGTGAAAATACTGGAAATGTAAAGGAAGCTGCCATTACTTAAAATCAATTCTTCTCTTCAGCACTTCATGCTACCTGTTTAGACTTACTCAATTTGTATAATGTGCAATAAGAATTCATTTTAGTCATTTACATTCCTGTGAAAGAACTGAAACAAATAGTCTTTAAAACAGGTTCACAAACTGTACTTTTTGAGATCTAATTAATGGAAACAGTGTACAGTTCAAGTATAGGCTTGAACATAGAACTTGAACGTAGACTTACATGGCTAAACCCGAGTAAAATAATTAAATCAGCTACATCATGAAACAGTATAATGAAGCTGTTTCAAGTTATATATTATCTGTAAAGCATTCCTTAAAAGATATGTTTTGTATTATAGAGGATATATATATTACCAGAAAGAGTTATTGCAATGATGAGAAGTTAGCAATATACTTTTAATAAGCCTTCAACAAGGCTGCAAGGAAGTTAGAGAATTTCAGATACATTTTTCTCACCATCTCATTTACTTCTTGGTTTGTACAAGTTGCTATTATTGATAGCACAAAGATAATAGACGTAATTCAGTATTCACCGATGCGTAATATGGAGTGTAAAACTTTCATTGTTCTTTCTCATTGTAATGAAGATTGTATGGATCTTTGACTTTAATAAAATATTCACAGTAGTATTGTATGTAGCCACGCAATGCAATCAGATCTAAATTATTCACATGTTAATATTATTCACACCCATAGCATTCTCACCCTTTGAATTTTTGCAGCACATTTTCCTGACTTCTCATTTGCATATAAGAGAACCCACCAGAAAACTACTTTTCTTTGTGTTAAAAAAAGTGTTGTAAATTTGCATTGCAAAGAAAAACTACTATAGGAACATTCTACATCCCATTCAAATTCAATTTAAATTAGAGAACAGCAAAACCAGGCAAAATAAAATGAGAATTTTTAGGAAATAAAAATGAATAGTTCTGTAAATCCAATTTAAATGGTGAAACAATAGAGGAACTATGGAGTATAGTTCTCTGGTGTTTTGAAAACAGTTGTGATGGCAATAATTAAAGAGATTCTTTGTTTATAATTTCCATGCCGTTTTTTGTTTAGCAGAGGAATTTCTTTAGTTTTTTTTCTCTTTACATTTTTATTATCATTGTGTTAGTTGTGCTCAGAAGTCTCAGCTGAGATCATGACATCTTTGTATTAGGAGCTTTATAAAAATATGTGAGAAGACAACTCTTAGCCAAAAATTCAAGTTTGAATTCTGAAAAGTGGCAAGAGAAATAAATACAAAATTGTGATTTACTGAGTGTCATACAGCAGGTTAGTGGAGGGAAAAGATATACAAGCCAAGTGTACCATTTTCAAGACCAGAGGCCAGACATTGTCTCCATGACTTGATAAATGTGCACAGAGAACACAGTGCTATGAATAATATAATGAAACAGCTTTATTTGCTAGATCTTCGTAAACAAACACGGTGCTACCCATGAGAAGTTTTCCCAAAAGATTTGGTATGTGCTTACCAAACCTGTGTGTTGTTTGACAGTAGCTGGGAATAGCTGATGAAAAAGGAACCTGTGGTACTTGACTGCTGCAGTTTTTATCATTGAACATTTATGGAGACCAAGCAGTGGATGTGAGGACAGTGAGGCAGTGGGTGATGTTTTAGTTGTGTCAGTAGCGATCACCACCTCCGTGACTTTTACAAGCATGCATGCAGGCTCTTGTTCATCACTGGTGAAAACGCAAAGCTAATGGTGTCAAAAAATAATGTTCTGTAGATGAGAATTAGCTCAATCTTTGTATCTGTTGTCATTTTCAGGAGTAATGAAGTTCAGTGGTTTTTGGTAAAGACAGTTTTCCTGGTTTTCTATGTCAAAGTTTGAAGTGCATGTATATAGTATCTTGTGTTTTCTGAATGTACTTAAAGTTGTTAAATTTACAAGGAAACTTATTTTGGTTATAGTGTTTTCTCTGAGTGTTCTAATATAAAGATGTTGTATTAAGAGTTTAAGAAAGTGAATACTATTTGACTGATAGCCTCAGCTGCATGTACTTCTATCAAAATGCATTTTCTAGAACTCGGGAGAGTTGCCCACTTATCTCCATGGTGTGTTCTTATCCAAAAGGGTGGGGTTTCGATCATGTGTGTTGGAGGCAATCGAAATACTGATAACTACAGCTGTAGATGACTTGTTCACTAGAAATTGTATGGAGCTGAGTAATAATGGTTTCTTTATTCACCAGTCTACCTTAGCATATGGTAGCTATTGATTTTAAATATGAAATTTCTGCTAGTTAATGTCAAGTTCTAGGTGTCCAGAATAGAGTTTGTTATTTCTTTTCATCTTGAGAAAATAACTGAACTTTAACTGTGTGAGCAATGTTTAACTGGATTCTCTTCTTGCCTGAATTGTTAGTGTGATATGATCAAAAGTAAGAACAGGTTAAATAATAGTAAGAAAGGGGTAAGAGTAACCTCTTAGTTGTCAGAGCTGGCCTATATTTGGCTGCCATTTAAATGACCACATTCTTACAAAATAAGTTTTAACTTTTACAAGGTGTATGTATTTTTGACATTTCTGTTATCAAGTGTAACTAAAGAAAACCCAGAAGCCACATAAGATAATTTCTTTCATTACACTTCCATCTAAGTAAATTGATGTAAATGGAAGGACCTACTGGCAGGTGAAATTTGCATGCATATTAACAAAATCAAACGCACTTCAAAAGAGTGAGGCTAGATGACCACAAAAAGTGTTTTCTATATTTTTAAAAATCTTCCCCGAGAATGATGTGTCTGTTTCCATTAGAGAAATGCTAGGATTCACAAGGTCCTGTTACCTCAGAAAGAAAAGTAGAACAGCAACCAAAACTGTGTTCATATATGAAAACAAACTTCCTTAATTATACATATATTTTATTTTAGGAGTGTAAACCAGTTGTTAAACCTGTCTTCTTTTTTCTTTTGTTTATTTATTTATTTTTCCGCTGTATTAATAGAGAAAATTGTTCTGATAGAAACTTGTTGATGGTGATAAAGAGCTATACACTACTTATCCTCACAATAGTCAGTGATATTTGACTGGTGAGAAATTTGCTCTGGCTGGCACCTACCAAACAAAAGCAGAGATGTCATTCATTGTTTGAGTTTGCTCTGTACATGGCCTTGAATGTTCATTTCTTTGACATAATATAATGATTCATTCTCATGCTTTGCAGTTTCTAGGTGACTACCTACTTAAAAAGTCAGTGTTGAATTTCCAAGCACAAATCCACATGTGATTACAGCAGAGCTCTGCTATCAGAGCATTACGTTATGAAGTGTACTGGTATATTTTATATATATAAAGATAAGAAGTTATGATTTGGCTTATTATCAATATTTGAATATGTATTACTATGGTTTTATTGATAATCATTTTTTAAAATATGTAACTCTTCCAAGTCTAGATGTACTCTAAGTGAAAAACGAGAAAGTGAATTATTGCTGGAAAAATCGTCAAACCAGGAGTAACTGTATGTTATGAAACATAATTCTCTTTGTTCTTTATTTAAGGGTTAAAGCCAAGTGATCCAACCATGACCGGCAAAACACAGACCAGCAATGTCACCAATAAGAATGACCCAAAGTCCATCAACTCCAGAGTCTTCATTGGCAATCTGAATACAGCCATTGTCAAAAAAGGTGACATCGAAGCAATCTTTGCAAAATATGGGAAAATAGTTGGCTGCTCTGTGCATAAAGGGTATGCATTTGTACAGTACATGAGCGAGAGACATGCAAGGGCTGCAGTGGCAGGAGAGAATGCCAGGATCATCGCAGGGCAGCCACTAGGTAAGTGGCTTATATCATTCAAATACTGTTTTCTCTCTCCTTTCTACATTGTCTGCTGTCGTCACCTTGGAGATTAGTAAGATTATTTTACCATTATTCCCTTTAAGTGCATTTTCAGTATGTTGGGTCTGGCATAATTTTGGAAGTAGAATCATAGACTGTTCATCTGTCCTGACTATGTGTAATATTGCATGTTACCTGGGTATTACTTTTGATTGTTTTGAGTGTTTATAATTCTCCATGTGAACCCATTGCAGTTAACTTGATTAATCAGATGAAGAAAATATAAGTGTTTTCTCTTTAGCTCTATTAGTAAATATAATGTGATTAGATGTGGATATTTTTCCATTGTGGATATTATGTCCAGCCCAGTGGTGTGCCAGATTTTAGACATAAGCAGAAGAATGATTTTTGTTTGTCCTTGAAGTTGTACCGAATCAAACTATAATCTCAGGTTAAAGTTATTCCCATATAATATTGTAGATACTGTCCCTTTGAATTTCAAACTAAAAAAAAAAAAAAAAGTAGCATCTTTATTTTCTAATACTTTGTCTTGAATAATTGTGTATTTCTGTATTTTCTTCATCATGGTTTAACCCAACAGGTGACTCAGCATCACACAGTCATTCAGTCACTCTCCCCATTCCCAGTGGGAAGAGGAAGAGAATAGGGGAAAAAGAATATAGAACTTATGGATTAAGATAAAACTATTACCAAGACAGAGAAAATGAAAAGAAGAAAAGAATAACAGTTATGAGTATATATAGTTGTATTTATCCTATCTATATATAATCCAGCTCACTCTCTGAGCAGCAAAAGAGAGAAAGATGACCTTAATGTCATATGGTATGGAATACCCCTTTTGCCAGTTTAAATCACCTGTCCTAATTCTATTCCCTCCCAACTCCTTGGGTCCTTCTGTGTGAACATTCTTGGCTCTGTAGAACACTGCTTAGTAGCAACTATAAACATTAGCATGTTATCAGCATTGTTTTTCTCCTAGAACCAAAAACATAACATCATACCAGACACAGTAAGCAACTCCATCCCAGCTGAAACTATGACATTATTGAAAACTGTTACCTGCGAAAACTATTTGTGTTTAAATATGGACACTCACAATGATGAAACCAGCTGGGGCACTGTACTAACCCCATCTGTCACATGTGTAGTAATTATGGAAAATATTACATATGGATGTACTTCACTAGACCTCTGAGATATATTGCTCAAATCAAACCCGTATATGTAATGGTTATGCCAGGAAAAGGTGACATGAAGCTAGTACTTTGGCTGTAAAAAGTCGTAAGGAATGAACGTGGCTTATGCATTTTCAGTTTCTCAGGCCATGGAAAACTTTATTTCTGATTAGTTGTAGAAATTGAGGTATTTGTGTCATGTGTGTTATTTTGTCAGTTGCCAAATAGTAGTTTTAAATTTTATAACTCCTGTGTTTAGGGTCAAAAAAAAAGAAAAAGAAAAGGCCTTTAAAGAAGTGCAATTACATTTAGGGGCGATTACTACTTTTTTTACTTTTTTAGGAAAAGTTATATATATGAGTGAAATAGAAGAACTCAAGTGAGAATAGCAAGGCTGCAAAGTCAGTCTGTGAGCTGGCATTATTAGAAGATGTTTCCTGGAGCCATAGTCTCCAAGCAATAGGCCATGTAATGCCATCAGTGCATTATTTACAGCTCCTTGCACCCTGATCTGACCAGATTTTTTAAACTGTGTTTTCCTAAGGCAATAAATCTGTTATTTGTATCATTTCTATGACAACTGTTGTTAGTCTCTTTTAGCTTTTCTTGTGGAGTCTATAATATGCCATGTGCTTTGTAGAAGAAAATACCCTTGCTCTACCAAAAGTACTTCTGTGCTTTGGACAAAAGACAGGTGGACTTACTGTAAAGGAAATTAAGGGATCGTGAATTATTTGGACTATGCAAACCCTTTAGTAACAATGGAATTTTTATCCAGTACTAAGTTAGATATGTCTAATATTAAAATGTTTTTTGATGTCATATTTCATTCTTCAATTCCTGATACATCAAGAAATATAATAGGTAAGCTAGGTGAAATTTTCACTGTTCCAGGCCTCACCTATATTGTTTATAAAAGAAATATAGTTGTGAATGGTATTTTTGACAAAGGAAATGATTTTGTTAAAGTGATACTCCTTGTTAGACAAACTGCTTCTATGAATTCTTTTTATTGGCAATAGACATTAATTGTTGCCTCTAAATAGTGAGGAGCTAAAGGATAAAATTTGCTTGGCATTATGATCAAGAAGAATAATTTATGTGAAAATTGTGCTATTGAATGGAAGGAAGTAGCAGGTGGACACATTACTGTGAAAGTACTTGATAATTTACAGATGAAAGAAGGCAGCTCTACATCCTGAGAGCCTTGCATTCTGAGAAAAGCATTACTTTATATCAATAGTCAAGGTATAGTAAGGGAACAAGAAAAGCTTTTTATAGAGGTATAGATAAACTTTATTAGCATAGATTTTATTTTAAATTGAATTAGAGTATATTAATGATATAATGAGGGTTGGATGTTAGTCAGTTGTCAAAAATAAATAGTAGTGATAGTCATTTTTAAATGAATACTTTAAAAAGATTATCCCCTAGTATATACCTGAAAGAAGCTAGTACACAGTACCTCACAGAAGAAAGAGTAATTTGGACTGCAGCATGAATCTACATCTTTTATATATATATTATGGCAAATGATCAATTAATGTTCGTTCCTGTCTTTCACAAAATCTTGCCATTCAAGACTGTGATGTTACTCACAGCAACTCTAGCAGTGCTAGACAGAAATTGTTTTTGTCTATGTTACTGAGGTGAAAAATTGAACCTCTAAATTCCCATAGCTATATACAGTGTTACACAATTCACCAATAATTATGCACTTAAAATCCAGTTTTGGGGAAAGGAACAGCATGAATGTACATCAGAGTCCTGTTGATGTCTTCTGAGGTGGAGTTCTGAAGTGTTAGGTTTCATACAAGGCCTACAAGTACATGACAAGGTATTTTGTTTAAGAAATTCCTTTCAAATACAAATCTAAAGCATTGGTGGTACTTCCTAGCTTTTGTCTGGGTCATTGGCATTTGCTTGTTCATCTCCCCACACAACTCTCGATTTCCTACCAATATGCTTGGTAACCAGAGTTGTGTAATGGCTGCTCCATTGATATTGCTTCAGGGAAGTGGAGTTCATGAGCTATGTGGTTCTTTCCAAGATTTCTGATCCATGAAGTACAACACACACTGAAAATCTGTGAGAAAGGGACCTTAAAGTATTCATCATGAAGTTCATACATGTTCTTAAAGTGACATTATGCTTTCAAGGGTATAGCACTTTACCCGATACACAGCAAGACAGGGACAGGTCAGTATTAGGCACAGAGATCAGTTTCATAATAATAAGTTTGGGATGATGGAGTGAAGAAGGTATTCAGATTAGTATAAAAATGGCAAATTATGTTTTCTGTTGTGGCAACACACCCATGAAATCTCCTCTGCTGTAAAATTTTTTATCTATTTAAATATATCTTCAAGTTACACCTTTATCACATGGGGCAGAGGCATAGTGTGAGCAGCAATTATTCTGAAGAAATACCATGTTTCTCCCATGACCTCTACACATCAGTGCTGAGAGGGTGACTTGAGACCTGCTTGCGCCAAATTAAAATCCTCCACCTGGGGAGGAATAACTGCACACATCAGTACAGGTTAGGGTCTGAGTTGCTGGGGCGGAGCTTTGCAGAGAAGGACTTGGGTGTCCGGTGGACAATAGGTTGACCATGAGCTAGCAGTGTGCCCTCATGGCCAAGAAGGCCAATGGTGTTCTGAGATGCATTAAAAAGAGCATGGCCATCAGGCTGAGGGAGGTGATCCTTCCCCCTACTCTGCCCTGATGAAGTCAGACCTGGAATGTGTCCAGTTCTAGGCTCTCCAGTTCAAGAAGGATGAGAAACTTCCAGCAAGTCCAGCAGAGGGCCACAAAGATGAATAGGGACATAAGAGTATCTTCCTTATGAGGAAAACCTGACAGCCCTGAAGCTGTTCACTCTGAACTTTTGTTCAGAAGCTGGAGAAGACTAAGGAGGGATCTTCTCAGTGCTTATAAAAATCTAATGGGCAGCCTCGTGGATGGGCCCAGGCTTTTTTTTGTGGCGTCCGGTGACAGAACATGGGCAGTGAATGGGCACACACATGAGAAGTTCCATATGAACATGAGGAAAATCTTTTTTACTGTAAAGGTGACAAAGTGCTGGAACAAGCTGTCCATTGAGACTGTGGTTATTCAAAAACCTCCTGGACAATCTACTCTAGAGAACCTATGTTAGTAGGGGACCTCCAGGGATCTCTTCCAACCTCTGTGATTCTGTAATTCTGTGATCACAATGTGCATAGTGTATATATTTTACACAGTGTCTCTCTGATTACTTTATACTTATATTTCATAATTACACTGCACATTTGTTTCCTTATTTCCACACATTTATTTTTTTTTCACACCTTAACCTTAGAGCAAGTTTTTTATTTGGATCGGAATAAGAACCACCTTCATAGACTCCCTGAGAAAGCAAGTTAAATACTCCTTGGCTCGGTAGTTTTTTTTTTCTCTGCTGTTGCTGTTTTTAAGTCACTGTAGAGTATCATTTTCAAGTGCTGAGAAAAAGGAAAAAACTTATTGTGTCAAGAGTGTGAAAGACACTGTAGTTCTTCAGTTGATGCCCTTTTTAACTAATAAATTAGTTCCAATGTAACTTCAATCCTGTTTTGTTGCTGTAAGTATTATTCACGTATGTCTGCCTTCAGGTCTAAATTAGATGCAGTCTCCAAGTGAGCATATACTGACATATAGCCTCGAGTAAGATGGTGGTTTCAGATAATTATTTTGGGTGATATACTCTATTGCACATTCTTCTGAGAAGCACAGAAGTCCCGCAGGGGCTTTCTAAATGATGACTACCCAGTAGAAAATATCCAAGGAGGAGAGAAGGTAATAAAGAGAACCTTTAGAGAGACTTGACATATACCTTTGTTGTAAATTGAATTGATGTGACAATAGGGCTATTTTTTCTTTTGTTTCCCTTGCTTCTACTCAAAACAGATCTTCTCTATTTTATAATTGTAATGTCTTGCAACACTGAGGGGATTAACTATTTATTTGTAGAACTAGGATTTTTCAGAGTAAAGCAACTCTTTATTTCAATCTGAAGTTCCAGACAACATTAAATATACCATGAATGTTTGTTTGCAGAAAGAGTAAATACTTACACTGCTTTAGTAAATTCATTTGTAAAACAATTAGCTTTGGCTTTAAAATTGACATTTATTCAAATTTCCTTAGTGTCTAAACTTTCTTTAGATAGAAAATTCAAATGAAATAGTGATTGTTCAGTTTTAACTTTATCAACTTTATCATCATCTTTCAGTCAGTAGCTTGCAAGTGCAACAATCCTACAAGACTTCATTGGTACAACTACAACTCATGATGTATGGAAACAATCCTGTTACATACTTTTATCCAGCTATTGTAACATCAGGATATAGTTGTATGAGTGTAGAGTCAGGCATGAACAGACTATTGCAGAACTTCTGAAAAAAATTATTTCTCTTCCACTGCTTAGTTAAAAGATTAGATTTTACCTGCTAGAATTAACTTTTTAACCTTATCTTTAATCTATTCCTATATTAGGAAACAGATGTGATCCTTTCTCAGCTTATTCCTCTATGCAGGAACAGGGACTCTACCTAAATAGGTGTCCACCTTCTTGATGTCTACTCATGCCCTTGTGGTACATAACAACTGACATTAAAATGAAGTCTCACTGTAGAGTATCATGAGTACAACCACTGATCATTGCTTGTGGGGGTCTTCTGATAATGGACAATTTCTCCATGTTCATTCTCATTGCACACTTTGGTCTCACTGAATACTGTATGTCATAGTTTAATGATTTCTATTATTAGTATTTCACCTAATACCATCATGTAGTACACTGGGAGTTTAAAGAGTTAATGCTCCAGTTCTATAGATTGTGGATATATTTAGGGTACCTTTCTCAAAAGAGGAAGAATGAATTATAGGTCCCAGAAGACTTCACTGTTCCATTTCCATTTTCTGTTCAGAGGGAAAGATAAAAGTGTTTGGGAGCCATGAGACTTTTTTTCTGCTCATTTCTGCAATGTGTGCTCCCTTGCCATCTCACCTTCAGGATTAGAGTAAGGCTTTCAGTTTTTAGATACTCTTTCACTCATTTATTTGATTTATTAGCTTCAATTCCAGTTATGCTTTACTATATTTTATCTCACATTCCACTATTATATTTACTAAATTCGTTTAGTTTTCTGCCTTGGCTTGTTGCTGCTGTTTTTTTTTTAGGCCCATCTCCCTACCTTCTTCCTACCTCTCTTCCGCCTCTTCTGGAGTGTGCGTTCATGGGTCTTTCTGCCCCATTAGTCACAGAACCAAGCCAAACCAGGCCAGAACTGTGACACAGTATATACTTTTTATTGTTACAACTTCATTGAGACTATACTATTCAGACACAGCCATGTTACAATGGTGCAATCCAATTGACTTTCTTTATGTTCTTGAACNAATTAGTTCCAATGTAACTTCAATCCTGTTTTGTTGCTGTAAGTATTATTCACGTATGTCTGCCTTCAGGTCTAAATTAGATGCAGTCTCCAAGTGAGCATATACTGACATATAGCCTCGAGTAAGATGGTGGTTTCAGATAATTATTTTGGGTGATATACTCTATTGCACATTCTTCTGAGAAGCACAGAAGTCCCGCAGGGGCTTTCTAAATGATGACTACCCAGTAGAAAATATCCAAGGAGGAGAGAAGGTAATAAAGAGAACCTTTAGAGAGACTTGACATATACCTTTGTTGTAAATTGAATTGATGTGACAATAGGGCTATTTTTTCTTTTGTTTCCCTTGCTTCTACTCAAAACAGATCTTCTCTATTTTATAATTGTAATGTCTTGCAACACTGAGGGGATTAACTATTTATTTGTAGAACTAGGATTTTTCAGAGTAAAGCAACTCTTTATTTCAATCTGAAGTTCCAGACAACATTAAATATACCATGAATGTTTGTTTGCAGAAAGAGTAAATACTTACACTGCTTTAGTAAATTCATTTGTAAAACAATTAGCTTTGGCTTTAAAATTGACATTTATTCAAATTTCCTTAGTGTCTAAACTTTCTTTAGATAGAAAATTCAAATGAAATAGTGATTGTTCAGTTTTAACTTTATCAACTTTATCATCATCTTTCAGTCAGTAGCTTGCAAGTGCAACAATCCTACAAGATCATTGGTACAACTACAACTCATGATGTATGGAAACAATCCTGTTACATACTTTTATCCAGCTATTGTAACATCAGGATATAGTTGTATGAGTGTAGAGTCAGGCATGAACAGACTATTGCAGAACTTCTGAAAAAAATTATTTCTCTTCCACTGCTTAGTTAAAAGATTAGATTTTACCTGCTAGAATTAACTTTTTAACCTTATCTTTAATCTATTCCTATATTAGGAAACAGATGTGATCCTTTCTCAGCTTATTCCTCTATGCAGGAACAGGGACTCTACCTAAATAGGTGTCCACCTTCTTGATGTCTACTCATGCCCTTGTGGTACATAACAACTGACATTAAAATGAAGTCTCACTGTAGAGTATCATGAGTACAACCACTGATCATTGCTTGTGGGGGTCTTCTGATAATGGACAATTTCTCCATGTTCATTCTCATTGCACACTTTGGTCTCACTGAATACTGTATGTCATAGTTTAATGATTTCTATTATTAGTATTTCACCTAATACCATCATGTAGTACACTGGGAGTTTAAAGAGTTAATGCTCCAGTTCTATAGATTGTGGATATATTTAGGGTACCTTTCTCAAAAGAGGAAGAATGAATTATAGGTCCCAGAAGACTTCACTGTTCCATTTCCATTTTCTGTTCAGAGGGAAAGATAAAAGTGTTTGGGAGCCATGAGACTTTTTTTCTGCTCATTTCTGCAATGTGTGCTCCCTTGCCATCTCTCCTTCAGGATTAGAGTAAGGCTTTCAGTTTTTAGATACTCTTTCACTCATTTATTTGATTTATTAGCTTCAATTCCAGTTATGTTTTACTATATTTTATCTCGCATTCCACTATTATATTCACTAAATTCGTTTAGTTTTCTGCCTTGGCTTGTTGCTGCTGTTTTTTTTTTAGGCCCATCTCCCTACCTTCTTCCTACCTCTCTTCCGCCTCTTCTGGAGTGTGCGTTCATGGGTCTTTCTGCCCCATTAGTCACAGAACCAAGCCAAACCAGGCCAGAACTGTGACACAGTATATACTTTTTATTGTTACAACTTCATTGAGACTATACTATTCAGACACAGCCATGTTACAATGGTGCAATCCAATTGACTTTCTTTATGTTCTTGAACCCAAAAAGATGATTAACCTTAGTCCTCTCTCTGCAGTCCTATTAGATTGATTGATTGATTTTTTGTTTGTTTATTTGTTTTAATCAGTATTTTCATTCTTTCTATAGTAAAATAGATTTGAATAATTTCAGGTGCTATCCATGCATATAAAACAACTCATATAGAGGAAAGAAGAGTTATTTTTAACAATCGTCAATAAGCTGTTTGTGGTAGGACTCCATTGCACAACTAATATATGCCTTTCTCCAGAAGGGCAAACTGAATGTTTCATCATGTAATTAAATCCATATTTTAGCAGAATGATCTGCTCTCAAAGGCTGACAATAACTGGAATGGAAATGAGTGAGTTTTATTCCTGATATGTAACAAAATGCTATGTCTCACTCTTAGTGGGACTTGATCACTTGAAGTAATGGTTTTGTTTATGAAAACCAAAACTCTGATTTAGATCTGACATTATAGCAGAACTAAAACTTTTGGATCTTCAAAAAAGTAACACGTATATACTGAGAAATAAGTTGTAGCTATCAGATGAACCCATGAGAAAATATCTTAACTATTCATTGCTTGAAATCTGTAATATTCTTCACATATTTATAAACTATATTTATGTTGTGCAGGGTGCAAAGTTTTGTGTGCTGAGTAACGCATTTTTGCGTTAATAATGATTACTTACCATCAGCAAATGTTCTCTTAAGGAAAGCTTACCATCAAGTCAGTATGTGTACATAATATTCATTGGACTATACCTTCTTCATCCTTAAAATCATGATCAACATACTATTACAAGATCTTTCTTTGTTCTTGTTAGTTGCTAGACGTGTGTAACATAGGGTCTTATTTGTATTAAATGCTACATCCCTAGTCAGATCACCACTGGGTTACATAAAAAGCTATGCTTTTAATCCATTAGATGCACTTGCATAAAATATTTTCTCGTTCATGAATTTATCAGACATATCCACTGTAATCCCATAAATACTTTTACAAAATCTGTAACCAACGTTAAAGATGAAAACATAAAGCTTTGGTTTCCAGTACTTCACCATATACTCCTCATGTATCTTGATGAAATTTGTTCTGTAATTCATTCTGAACTGTCTTAATATCATGCAAAGGTAAAACTAGTGTCATAATAACCTCTCTCATAGCATTTGTTTTAGCATCTCATGTGGGATGTACTGTGTAAATACGAGAATTATCTCTAGAATACTGTGCAACTTTTGTTGTATTAGTCCTAGGAGGCCTCATGTTTTTATACAGCTTCATGGTTTTGCTTAGTCTAGGTTAATTCAACTTAAATTCAGTTCAATTCCTTCGCTTCACATAGAAACAGTTAATATGATACTTTCTTCTTGACTGTTTGACAATTCTTTCTTCAGTAGCTGTCCAAGTACCACCTCTGTTGGTGCCTCTAGTATTATGTCATCTGGTGCCTGTTGTATCTCCACATTCCCATTCTTTTGTTAAAATATTTTACATGCTGACCTTGTTTTAAAAGGCACATGAAAATACTTCTATTTGCTCAAGGATGTATAGAAAATACACAGGTGATCTGATTTATCATCTAAATCTGCCTTGTTAGTATTTACCTTTCTAATCTGCGTTTGGAAGCATGTTTGATTTTTATCAGAATAGAAAGGATGGCAGAAGAGAGTAATGCTATTTTACTATGTTGTGGAATCCAGGCAAATCCCAGACTTGCTATTTGTCTTCTACACTATAGTTGTTAAAGCCATGAAATCTCCCAACATCATGTAGCTGTTTGGAGAAGAAAGTACAGCTACTAATATTCCTCCCACAAGACTACTGGCATTGCAGAAAAAAGTGTTTAACCTGATAGTAGTCTCAGTTCGTGGAGGAAGAAAATGTGTGATGAACTTTTAGGACCACCATCTTCTCTTTCTTTATCTTCTTAACAGCAAGATCAGCTAAAATCCAAATATTCTTAACTGAGATAAATGCTTGTGAAGATGTATTTGCTGCCTAAGATTTCATTTTGTGTCTTAAGTCTATTTTCCTTTCACACCTAAGGAAAATACATTAGGGGTATTCTGTTTCTTTCTCCTCAAGGATCAACCTCAGGTTTTATGCTCAATCCTACAGGCCTCTAAAGGAGAGATAACTTCATCAGAAATCATAAATATAGGGTGAAAAGTTAATACTAACATCTTAGCAAAAATCCAATTGTTTTTCAACTCTTCATAAGGACAAAGTGAAATTCACAGTCAAAAAGTGAGACTGACAAATGAAGTGCTCAGTTTCTATACTATTGCTCCTCCTTCCCCTGAAAGAAACTTCAGTTGTTAATCATTACAACTATTTAACTGAGAGACTTTAGCCTCTCCTAGTTGTATAAAGTTCCTCTACAACTTGCAGAATACCTCACATTGCATACAGAATGATAATGTACCTATAAGATATTGCCCATGTTCAAATCTAGCCACGAATTTCTAATTTGACATAAGTTTAGGCACGAGTCCTGGCCTTTGTCCCATCAGGAAATAGAGAGCTGAAAACATGCTACTTTGGTCTGAAAAAAAAAAGAAAAGCAAACATTTTCATAACTAATCCACATGGGAATCAGCTAAAACTTTTCTTCCAGCTGTGAGGATATCCTGTGGCACAGTTCTTAAGCAGCCTGATGATAAGCTGGTTAACTTAGCTATCTTTATGCCTCACATTGTTGCACAGTAATGTCTCTGCTACCACAAGAAAGATCTCATTTCAGTATTTTATGATGTTTTTTCAGTCTAGTTCTGTTCCTTGTTTATCTAGTCTTCTCCCCCGTGTGAGTGCTCACTGATATGATATTGTTCAAACACTTTTGTTATGATCATAGTCATTCCTAAGCATTGTTAAAATCTCATTGAAAAGAGATGATTCCAAATTGGCTGCTGTGGTAATTTGCTGCAGACATCTGTACCACTTCTCCTGCTACTTGCAGTTAAATGGCAAATTTTAAGTCTCTTGTGCTTCCTTTCATTTTGCTCCTGATGCTTCATACAAATATGAAAGGGAAAGGAACAGAACTTCAATAAGTTTGAAGTGTAGTAGTAACTTCCAAGTCTTTTAGTTTGGGAGGTATATAATGTTTTCTAGTTCTACTTTACTTCTAGTTCTTACTTCTAGTTAAGTTTTCTTCATGAAATCTGCATTTCTTTAATTAGTCTTTCAGGCAAGAAACACAAACTTTGTATAAAAGTAGCAAGTTTGAACCAAGTAAATTTAAAGTTGCTACTAAATTACAGCAAAACCCTTGCTTGACAAAAGCAGTTTCAGGATGTGATTCACTTTTCAGCTGTACTTTACGTGATAAAACATCTCAATTTTTTTTTTCTGTTTTATGTGATTTGCTCAGCAAGACTCTGTCTCTTGATCTAATCCTGTCATTGAATTGCTAAACTATGGGACAGTTTAGTCTGGAAGGGCCTGTATTTAGTCCAAATTCTTGCTTAAAGCAGGGCTATTCAGGCTATTTTTCATCCACTCTGTCATCTTCTTGTGCAGTCCACATCTCCAGACTTTGACTGCAAGGATGTTATGGCTGATCTTATAACGTACCTTGCTGAAGTCAAGGTGAAGAGCTTTTATGCTACCTCGTCCCCCATCCAGTCAGCCAGGCATCTCAGCATAGAAACTTCATCATTTTGGTCAGGCATTATTTGCCCCACTAAATCTGGTGGCTTCTCATAGTTATCATTACCTTCATATACAACAAGTTGATGTATATATGGTTGGAGCAGTGACAGATTCATTATCTTGCTCCAAAGTGTATGTATTAGGCAGAGAACTACCACATGGGGACCTCCAGAAACCATTCAGTACTTGATCTTTTTACAGTCTCTTCTTCACTTGGACATTTCACAAGTACTACCTCTTTTGATAATTTATCTTGGGGTTGTAAGGATGATCTGGGGAGCTAAAGGCCCATCAGCTAGGAAAGGTTATGGAACAGATCATCTTGAGTGAGATGACATGGCCTGTGTGAGACAGTCAGGGGATTAGGTCTAGCCAGCACGAGTTCATGAAAGACACATTCTGTTTAGCCAACCTGATCTCTTAATAATCTCAATAATCATAAGAAATCCTCTATTGTCCATTTTTTCCAAGTACACAGGAGTGAAAGAATGCAGAATTTTATTCTCCAAAAGCATCCTCTATAAATCTTCTTAAAGTATATAAGCAATCTTAAATTTAATCTTAAATTCTTGAATATATTGATGAATATTCCAAGAAAAGGAGAGGGAAAAACCATCTCAAACTTCAGATGATTTGAACTCTATCTAAAATAACCTACTTAAAACAAGATTGTGCTTAATTCTTACAGCTGAAGCATCACAACTACTACATAAGCATCATTATTTTGTAAAATTATTTCTTACTAGTTCTTCCTGCCTTTAGAATGAAGTCAGAGTATTTGTTTCAAATAGTATTGTTTACTTACACTGTAAATACATTGCAGAAAATAACTCCACGTGCTGGTACAACAAGCCTTCATGATGTTCCATTTAAACATTACTACCATGTACCTCAGAAAAAAAAAATAGCAACAACCAGGTACTGCAGCATGAAATGCACAATAAAGGGTCATTAGGTTATTCATCTTCTTTCTCAGCTTATATATTTGGATGATTGAAAGTCCTGCCTGGTGGATGAGGAAAGAGTGTTGAGATAGTCTACCTAGAAATCAGTAAAGCCATTGACACTATTTATCACAGTATTCTCCGTAAGAAATTGGCAGCCCTTGTCTTGGGCAGGTACACTCTTTACTGGGTAAAGAACTGGCTGGTGGGCCAGGCTCAGAGTGGTGGTGGGGTTAAATCCAGCTGGTGACTGGTCAAGAGAGGTGTTCCCCAAGGGTCAGTACTTGGGCCTTTCCTGTTCAGTACCTTTATTGATGAACTAGATGATGGGATTGAATGCACCCTCAGTAAGTTTTCAGATGACACCAAGCTGAGAGGAACTGTCAGTCTGGCAGTAGAGAGTCCTGCTGGGGGGTCTCAACAGTCTGGATAGTTGAGCTGAGGTCAGTGGGATAAAATTCAGTAAGACCAAGTGCCAGGTCCTGCACTTTTGCCACAACAACCCCAGGTAATTCTACAGTCATGGGACAGACTGGAAAATTGTATAGAAGAAACAGATTTGGGGGTACTGGTCGATGCTCAACTGAACATGAACCATCAGTGTGCTCAGGTGGCCAAGAAGGCCAATGACATCCTGGCTTCTATCAGAAATAGTGCTGCCAGCAGGAGCAGGAAAGTGATTGTCCTTCTGTACTCAGTACAGGTGAGTCTGTGCCTTGAGAACTGTGTTCAGTTTTGGGCCCCTCACTACAAGAAAGACATTGAGGACCTGGGGCATGTTCAGAAAAGGGCAATGAAGCTGGTGAGGTGTCTGAAGCACAGTTCTTATGGGGAGCAGCTGAAAGAACAGGGATCGTTTAGTCTGGAGAAGAGGAGGTTCTGGAGGGACCCGATAATCTCTCTTTACAATGACCTGAAGTGAGGTACTGGAGAGATGGAGATGACCTCTTTTCCTTTGTAAGAAGCAACAGAACTAGAGGGAGTGGCCTCAAGTTGTGCCGGGGGAGATTCAGGTTGGGTATTAGAAAAAATTTCTTCTCCAAAATAGTGGCTTGATGCTGGAATAGGCTGTCCAGGAAAATCACCATCCCTGGAGGTGTTCAAGAAACAGATACTGTACTAAGGGACATGGTTTAGTGGGGAAATATTGCTCATAGGTAGACAGTTGGACTGGACGGTCTTGGAGATCTTTTCCAACCTTGGTTTTCCTATGATTCTGTAATCTCCTACCCAAGAAGTGTCTATCTCTGCAACTAACACACTGTTCCTGGTTTTCACTTTATAGATGTATATGTCATTTATTATGTCCTAGAAATGTTTTCCTTGTTCAATAATTCTGTTAAGTTTGTACCATTGCTAAAGCAAGAATCACTGGCTTTAGAATTAGATTTAGAAGGAAACAAATGTCTAGGGCAGGAGAAACTTTTTAAAAATTGAGTTCTTTTTCTTAAAATGCATTTTAAAATCACAACGTTTTGTTTAGACCACTGAAGAGGATATTTTAAACAAATATGGCTTTAGAAATTCAGAAAAGAAATCTAACTAAAAGGTTTTGTTTTTTTTTAATATATATATATATTGTATAATTTGTTTATGTAAACAAAAAATTGGGACAAAATATCACTCAAGAGTGACATGGAGTCACTTGTAACAAACACATCTAGCATCAAAATTACTATTCCCTGGTCAGAATCCATCAGTTCATGCTGATGATCTGATCAAGATACTTAATTTTATGATGTGACAGCTGTACATGGTTACCTGAAATGTGGCTTGTTTCATTTTGCTGTTGCCACTGCTGAAATTCACCACCCACTTCCTCACTGTGCTCACATCCACTGTTTGGTCTCCAGAAATGTTCAGCAAGTGTCAATGAATCCCAACAGCTGCCATTTTTACCACATCAGGAATTCAATGGCACATTTTTGCCTCATACACAATTCCATGCCAGACGCCATTGTCAGACTGCCCCTCTTCTCCCACTTGACACACAGCATCAAAATACAATGGAATAATGGTGGGAAAGTTCAATCTCTAGTGCCATGCAACCAGCATCTGCCTCTGATGTTGTGGGACAACTTAGTAAGAGGAGATTTTACTTCTGGACTAGCCATCGTAATAACATTTTCATAGGAATGTGAGAACTGAGTTGATGATATTACTTCCCTGCTGCTGCCTTTGTGGGAGACAGGATAGTTTTATAGGTAAGAGGATGATCGCTGTTCTAGATTTTTGCTTTCTGAGGGTTCATTTTGTTTCTTGGCCAGGTTTTGTTCAAAAGTAGTGAAGTTGAATGTAAACAATCAAATTACAGAAAATAAAATTAACACTCACAACAGTATAGCAGCAACTGGAAAATCAGATGAATTTTCACAAGCTTGCTTTCAAGGTCTTTAATTCTGTTAATTGACACTTACTGCTGCTTATATGTTGTTTCTTACTCTTACATTTTGTTTTTAATTCATTTAAATCCACATGCTGGTAAAGAAGAAAAGGCAGGAAAAAATGACATTTTTCAGATGTAAATAATCAAAGTGGTTGTGTTTCTTTTTCTTTGCTCTTCTGTTGTGCAAGATGAAGTAGAAATTTTGATATATTCCACTGTCAATTGTAAACTGCACTGATTTGAGATAAAGTTTTTATGTATAAGGATGTCTAGAAAAAAGGAGAGAGAGAGAGAAACGAAGGAAGAAAGAGAAGAAAAATAGAAATGAAAAGAAATTATGACACAATAAAAGACACATTAAATTCAGTTTTCTTGTTGTAACAATGTCATGTTAGCATTTTACAAAGGAAAAAAAAAAAAAAAAAAG
>VXAB01011344.1:432061-460378 GCA_013399175.1 Odontophorus gujanensis
AAAAAAAAAAAAAAAAAAGGAAAACATTAATTCAGTTTTGTTGGGAAAACATGAAAATAAACTACCAGTCAGGAATATTTTGTAAAAAATCTAACTGCAAGATTTCATTTCTCTGTGTTTCATGTCCAGCTGGAATTGTGCACAGAACAATTTTTTGTATCTTCATGTCTTTTCTTTCTGAAGTTATGCACTGTCTTGGAAGGAATGCCCAAAAGGTTGTTGTGTTCAGGGTTTAGCCTGGCATTGCAGGTACTAATGGATTTACCTGCAGTCTTGGGAGCAAGACAGCAGTTTTAGGTATCATGAAAGTAGTGTTCTTGACCTCCTCCATTTGTCCCTGTGAAAGGGCAAAGGACAGTTCAGCAAAAGTAATTCAAAAGTAATACTTTTTTTTTGTGACTACTTTAAAATTACCAGCAATACTCCAAACCATCTGTTTCAAATCTTGATTGTATACAATATATGTATCTATAGTGACTTACTTCAACAGTGAACTGCATCACCACTGTATGCATATGTATTTCAGTTAAAGTTCATTATTATTCATTGGAATCTTCTGTAATACTAGCACAAAATGTCAAATTGTTCTTAGAATTTATAAGAAGTTATAAAATTCATGAGCCGAGACAATGAAAATCCCAAAGAAAGGATGGCTACCATATTTTGTACTCTTGTTGGCATATGATTTCCTTATGCCTACAGAATTGAAAGCGAGTCATTAAACCATTCCTAAAGTCATTGTTTTCTGAAATACGAAGACATGAAAAGTGCTTAGTAATGATTGTTTGGCACTTGTTCTAACTAGAATAAAAGCAGAGAAAAAAATCACAGCATGTATGACATTCTGATTCAGTAAAATTTCCTTCAGACTACATGCCATTATGTTCTTGACATTACAACAAAATGAGAATGTCTTAGTGTCCTTCAAGAATCTAGATTTATTTTCTTTTTTTTTAATATATGAAATGATGAGAAGAAGAATAAAGTACCAAATCTTGTAAAAAGTCATAAACTAGGACCCCACTGAGTCTTCTCATGTTTTATTTGAATTTAAGACAAATTTCTATCTGTTGCAAAAGGCAATTTTCTAATTCTAGAATCTGTTGCAGAAAAAACAGTATTGATAGTTAGAGAAGAACCAATTATAGAACAAAAATGCAGTGACTGTTTAAATACAAATGCTCACAAGCTGATCAGATTTATTATACTTGCTGCCCATAAAGGCTAATTTCATAAACCCTGAAAATAAATATGACTCAGCTCAATTTGGAGAAAGAGCTGAAATGGGAAAGTATGAAGAACAAGTAAAAGATATTGATAGTTGCCAAAAGAAAAATAATCATGAAAAAAAGCTGGTGTGTCTAAAATTGCACCATAAAAAAGCACAATTTGAGAAAACTGTAGTAAATAGAAGATGAAGAAATATTAGATTAGATTTATGAGTAGCTAAAGCATGAAAAATAGAGAATTTGAGAGAAGGCTGTCAGTTAATTCCTGGGCATAAATGTTTGTATTTATTTTTTTTTTGTTTTAAATATAGCTGTATATGTAAGGACTTTTCCTTCCATGTTTGGAAGTTACTAGATACATTCAGATCACAGAATGAAGACTACATGGTTTTGTAGAATCATAGAATGGCTTGGGTTGGAAGGGACCCCAAGGATCATCAAGTTCCTACCTCCCTGCCACAGGCAGAGTTGCCACCCACTAGGTCAAACACTAGATCAGATTTCCCAGGGCATCATCCAAACTGTAAATAAGAGATCCTTACATACATTATATTTAAATCCGGATGTCAAATTAATTTTCATTTTTAAGTTTCTAAAGAAGTGACAGGGAAGTTTTCCAGGGATGCTCTAAACTACTGACTTTTTAAGGATTATCTTCAGCAAGAACTGGAGTATAATTTTCAGAAGGGTGGAACTTTCCCAGGGATTAATTGCTCAGTTAACATAATACAAAGCAAATCAGGACTGAGGCAGCTTATTGTTTTCTTAATGACAAATTTGAACTCATGATGAATACCAGCATCAGCAGTGGGATGCTAGAGATTCCCCAAATGTTAACAAAGGTTTCAAGATTTCTAAATCCTCTCCTAAAGCTAATCCTAGCAAAGAAATCCCATGCTCTGGGAGATGAGGGTGCCCAATCCAACCACTCACCATCTCAGAGGCAGGTGAAGCCCCCAGGAGGTGACCCAGCAAATCCAGGATGCAGGTCCCAGAGTGCCTCATGCCAGCTATGCATGAGCTGAAGGCAGGGGCAGGGATTGCTCAAGGAGAGGCCCCACTGCCAAGTTCGGGCAGAGACCCCAGTGCCATGGGGCCATGTCTGACAGAATCCCGTCAGACCTTCTGCTGCCTTACTCCCTTCTTCTGCTGTTCACTACAAAACCTTGTGTTTCACATGTATTGCTGTTTTGCTTAATCATTTAAACCAAATACTTTGGTTGTTGTTTAATTAAACTGATTTGTCTTCCTCTTTACCAAGATCAGTTTGGGGCAAATACTTCCTCAGGAAGTTTGGTGTCCCACTCCTCTCCATCCTTACACTCTTTCTGTCTTGCCTGCTGGTATCCTGGCCTCTTTGCCAAAGATCAGCCCTGTGAACATGAGAAGTAATTGAACATCATGTAAATAATTTAAGACGGTAAAAAAGGCCAGGCTGCATAATAATAGTCCTATTAAAATTGTTTTAAACTGTAGGGGAAGAGTAATAAAATTCCTAGTGCAGGGTTTGACTAATCAAGAATGAGCATGGGGATAATGTTACTAATGTCAACATTACTTTACTGAAAATAGGTCTGTAGAAATGTAAGATATATCCCCTTTTCTAATGTACATTCCAACACCGGGTAATAATGTTGAACTGATATGACAAATTTCTGAAAGGTACTTGATTCATTCCAAGTGGAAATTTGATTAAGAAAGTGTCTTATGACACTGGTGTGGCAAATGCCAAAAGGATTAAAAACTAATCTCAAAAGACTTGCAAGTGGGAAGTGATTGTACAATGAATGTGTGTCATTTGTGCAGTTCATGGTAGAATCAGATTTTTAATCATTCCTTCTCACAATCTGAAAAAGAACAGAAATCACTGATGAGTTCTGTAGACAGCACAAAAGTGCTTAGCCTGGATGATGAAGAACACAGGACATTGATATCAAAATAGAAAATAAATAGCAAAATGAATAAAGTAAAAGTGTTACTTTTCTAAGTATAGCATCTTTTACTCTGGTGATGAGTTCTTCAGCATGGAATAAAAAGGTGTAACAATATCTGAAGGCTGTAAGTTGAAGTGAGAGCAAGCAAACTTCAAAACAGATCACATTTATGAGGGCATTAGAAACAGTTCACCAAAAGTTTTAATCAAAATTTCAAAAGTGTTGGATATTATTATAAAGTATATGTTATTTTTCACCCCAAGGATTATTCTAAGGAAGTTCTGTTGTCTCTTGTACCAAACTAGACTGTGTTCTACTGATCTATCCAGGTTTTTTAGGTCACTAAGTCTCAGAAAGATCCTAGAAGAGTAAATGAGGGATGAAGTAACCCAGTTTTGTTGATGTAGCCAAGATTTCAGTACTGTCATATATGTATACCATGATGTTTTTGTAATCTGAATTCATCAGGTCCAAGATTCAACCAGTGTAATTTTGAGGTAATTGACAGAGACATCCACATGTAGATGTTCTCTGTTTGTGTTAGAGTACTGACTTCTGCACAGAAATTAGTCAGTTGAAGGTCTAACGTCTACATAGAAATTCGTCTACTGATTTTAATCTTTTGAGAGTCTTGCAGCTTTGGCATATACATATTCTTTCTGACAGTTTTAGATGCTGTTTAGACAGTTTCACATTAGCTTGTTCAAATCTTATTTACGTTTTTAAACAGAGGCTTGCTACAGACTTCTATATGAAAAAAAAATATTCTAATTTTGATATATTAAAATATATAAGAATATAAGTCATAGTTTTAGGAAAAGAATTTAACGTCTTTTAATAAACAGTTACAGACTTAACAGGAAATACCAAAGGCATTATTTTTGCTAAATGCTAACTACATTTTTTTTACCAATGAAATGGTTCAGAAGCAACATAGAGACTTATAGAATCTTTTATGTTAGAAATGACCAAGCCCGAGTATCTGCTGAAAGCAAAAACAGCACTGAATTCAGATCAGATTGCTCAAGGTTTTGACCCAACTAGTGATGGAAACTTCTTAAGATAGAGCTTCTACTATTTCTTTTAAGATAAATAAAATAAAGAACGAAAAAAAAATAAGGGTTTTGATTGTATTAAGGTCTCTAGTGATTTATGTCTGATATTAATAACAAATCTATAGATATTACGCAAATAGTCTTGCTGTATCAGCACCTTTGGAAATTAGATTAGCAATATCTATGTAATGACAAGCTTGGTTTAATTTAGCCAGGAGAAACAAGTACCTTTTTCCCCATGGCCTTTATAATGAAATTAATGATGAGGTAGATGGGATTCAAAAAATGGATCTTTTCGTACTACAGAATAACACTTTTTTCTATTTCTTAAACACTCTTTTTTAATATTCAAGAAGCTATTAACATAACTGGTAAAAAATCTGTAGCAAAACAGAAAACTTGCTAAGATTAGTCTTGTTTCAGCTTTCTGCATCAAGCTCATAATATTTATTTTATTACAACATACTTTTTCATTTCAGACAAGTGGAGACATATTAGCACTCAACTTTCTGACCATTATAGCCATGAAATTATTTGTCCTGAGGAAAAAAAGATACAAAAACATAATAGTGCCATTAACTTAATACAGTCTTAATGTCTTAAGTGTTTTTTGTTAGCATGAAATTAACCCTGGCGCAAAGGGTTACAATCAAATTTGTTTGGAAAAAAGTGTATTGTTCTTGCTAGAATTACTACTTGAAATTTCCATTAGTGATCTCATTCTTCTTCATTAGCTCTGTTCTGCATTGAATTACTGCAGTACATCAGCTGATGATCACACATCCACCTCATCCCTGAATGTTTTCTCTTCAGAGAAGCCTTGGAAAATTTAACAGAAAATACAACAGCTCTTCTAGAATTCCTTCCTCAAATGATTAATCCCTGATGGTTCTTTATTGTGTGTCTGGGCCGACAGCAGGTCAGAAAAGATTAGGATTTTACTGCCCTCATATTTCAGGACCTTATTTTAGTAGTTGCAGCCAGGAGTCTTTCTCTTCCCCTTATATCAGAGTGCAGCAATTACAGTCCTCTCACATTACCCTGAAATGCTGTTCTCCTCATGGGCATCCTGTAATTTCTCTTCTCAAGCAGCAGAACTTGGAGGATGAGAGCTCTGCTAAACAGTGGTCTTCAACTAATTTGAAATGTTTCATTGCTATTTTTTTTTCAGTTAGCTGTTTAGCACATTGCACATTTATAAAGCATATTTGGAAAGCAATATACTTTTGTCTGTATCTGGATAAAAAGTATTTTTAATATGTAATATTGCAAACTATTATATTTGAAAATATATTTTTCTTTCTTCACCCAGTTGTAGTCAGACTGTAGCTGCAAAGGGAATTTGTTTTACAATGCAGGCTCATCTCTGCCAACATCTTATGACACAAAAACCCCAGCAGATTTTTAATTTGCATAACATTACACATATTTGCATGAAATATTGCCCAGTGGTACTAACCAGTTTCTCCCCAAGCCCCAATTAATTAATCTGTGTCCCTCTAGACCTACATCAATTTATTATGCATTCTTAGTATACCAACACCAATTAATTATGGGTTTCTTAGCCCCACATCAATCATCTTATGCCTTCCAGTCAGCTTTGTACCCCTCCCAGCCCCACATCTGGGTGAAAACATACCCATTGCTTTTCTCATATCTGTGGATGCCTCTCAGCGATTTTTCCAGTCAGCAGAAATCTTTAGGAGCTCACTATTTATGCTGTAGCCCATCAAGGCCTGATGGTTTAGAGATGGTGGGGTAAAGGTTCAGCAGGCAAATTTCTGTCTGATGAAGGATTGTGAAAGTAGTAACGTTTTTGTTTTTTTTTTCCATCCCCTTCACTTTTCTCCCATCTTTTTTTCTAAACTGAATATAAATACCTCTGCATTTCTGGTATTGTCCAGTACTGATTTGTTTTTGCTCTTGTTATTTTGCTCCCATTCACAGCAAATTTTGTCCAAAAGTTTTGGCTGTGACCATGCTGTGTACTGAAGGTACTGTAAAAATTCTTCATTGACTTTATACACAGAAAAGGTGGGAGAATCTTAATGTTTTAATTTGATGCACAACAAGTCCTTCCTTCCTTCCACCAAACCATAGGCCCAACAGTAGTCACCCTTGGGAACAAGAACTTTTGTCAGCTGCAAATGATGCAGACATTCAAAACACAATCCAGACATTGGTTCAGGTTTGACTGGAACTCGTTTAAGTGTAGGGGATGATAGTGTGACAAGGGGGTGAAATGACATTTGATAAAATGCAGAATATAAGTAGCAGCTAGACAAAAATGTTGAATAAAGAATTCTTGACTGCATCTCATCAACTTCTTTTCAGACTTGTCTTTTTTATTTACTTATTTATTTTTGTATATTTAATGACTTTAGTTTATATTATACTATTCCCTTTGCACTTCGGGGAAAATAGAAGTTTGTGTCAGATGTTGAACAGATTACATATTTTAGCTGGCAGACAGTCTTTTTCAACAAGGCTTGCAGGAAAAATGAGGGTTTCCAAAGATTTTCCTTTTTCCTTTATTGTCAGTACAAAGGTCAAGCTCACAATTGCAGGAAACTATGGTTTCATTCCCAGGGCACCTATTGGCTGAGTAAGGTCAGTACCTCTAGGAGCAGCAAGCCAACCTGACTGAAATATTTAACATCTCTCTTCTGTCCTTTCTCTTTAGTTAGATTCCAGAACAACTTTAAACTCTTCTGTATGGCATCTAATACTGGTATGGCGTTTTTAGGCCCCTTAAGGTGCTCCATACATCACCCTTCAGTTCTGTTCATTAAATTTAAAATGTCCTTGCCATAAAGTAGTTATGGATTTTAAGTTTGCAAGGGGAATATACCTGCTTTTTCCTTGAAACCCTCCTTATCTGTTGAATATTTATATCCATTTGTGTTTGTTCTGACATAAGAGTAGACCTGCCAAGGGCCCCCTTGCGACTATAAACTCAAGCTTTATAAAAAGTAGCTTAGGTAAGTTTTTTATTAACTGCTACCTATCACTATTGTATTGTACTTATACCCCCAGGGCTGAATCAGCACTTTCAAAGCATTATTCAATTGCAGGCATATTTCTTCCATAGAACCTAATGCAACAAAGCAGGAAGAGAGCACTTTTTGGCCACGGTTTGTACAGCCAGGGCAGATGACAAAAGGAGTTATTTTTAAAGAGCTGTGGAAATATGTATAAAAATTATAAGCAAGACATTTTGATGGGTATAGGGAAGAAAAGACTTTTTTTTCTTTTTGCCTAAGCCTGATGCTCTGCCTCATCTTCACTTCCCTTTAGTACCTACGAGGTGTCATAAAAACAGCTAAAATGTATATATTAAAATTTAGATGTTCTGCTCTATTAACATTTTGCACAGCTCAGTAACTGATTTTGCTAGATCTATGTCTTTCACTGAAAATTAGTTGTTTACTTTCACTTTAAGAAAAAAAAATCTTTTTTTCTGATCTGTATACTGTTTTATGCTTTTGTTACTAGACAGCATTAATAACATTCATAGCATAGCATTCATGTCAAGAATCTGCTTCGTCTTTTCTTCTGTGTGGTACACTATTGATGATAGTCTTTCTCATTTTAAGAGAGAAAAATTACTTAGGGCATAGATATCCCTGAGTCTCAGTAATGTAAACTGACCCTTTCTTTCTCCTAAACTCCACTCCAGAAAACTTATTTCACCTAGGTATGCGAGATTTCTGTAGAGTACAGCTCTCCCTATAAATACTGTGTAAACCCTGGTTTGTTCAGCATCCCATCTAGTTCTTGAGTCAAGACAGACTGAACCACAGCAGAAAAAGAAAGAACTGTTTACAGCTTGTCTATTGCTTGTCTTGTAAGTTAGAAGCAGAGGCAACCTTGCAGGTGCCTGGAGACACGTGCTTTGTGTGGTACAAGTCATAACATGGGGAGCCACTGTGTTATCTCAGCAGAAAATTGGTCCTTTCCCTCCTGTGGTGGGCAGAAATATGTGGAGAAGAATAGACGACAGCGAAATTGGGGAAATGGGTAACTGGAAGCCTAGGGCACTGAGAGAGGTGTATGAATGCAGTTTGGGAACTAGTAGCAGAAGCACAGCGATTGCGCATCCCCATTTCATCCTGGAATGGGAAGTGCAAGCTTATTTTCAAATGAAGCTGTGGGCTTACATGGATTGTTGGGAGGTAGCTGTGAAAGGCGCTGGAGGACATTGTTGAAAAGAGGGCATGAATTAGCAAGTGATGAAAATGAGGGGAAAATAATTTAGAAACAGTCTGCTTTATAAGCTAATTGAATAGCTAGCAGACACTAACTGCCTCTCAGTAGTGTTGTTATCTGCCCTTCCTTGCTGAGTTTCAGGCAAATCTAGGGATCCAAGGCAACATAAATAACCAAGAAAAACAATAGGCAGCAATTAAAGTCTTTTAATCTAGGAATACTTTTCTCTCAGAAAGATGTTAAGGATATACAGAGTGGCTTAAACCTATTCAGATGTGATAATTTCTTCAAAAACTCACTTCTTTCATAACTAAACCTGTTCTCTTTCATTATTCTATAAAAAGTTTTAGGACACTGCTGAAGGTAATTGTGTGAGAACACTACCAACAGAATATGGAGAATGTCTAGTTCTATAGCACTCAGCATTGCTCTCAAATTGCACTAAATAATCTTTCTCCTCACTTCAGGGCCTTCTGAAAGATAAGAAGGTGAGTGAAGATGAATTTTTTAGGAGTGGTTAACAGAAGGTTGATGTGGGCAAAGAAGACTTTTAAAAATTCATAATCCTGAGATACTCATTCCCCATTGATTGCATCTGCCCTCAGATGATACAGTCGGCAGCATTGCTTTTTTACTGAACTTCTGCTGCTTCAAGAACTACCGTCACTTTTAGATACTGAAAGAGGCAGAGATCCAAAAAGCATTTATTTCTCAATATGCTTGGAAGGATGCTCTACCCTGTCACATTAGGTTTAAACTTGTCCACAGTGATGTGCACCTCTGTGACCCTCAGGCAGAATTACATGCTGCACCTATGAATGAAATCACCATGCAAAAATAAGTGTTCCAGCTGGTTCAGAGTTCACGAAGACCATATCACAGCATGGTTCTGTTCTCAGTGCATGCTCCTCACCACACAAGGATTAATCCTCTCTACAGCCTTCTTTAACACCATTTTCTTTAAGTAATTGAATCCTCTTGCAAACACTACAGCTTGCTGAAGCAACAACATGATGCATTCAAGAGATATACATATGTTTGGGAGGTAGGTGTTTCAAAGATAGGTCCTTGGCTGAGTAGCCTACTTGGAGAGATTCATATGGCAGTGATTGTCCAACAGAGTAGAATGTAAATATCACATCTTGGACAGAGTACTCAGCCAAATCATGTGATCACAGAATAGTTTGTGTTGAAAAGGACCTCCTGGTGTATTCTAACTCCAGTCTTCCTGCTGTAGCATACCTTCAGAAAACTGCTTTTAGGGAGAGAGAGATGGGAACTTGGAATTTACTGAAAAAAATACAATACAATACAATACAATACAATACAATACAATAAAATAAAAAGTTATCTCGGACAGTGCTAAGAGCTATCTCTAAATAGAAAAGAAATCACAGAATCACAGAACTGTAGGGGTTGGAAGGGACCTTTAGAGATCATCGAGTCCAACCCCCNACCTGCTGACTCAAGGCCAGCCTCTTATCCACCAGGACACCCAGGTCCCTCTCTTCAGAGCTCCTCTCCAGCAGGTCATTCCCCAACCTGTACTGGTGCATGCAGTTATTCCTCCCTGGGTGCAAGACCCTACACTTGCTCTTGTTAAACCTCATCCGGTTCCTAATAATATATAATATATATAATAAAGACAAGATCATTTACTTGGATTGTCAAATTTTATCACCTGCACAGAATACTACTATCATTTCCAGGCCAAGTACCCTAATCTGCACATATGTTATTCTTGTTTCCGCTTTGCCATTGACATGTAAGTGGCACTTGCCATGTTATAAGTGGCTATTGAATTGGTCTCCCTACCTGCTTAAATCTCAAAGTCAAGACAATAACAGAATATAATTTGATAGTATTTGTGCACAAAGTCCAACACATCTGGGAATTTCCAAATTTATGAATGCACCCTGCATGGATATTCTGCCTGAATGGAAAAAAAATGCTAAATCATTCTGTTTTATTGTAGAACCATCTGTGAAACTGAAATAAAGTTAGGCTGATACATCCCACACACGTCAGACTCAATACACATGCTCTATTCCAGGAATAAATTCATCACACCTAAACTTGCATTTATTTGACAGAATATCAGTCTTGAACTGGTATAACTTGATAGATTTGACAAATATTTCTCTATTGTGACTATTGATGGCATTAAGTATTTCTGTATCATGTTCTGGATATTTTATTTCTAAGTCTACCATACCAAAAATTGATTCAACTTTTTTTTTTTTTTTAATTTCTATTTGCTTTTCATAAAATCATAGAATCGTTTCAGTTGAACAGAACTTTTAAAGGTCATCTAGTCCAACTCCTCTGCAATGAACAGGGACACCTACAGCTAGATCAGGTTGCTCAAAGCCCTGTCCAGCCTGATACTGAATGTCTCTAAAGACAGAGCATCCACTGCCTCTCTGGGCAACCTGTTCCTGCGCTTCTCTACCGTTATTGTTAAAAATATTTTCTTATATCTGGTCTAAAAGAGTGAAGATATAGTTTGAAAACATTTCACGTTGCTCTATCACAGCAGACCCTGCTGAAGAGTCTGTCCCCTTCTTTCTTATAGCCCCCCTTTAGATACTGAAAGGCAGCTCTCAGGTCTCCCTGGAGCGTTCTCTTCTCTGGGCTGAACAGCCCAAACTCTCTCACCCTGTCCTCACAGATAATGTGTTTCTTACAACGGATCATTTTGGTGGCCCTCTCCTGTACTGAGGACTCCACATCTGGATCAGTACTCCAGGTGAAGCCTCACCAGTGCAGAGAAGAGGGGCAGGATCACATCCCTTGGTCTGCTGGCTATGATTCTCTTGATGCATCCCAGGATATCATTGGCTTTGTTGGCCTGCAAATGCACATTGTTGGGTCATGTCTAGCTTGCTATCCACCAATATCCCCAGGATTATTTTCAGCAGGGCTGCACTCAATCCTTTCATCTGCCAGCTTGTATTGACTGTGAGAGTTGCCACAACACAGGTGACAGTCCTTGTAATTGGCTTTGATGAATCTCATGAGATTCACCTGGGCTGACTGCTTATGCCTGTCTATGTCTCTCTGTATGACATCCCATCCCTCAGGTGTGTCATCTGCAAATTTGCTGAGCATGCACTCAATCCCCCTACTGATGTGACTGAAGACATTAAAGGACATTAATCCCAGTATTGAACTCTGAGGGTGATACCACTTATCACTGACCTTTATCCAGATGCTGAACAGTTTGCCACCACTTTCTGGTTATGATCTCATTACCAGCAGGTGCCATACTTCTGTTTTGCCTTTATTGGTTTGGTTTGGTTTTGGTCTTGGATTTTTGTTGTTGATTTTTTTAAATGTTTATTATTTTCATAGAAATATGTATATAAATCTACTGAAAAAGTTCCAATATCCCTTGGTGTGGGAGATATGTTTTAGGAACAAGGGATGGGGTTTATTCTGCTCATATCAGATAGCAAGGCTTTTTCTTTTCCTGGTTCATAAAAGCATGTCCTTGGTGGGATGAAATTGATTTTCCTGTTGCCCAAATTTTTTCATTAGTTTGTTTAAAAGATTTTCCTGAGATTTTACAAGTCCTATCAGTTATTGCCTCTATGAAGGTGTAAAGAAATTTAATTGTTTTGTATGTTAGTTGAGCGGTGGCAAGTAATATGAGAAACAAAATATATTTTGAACATTTCACCCACTGTCTCAGAGTAAAGAATAATTCAAAATTTTTATTAAAATTAATCAAATCCAGTTCTTATTTGAAATACCACTTATAGGAATCAAAGCAGAGATTTGCTTCATTATTTTATTGCTGAATCGTTTCAGCTAGGAGAAGAAATCTGCTACTGTCCTAAATAATTAATTTCTTCTTTTTAAATACACTTAGAACTAGTGATTATTAATGTTCATTACTTAACAAAGATTTTGTATTAGACGGCATCTCTAGATCACAAAAGTCATTCACGTGAGGCACAATCTGCCTTTCAACATCTGCAAAATCTGTGAATGTGTTTAAGGATAATGAAATCAATCTCCATAGAAAAAACACATTTGATTTCAATGAGCTCAAGAATAAACCTAGTTTCATCAAGCACTCTCAGGTACTGCATCACTTTACCCTACAAATGAAAAAATGAGAAGGATTTGAAATCATACAATCTACCTCTTTAAGCAGTCAGTGAGGATATCCACAGAAGAGAATGGAATCCCTGACGGTTCACTGCAAAATGCGTGGAGCTCACCTGCTGTATGCAACGCATAATCAAAATTATGTTAGTACTGAACTGAAGTAATCTTTCAGGATAAATAGAGAAATGTAACTTTCAAGAGGTTTTCTAATGTGATTAGGCCAAAATAAAAGTAATTGGTCCCCCCACAAGAGTTAAAATGAATATTTGCTAGAGTGATTCCTGGTGAAATATCTTAATGCACCTGTATTGCCAAACTGTTCATTGGACCGTACTCAATTCAAATCTTTATTCAGATAAAAACTTTAGACTTGTTCTTTCTTCATGACCTTTATATATCATTTGGTCTAAAACTTGACTAAGGCTCAGTGTATTTCTTCTGTAATAAAAGCTATGACTCTGTAGTACTCATATTTAAAGTGTGTCAGAGAGCTATTTCCTGGGAATTAAAAATGGTTGCCAGTCAGGCTACTTAAAGACTGTATTAACCATAGCATTAAACTGGGAAATCAACAAAAGTTTTAGTAGACAACTTTTTTGCAAGTTTGTGAGGTAGAGTGGAGAGAACTTTAGAGGTGAAATTGTATTTATCTGGAGACCTACTTTTTCTTCTAGATATTTAAACATGGTGATCTACTTTCTGTATTTTTGCATTTCTACACATTCACATGGAATTGATGCTTAACTGTGCATAAAACACACCTGAACAAGAAAACAGTAGATCCAGTGTGCTTTAGATCAAAAACTGTAGTCTTACAGCACTTCATATTTTTAGATTATTCTTCCTCATAATCATTAACCCAGAAGACACTGCGAGAGCCTTCCTTTGAGATGGTACTTTAAGAAATTATTCTGTGGGTTTTTAAATTGTAAAAGACTGTCATTAAAGCTGAGGCTTTTCAGCACAGCCATAGCAGTTGCTATGAAACCTTGCCCATAAAGGTCATCTTGACAAAAGATAGGTTCCATGCCTTCCCTATATTCCCCTGGAAATTCGAGATTTTTTTGAGGAAAGAGAGACTCATACTCTAAAGCAAGAGTCTTACTATTTTAGGGCACTGACCTGGATTGAAGTCCCCAATCAGGCTGATACAATAGAGACTTGAATCTGTCTTTCTCAGTTTTCAAGTGTGTGCCCCAATTATAAGGCTGTTAGCTTCTGCAAAGTCAAAACTAGGCCTTTTCATCAGAAAAAAGTATCTGATTTTCATATGGATTTGAAACTGCAGCATTTTTCACAGTGCTGAAAATAGAATAATGATTGGTTTTTAGTCAGTAGGAAAACAAAAAAATAACAATGACAACAAAAGAAACACAAACTCAAATATGACAGCAAGGTGGAAAACAAAATTGCTTGATTATTCTTACACAACTTTATGAAAGGAAATGTGTTTCATAGGGAGGAAAGAAAAAAAAATCATCTAGATCTGTTGGGATATTAATGGTAACAGCTGTTGCCAGGCAATTAAGCAATAGAGGTCTCACTGGCTATCTTATGCTGGTGTCTTACTCATTTCATCTGTGTACAAGTTACTTTCTATGTTTTCCTTGTTGCTAGTAACAAGGGAATAATAGGAAGTAATTTAATACGTGTAATATCAGTTATTAAATTTTGTTGTTAAAGAGCTTGGCTTTGATATTGGTTTTGCTAAAATACCTTCTACCTTACTGTTTCATATTCCTTAAGATTTCCTATATCCAAACATGAATAAAACCAAACCAAATAGGTATTACCTGCATAAAAATTAGTATGTATGTTATCTTATTACTCACATAATATATTGAAATGTCTATTTTTTCTCTGTTGTAATCTTAGGTGGTTAGAGTTAAGACACATGAAACATAGATTTATAGGTGGAAATAAGAAAAATGCCCCAGCCAGAACCTGACAGTATATAAGCTGTTCATTTAAATTATGTTTAAAGTGGTTTAAGTCATTTATTTTTATTAAGAGAAAATGTTAAGGTGAAGCTAATGACTGTACAAAGGACTATAGCAGTCACTAAGGTTAATCAAGAGCTTCATATTTAAGATCATCGTAGCTAGAATATTTTTCTTAACTGTTTTATACTTGCTTGACTATGGAGATGCCTTTTCAAAATTTCCCAGACTGCTGCTGTTAGAACATGAGTAGCATACTCTTGCAGAAGAGTATGATTATGTTGCATTTTTATAACTGAGAATTTTGCTTATCACTTTTCATTAATGGAAAAAAAAAAAAGTCTACAAAAATTAGAGATAAGATACTAGGTAACATTTTAACATAATGGTATTTTAATAGCAGAATTACTGAGAAAATCTTGTAAATTGTTACATATCACACATAACTGTAAAATGAATTAATTTATTATGATTAATGTTACAGTGAAAACCACATGAAATAATGATGACTGGCTACTTTAAAATGTGTCCAAATTAAGGTAATATCATTGTGCTTATTAAGTAATTTTGAATTGCATGGAAACTTCTAAAGGAGAGTGGGCTCGTTAGCAGATGACAGAAAGTCAAATGAATTAGATGTCTGGCCAAATTAACAGCAAATCAATGTATTGAGAAAGGTCAATTTACAAAGTCTGTTACTGCTTTCAGGCCTCACCAACAACATATGTACTATACACATCCTGCTAAAATATTGCGTTAAATATTTTACATGCATGATATTCCTGCACTAGAGCTAAATGAGTGCTTTCTTTCCTGGTGGTCAAAGGCTCTTCCGCTTGGGTCTTTTCATTGCTCCTGATGTAACCAGGGAACTTAATGACTGTATTATCACTGAGATAATATCCTCAAGGTCTTGTAATAATGCTCTACTGTGTGCATGATAACAGAGATGTACAGCAGGTAATCTAAAACATAGTGTGTATTAGCACTGTGAGAACAGGGGAAATTATGTCCAAAAGAGTGAAAGATGCTGGCTTAAATTTACATTAAACAGGAGCATGGGCTTCTGCGCTGGTTGGTATGTCCTTTATTTGGGCCAAGGGCAAGCAAAGCTGTCTTTGACTCAATCTCTATACATGTTAAAACACAGATTAGAGTAAAACAGTTTTCTGCATTTCCTGATTTAGAAAAAAAAAACAAACTAGTAAGTAAAGCATTCTCCATGCCAGAGATATTCTATAAACCATTGGCTAGACTCTCTTTTGAAGTGCATAATTTGAACTACCAACAAATGGTCATACTTCTCTTCTGCAAACTCTGCTGTATCCCACGAGATAATTTTACAACAAGCACGTCCTAATGATGGGTTCAGGGCATACAGTTCACTCATTAACATCCTTGGCTACTATTTGTCAGTCTTTTTTCCCCTGACACTAGGTTAATTCAAACCATGTATTCACTATGAAGACCAGTAAATGCAGCTAACGATGACTAAGACAAATCTTTCTGCCTATTCTTTTCTCTCCTAATCCTACAGTAGAGGCTGAGGTTTGTAAAAGCTCTTGCTTCTTGTTTCACTGGATCAGATGAAGACTCTTGAAAATAAGGTTTATTCTGTGGGCCAGTTAAAAAGATTTTACTGCCACTATAGTTTCCAGCATTGTTCTTTTGTTGAACATTGGAGGAGTTGGGAAGAGTAAGAGAAATATTGTAAGTATACTGAAAGTAAATAATAATATATTGGAAGAAAAATATCTTTGAGAAGGATTAATACACTTAGAAGCATGCTTTCTCTAACACAACAGATTCACCTGTATCACACAATCACGGAATTGTAGGGGGTGGAAGGGACCTCTAGAGATCATCGAGTCCAACCCCCTGCCAAAGCAGCTCCCTAGCCCAGGTTGCACAGGTAGGCGTCCAGGCGGGTCTGGAACGTCTCCAGGGAAGGAGACTCCACCACCTCTCTGGGCAACCTGTTCCAGTACTCCTTCACCCCTACTGTGAATGTTAATGAGTGAAAATTAAGAAACTATTTAAGCAGTGAAATTTTAGATGTGGATTTTTGTGCTGGTCTTTATTCTAGCAGCTTGTGTTGTGTGCTACAAGTCATCTCCTGTCTGAGCCCAAGAATGAACAGCCTAAATGTCTGAACCCTATTCCAAAATATCACTAGGTTTCTTTTATCAAAATTAAATACATATTTGGAAACCTAAGTGTAAACATTATTTAAAATGGCCTTGAAATGAGCCTTAGACCAGAATTCACCAGAGACTATTATAGCTCTGGTGACAGGTTTTAAAATCTGACATGCTTTATTCACTACAAAAGATGTATAACAACCTTGGCTATAAAACATAATGATAGGTCCTGGTTCAAATCTCAGGTTCTGCTAAGTCAAAGAGTAGCCTCTTATGTCTTGATCCTTAATCAATCTGAATGAAGTGTACAGAAAACTATAGACCAGTCCTTGAAACTTTCATTTCTACAGATGGACTTTCTCTGAGAGTTTATGTCTGAAAACTTCTTTCAAATAATTCTCAACAAAATGTTTTCAATCAAAAACATATTTGGATGAAATTGTACTTTATACAGGAATTTTTACTTTATTTACTTTTATACTTCCTCTTATATTTAGCAAAATTTATCTTACCTGCATAATAAAAACAAAGTCTTATAAACAGGCTTGAAAGCTTTCCCTGCATTTTTGTCACTTAGCAAAAGTATTTCTAGAAATTCTTGAATAAAAGGACTCATGTCAATTAGAACTGGATGAATAAGTCTTTAGATTCTCCTGAGTGGAGAGAAAAAAAGGGGGCAAAAATTGATTTCTGTCAGTAGCCATTACAAATGAACCATCAGTGTTACTGCAATTGTAATCCAATAAAGGTCATTCCAAAAGTAATGCCTCCTATTTTATTTCCATGGAAACGACAACAGATATAAAGAGAATAATAACGCTGATAGAGCAAATTCTTGGCTACAGACCACTATTTTTCAATATAGTCACCACCATTAGCTATGCATTTTCACACGAATAAAAGCCTACATACTATGCTTAGAAAAATCTGCAAGGATGTCCAAAATGTGTCTTGTCTTTTATGTCGCTGCTGGCACTGATGAAACACACCACCCACCACCTTACTGTGTTCACATGCGCTGTTTGTTCTCCATAAACATTCAGTAAGCGTCGATGAATGTCAGTGGGTGCTATTTTTCCTGTATGGAGGAATTCAGTGACACACCTTTGCTTCACACTCACTTTCATGTCAGGTGCCATTGTGTCAGACTGCCCTTCTGCTGCCATCTGCCACATACAGTAAAATATAATAGAATATCATTTGAAAGGTTCAGCCTCTTATGTCTTATCACCAGACTTTGATGTCTGTCATGGTTTTATGATTCTTGTTATCAATATTGCACATTATAACATCATGTAAAGCACTGGGAGCTAAAGATTTAATGCTCCAATTCCATGGACTGATGAATTTCTGGGTACCTGGTACTCAGAACAGAAGAAGAACTACATACACCAGAGGACTTTGCATTCCCATTTTCCACTCAGAAGGAAAGATAAAACTGCATGTGCAAGTCCCAAGACTTCCTCTTTTTGATGCTTATCTCAGCAGTTGGAGCTTCCTAACCATCTTGCCTTCAGCTCTAGAGTTAGTCCTTCTGTTTCAGACACTCTCTCATTTTATTTGATTTATTAGCTTCAATTTCAATTATACTGTGATATTTTGCATTCCAATATCTTATTTAGTCAATTAGTTTTTCTCCTCATATTGTTAATGCTGTTGTTTTTAGGGCCATCTCCCTACCCTTTTCCATCTCCCCCTTCCCCCTTCCCAGGGCATGGGTCTGTGGGTGCCCCGCCACGTTAGTCACAGAACTGAGCCAAACCTGCCTATAAACCATTGACAATGTCTTGGGCCGAAAAAATAGGAGGAGGCATTACTTTCAGAACAGTCCTCATACGTAGCTGTTTCCATGATATCTTTTTCTTTGTGCTGCTTCACAGCCTGTAAGTTGTTGCCACCTCCTGTTTGTTTCCATAAATTTTTCCAGATACTCTGTGTAGGAACATGTTTAAATGTGTGCAGAAAGTATGTATAATGCTGAATTCAGATGAAAACACTTAAATACCTACACAAGTGATACTCCATTTCTCAAATACAAATCTGGATTTGTTTCTAAAAAGTTATTCAAAGAATATTTATCACAGTGGTAGTATTTCTGCTCTCTTTCAGGCACTGGTGCTAGTCTATAATTAGTTACTTCCTTGCAGCTGCAGCAGTGGATGTGCACTTTCAGCATGCAGATGTAGGTGGACAACTCAGTCAATACAATGCTCTCCCTTCATGTGCTGGGCTCTCCAGCACGAGGAAGGGCCATGCTTGTCACACAGGTAAATAACAGAGTGAGCTGTCTGGTGTGATGGATACAGACTTGGACATCTGCTCCTTCCCATTAATCAGTCACGGGGACTGACAGGGAAGTTTGTGACAGGCCAATGTAAGTTTGTTGTTGAGGGAAGGTGAAAGTGAGTTCTGCAGCCTGAAATATGCTGACTCTGTTTTAACAAGAGAAAGACAGAGAGAAATACACCAAACTTTTTGATAGATGGTAGGAAAGAAAATGCATTTCCACTTTCAGTGTTGTTCAGAAGACCATAATAGCCCTGTTTGGATACGAGGTTGTATTACAAAGCAAATTCTTGCATTGTTTATGGAACAGAAGTTTAAAATTCAGACCTCCATTTCACAGTGTGGATTTCCTCAGTCACTTCCAGATGGATATCCTTAAGTGACAGAAGTTTATTTTCTCATGGCACACTCTGTAAAGCGTGCTTATCTAAGATGTATCTTAAAGGCAAAACAATGAAGAAGCATGATGCAGCATGAGTCTCCTACAGATCCCCAGATAACAAAACTATGACTCCTTTTTGTGGTTGTCCATAGGCATTTTTAATATTCAGAGGTTTAAGAATGTTCACCGTGTCTTCAGGTGACATAGAAACATAGAATCATAGAATGGGTTGGGTTGGAAGGGACCCCAAGTATAATCAAGCTCCAGCCCCCCCTCCTACTGGTGAAGCCACCAGCCTCCAGATCTGGTGCTAGACCAGGTTGCCCAGGGCTCCATCCAACCTGGTACTGGACACCTCCAGGGACAGTGCACCCACAGCCTCTCTAGGCAGCCTATTTCAGCACCTCACCGCTCTCTCTGTGAAGGACTTCCCTTGACATCCAATCTAAATCTTCCCTCCTTGAGCTAAAAACCATTCCCCCTTCTCCTATCACTATCTGCATGAGTAAAAAGTTGATCCCTATCCTTTTTATAATTTGCATGTAAATACTGGAAGTCTGCAATGAGGTCTACTCACATCCTTCTCAAGGCTGAACAAGCCCATCTCCCTCAGCCTGTCTTCTTATGGGAGGTGCTCCAGATCTCTGATCATCTTCTCAACACTCCTTTGAACCCTCCCCAACGGCTCCACATCTTTCCTGTATTGGGAGCCCCAGACCTGGATGCAATACTCCAGATGGGGCCACATGAGGGTGGAGTAGAGTGGGACAATCACCTTCCTGCTGGCCACCATTTTTCTGTTGGAGTCCAGGAAACTATTGGCCTTCTGGGATACAAGAGTGCACTGCTGGCTCATGTTCAGTTTTTCATGACCAGGACCCCCAGGTCCCTGAAGAGCTGCTCTGAAGGAGTTCTTCTTCCAGTCTGTACATATATCCGGGATTACTCCAACCCAAGGGAAAAACCTTGTACTTTGCTATGTTAAACCTCAGTATCTTCACACAGGCCCACCTTTTCAGTTTGCTGACATCCCTCTGGATGACATCTTTTTACCTGAAGTAGTTTCCAGAGAAAGGATATTCATGTGGGGTTTTTTGTTTGTTTTTCCCCCAACCCTACTAAGGTATAAAAGGGCTGACTTCATGGAAAACAATGAAACAATGTGTAGGTTACTGCTTTGTCTTCGTTCTTAGACATGGAGGTGGTGTTATTTGATTTGAAGTCTTCAGCACAGCATTTATTGTTTCTTTGGGGAGCAGACTGATTTTCTATGGCATTCTAGCAGAGCTTACTAAACATGAAGTTCTGAGTAACCTGTGAGGTTCTTTTGCATTTACGACTGCATTCCCACCAGGGATTGGAGGAAAGTTGGTTTTTAACTGCTGACAAGAGTGCACAGTCTGAAATGTTACTTCTATAGGTCTAATGCTGATATTTCTTGAGATCACAGAATAAGAATCATAGCATCATAGAATTATTTCAGTTGAAAGAGGCCTTTAAAGGCCATCTAGTCCAACCCCTTGCAGTGAACAGAGAAACCTACAGTTTGATCAGGTTGCTCAGAGACATGTGCAACCTGACCTTGAATGTCTACAGGGATGGAGCATCCAACACCTCTCTGGTCAACACGTTTCTGTGCTTCATTGCCCTTACTGTAAAAAAATTTTCCCTATATCCAGTCTAAAATGGGGGAGAATTAGTCTGAAATCGTGTTCTATCACAGCAGACTCTGCTAAAGAGTCTGTCTCCTCCTTCCTTATAGCCCCCCTTATAATGAAAGACTACTATCAGGTCTCCCTGAAGCCTCCTCTTCTGGAAGTTGAACAGAATCTGATCGCTTAGGGGAGGTGTTCCATCCCCTGGAACATGCTCTCCTGTGGATGCACTTCAACAGGTCCATGTCTGTCCTGTACAGAGATATTAGGAAACACGAGGAAGAGGTAATTAACAGAAAATTCAGAGACCTGAAAACACATAGGGTACTCATAGTGCAACTGTTACTCAGAACCTTCTTCATGGGCAAAAATGACATACATCTTGTTTATAAATTCCAGAATTTATTGTTAGTATAACCAAAATGTGACCCATTTAATCATAGAATTGTTTTTCATCTGGATTTAATAGTCAAAGATAAGAATAAAAAAATGAAATGGCAGATAGCCTTAATAATACAGTTAAATTTTCTGCATACACATACTTCATTTCTACATCTTTTTCTTCTTACTGTGATATTTCCCTGGATCCTAAGGTTTCAGTCTGGTCAGGGGCTGCAAGTTGTTGTCATGTGGACTTCTTTACTGGGAGGAATGTAATGCTGAAGTTCTTTCCCTAACTGTAAGATTCACCGTGGGTCATTTTTATATGTTTTCCAACACACTTTTCTACCTTTGCTTGTTATTCACTGGTTCATGACTCTGTTACACCCAAACATACTGCATATGGTGCCTTTCATGTGTTAGGCACTTTTCCATTATTCTTTGTTACCCCTAAAATCAGTTTTGTCCAGCTTGAGGTTTACATCTCTTTATCTGACCGTTGGTGATCCTATGCCCTGTGATCTCATATCACCCTGTGCTCATACTCCTCTATATGGCTCCTGTACCCCACATTTCAGAGCCCCTGCTATAATCCAGAACTACATTTGCCTGTGCTCCGTCAGAACATTAGTCCTACATTTCTCATTCTACAGAGAGTAGCAACTATTTCCTTATATCTGAATAAAGCTGTAGTTGAGCCATACAAAACGAAGCAAAAATGAACACAAATAAAAAATAGCAGCTACAGCCATGTGGCAGAAGTAAATAGTGGTGTTGCTACTAAGCCAAGTAAAATCAAAGTGCAGACCAGACAAGAGAACTGCAGACATAGGAAGCCTGACAGCATCAGTTCTGAGGCCATTCCAACTCAATACTTTCATGTTTAGTTATTTTTAGATATCATTTAGTAATTAGGAATATACAGAGATACCTTTGGTTTTCTCTCTTTGTCAAGGAGGTCATAACTTACAGTCTTTTGTGATGCTCTCAGGGGTGTACTTCTGCTAGACAAACAATGCAACTGAAGGCTCAAGGGACGGGGTTTTGTTTGACCTTTTATAATTTGAATTTGGAATGTAAGGGAGGAACATATCCACGCCTGAATCAAAACTCTTCCAGAGGGTTCCTCCTCACAAACAATAACATAAATATGTGCACGGACAGCAAATCTCAAAGAAATATTACTTACAGATAAGTAACCTTTCTGTATGCTGATGCTGTAAAGGAGTCTACTAAGAATTTAGTCACGTACTCAGTTTTCATCATAATAAGCTCCCTCCTGGCAGTGGCAGGAAGCTTCTCTGCCCAAAATAAACGTAGGCATGAAAGCTACATTCTCTCTGCCTAGCAGAGCAAGCTGTTTTGTGTATACTGCTGCTGGGCAAGTGTTAAAATGAATCTAAGACATGCATAGAAATCTTCTCACAGGCATGAGTAACCACACAGCCTATTAAAATCCATGTATTTAACGTGCAAAATGTGAATCCTATGTACTTCTGAATCTTTAATGTAATATATAATGAAAAGCCAAATGGCGTTATTTTACTGATGGCGTTTGTAAGGAGGCTTTATTTTGTTTTTCAGGAGGAAAAAGCATTTCCTACATATCAGAAGCTTTTCCTAAAGTATCCTGTACTTCACTGCCTCTTACTTCTGAATCTGAACTTCATAAACTTCAGAAAATGAATTTTCTGAATTCTGTCTGTATCAGGAAGCAATCTGGCAAAACAGGAATGGATCAGTAATCAAAGCACTTGGCACTGTAATCCCTACATTTTCCCTGTATGTGATCTGGGAATTTGCTCTGTCCAGGATTGAGTTTGGCATTATCAACACATGATTTGAAGCTGTCAAACTACCTTTTTAGTTCAACTGAACTCTGTCCTCATTAGGCACTGGAGAACACGTGGCACATACTTGGAGTAGAGCTTCCCTTTTGGCTTCCACCAAACCTGGTTAGCATGAAAAAAATTGGACTGTGAACCAAGACAGTAAGTAGGGTTAATCAGGGGCTTCACTCTGAAACCCTATCATTGTGCCAAATGCAGCTGCAGTCAGAAACTCTCAGCATTGTAATGACAAGGTCAGAAGAAAAGGTGGCCTAAAAAGTAAAGCAGAAACAAGTGTTTTCTTTCACTGTCCTAACTTTTGACACTTGAACATTCTTTCTCTGAAGAAGGGACAAGGAAAAGGGATGTTGATGCTGTATGAAGCACTCTAGGCTGCATCCTGTACAAGTAATTGTGCAGAGCACTCCGCCTACTTCAACAGTCAGTTCAAAAAAGCTTCACCTGCTGCAGGCTTGCTGCATCCTAACAACTCATTTGTCAGCAGAGCTCATGCTCAGCTTATTAGCAGCCCATTTTTACGCTCATTATCCTTGCTTCCACAACATCTGGCTAAGTGTTGTACTCCAGATTGTGGCCGTTCTGGGAAGTAGTTTTAGCGACTTGAAAAGGGTGCCTTAAGCATGACTTATCATGTTTATAATTCTCACTCTGCCTCTTATCAGTGGGGTCGTTCTGGGGAAGAGGCTGTCTCTCCTCTGTGCCCTTAATGGGCTCTGAACTACTCCGAATAAGAACCATCATTTTATTTGTTCCTGCAGTCTAGTTAAGTGGTAGTCAACCCCAGATGAAAATTAGTTTTTGTAAGAATTACTTAGCAATACAATTGTCCCTTTCTGAACTATGGTCTCTCTGTAAGTGGTTTTGTAGTGCCTTAGATGATCTTGTAATGAACTGGAAAGGTCTTCTTCATCAGTGTGTGTTCTTCGTGCATACCACAGCTAGCAAATTACTTTCTCCTGTATAAAACCTTCTGCAGAACCAGGTCTATGCTGATTGTTTAATTCCAGAAAACTTTTCTAGAACTTCTGGCTTCTGGATTACCATTCCATATTGCTGATTCGTGTTTATCTTATAAATGCAAAATAGATAACAAAAACACTGAATAGATTTTGAGCTTTTTATTCATAACAGAAAAACAACATCCTGAATTCTGTGAATATGTACCCTCTTACTTTTATTTGCTACAATTTAACCCGTCTTTTGCTCCAGGTTAAACACTTTTTTATTTCTATACCTCTCCATCCCTGTCCCCCAAAGCAGATAAAGTACTCAGTTATGCAGGTGGTAAAATATCCATCTACTCATTCAGATTTACTGTCCATTAATGCTTTGTCATTTCTCACATGTCCATTCTTGGGAAAAAACATGTTCCCAAAAATGTCAGTACAGCAGCAAAACTATGACTGAAGTCTCTCGACTTGCAGAACATTTCCCAGTCCACCAGTGAGACACATTGGAACAGTCCAAACACTAAACAACTGCCATTTGAGACACTGACTGGCACAGGTAGCAACAATTTCTGACCAACCTTCCTTCTGACAGTCATGAAGTAGTTTTCTTCTTGTGATTCTATTGCCTTAGTTGTCATCTTTCTCACTGAACTTTGGGCTGTACATAATAGCTGGCAGGTGTTTTCCCAAGGGTGATACACATGCCCTGGCTCAGCCATTGTCTGACAGTTTTCAGGTCGTCCCTTACCAAGGAAGTGATAGATCGTCTGTAAGACTAGTAGGCAAACAGTTACACTTGGCACAATTGCAGGCTTCCTGCAGGGAACAGTCAATCTCACCATTGTAGTCTGCCTGACAGAACCCAACGATCTGCAAAGTGCAGGAAGTTCAGACGAGGAATAGTGTTGACTGACAAAGGCTAGGCAGAGGAGACTAAATGTCAGACTTCTCATGGCAGCTGTGTAAGAGCCTGGCAGACGAAGTGGAGTCTAGAATGAAGAGTGACAGGAGAGTGATGAGTAGCAGAAAGCAAGATGGCTGTAGTGTTTCAAATGTTTCTTTTTTTTTTTTTTGTTTTTTTGTTTTTGTTTTTTTTTTTTGTTTTTAATAAAATATACCAGCCGTAATCAGTACTGCTTTTAAAAGCAGCCATTAATTTAACTGTTCTTATTAACACTTTCGATTTTCAGCAGTTTCTTCAAGTTTCTTCAGCCTTTTCTAACTAAGGAAAGCAGTTCAGTGTTAGAAGGGAACAGATGAAAAACTTAACACGAGCCAGCAATGTGTGCTTGCAGCCTGGAAGGCCAAAGGAGTCCTGGGTTGCAATAACAAAGGGGTGGCCAGCAGGGACAGAAAGAGCTGATTGTCCCCCTCTGTTCTGCCATTGTGCAGCCCCATCTGGAGTGCAGTATCCAAGCCAGGGGAGGGGCCCCTAGCTCTGGAAAGCCATGGAGCTTCTGAAGCAGGTCTAGAGCAGGTGATCAGAGGGCTGAAGCAACCTTTCTATGAGGAAAGAGTTAAGGGAGTTGGGCTTGTTCAGCTTGGAGAAGAGAAGGCTCTGGGGAGACCTGATAGCAACCTTCCAATATTTGAAGGAGTTATAAACAGGAGGGAAAACAATGGGTAGATAGTGACAGGAGAAGGGAGAACAGTTCTAAAATAAAGGATTCAGAGATTCAGATTAGATGTGTGGGAGATGTTTTTCACTGAGAGGGTGGTGAGGCTGCACTGAAAAGTTGTGGATACCTCCATCCCTGAACATGTTCCAAGCCAGGTTGAATGGAGCCATGGGCAACTTGATCTAGTGCCTGATTTAGTTGCTGTCAACTCTGTTCATTTCAGGGGGTGTGGGACTGGATCATCTTGATGTGCCTTCCAACACAAGCCATTCTGCAATTCTATGATTCTATGATACATCACACTAGAGTCCCATTTTACAACAGTATGTAGTAAGACTTACTTTAATAATTCTGTGAGTTTAAGCAAGTTTATCTAGGAGGAGTAGGTTGTAGCATCAAACCCTACAGTTTTAAATGAGACACAACTTGAAGGATTTCAAATTGATAATGTTGTTTCTGGGATGAAGAACTACATCATGTAACAGATACATCTTGGTACGGACTCAGTTCACAACTGAACTTCTAGAAAAGAGTGAGGAATTCATTAGCCCAGAGAATTTGAATTTACAGTCAGAACTTAAACGGGATTTTCACAGAAGACACAAGTTAACCTGTTAAGAAGATTTTGTAAGAAGAAATTTTTAGAAATTTAACTTTGTTTTTAGCTCTTTCATTATCTTATTATGGATTAACTAAAGCTCTTTAAACCCCGATGGAGTTGAAAGTCTTTATACAGAAAGTAAATGTGTATAATTATTCTAGTTACTAATCATGGCTGCATCTTACTTAAGATAGAAATTGTCTGAATTACTGACTTGCCCCTAAATTATCCATTACAGGGAGTAATCCAATCTAAACAAAGCCCCAGCAGGCCAGTTTTTCATATTGCCACCCTGCTTATTCATCACAGTTGGTGACTGAAGGATTAACATATATAAACATATATAGAATAGTGTATATTTAAGACTAGAGATAATATTTTATTATATTGAGGGTTGGTATTAGTAAGAAAAATGTTTGAACCACAATATATATTCATATATTTCCATTTCATGAACTGCTAGTATATCAATAATTAATTATATATTTAATTGGGGCTAGAAAAAAGATAAAAAAGCACATTGACCTTTATCAGTCAATAATACTTTCTCATTACATGGTTTGTGTTTGTCTTTGTTTTTCTTTATTCAGTAATGTTTATTAAAAAAAAAACATTTAGACGTCTTCCTTTTGAGAGTTCTTGGTAAGAGAAAAGGCGTGGGCATTTGTCTATTATTGTCCAAGAAGTCAGTTTGCTTAGTAGGGTAAGGTCTCATCAGTATTGCTTCAGTGTACCTTTAGCCAACATTCACTGAATTTCTGTATGTATATTTTGCCTCATAAGCCTTGAGTTGAAGGATGAAGGACATCTGCTGTTATATTTTAAAGGCTACATTAGCATTCTTGTTCACAAATGTTCTAAATAAAATAGAAAATCCCAAGGCTTTTTTTTTTTTTTCCCGGTTTTTAAATTTCATCATATAATTCATTTTTTGTTTCTCACTTCTAATAAATTTATAACTAGAAATCTATTTATATAAAGAAAAGAGAGAATGAAATAATGAAGATTCTGGTGAAATGTTAGAACTAGAGGTTTTTGTGTTAAGCAAAAATTATTACAAATTGCTTGAATTCATGTGACTATGTCACATGTTCAATGAGAAGAAAGAAAAATGTACTGCTGTTCCTTATCTTTAGAGTAATGTGATTTAATGCCAAATTAGTATGAAACAAAAAAATGCTTAGATTATGTAATTTTCAGACCATATGAAATATACTATACTGAAAACATGGTAATTCAGAAAGTGAAGGGGATATATGCAGCAGCCTTGTCTTTAAATGCAATAAGATCAGAGTTGCTGAGGAAGAACAGTCTTGAGCATACTATTTGCCCCTTTTCCAAGTGTATTCTCTGACAGGAACAACAGAGGATGTAAAGCAGATTGCTTTTAGGACATAACTGACAGTTTCAAAAGTCATGTTTATACTGAGTTGAAAGAATTTGAAGATTCTTGTATACCATGTACAGTTAGGGATACGTTTGTGTCAAAATACTATTCCAAGTAGATCTTGATGCAGTAAGGGTATGGGCCACTGGGAGTGTTCTGTCATGCTGGAGCCCTGCTGGTATCTGGCTGTCTTGTAACTAGTCCATACCCACTGTGGGATTTGGGTGGCCTAAAAAATGACCCAGTGAAGTTTACAGTATCTGCCAATATAAAGATGCCCAACAATTTAAAAATCAGAGTTCACCATCATATAAGAGAGAATAATCTTTGCCTTTTAGACATAAAGCTAGAAGTCATGAAGTAGTCCATGGAGAAATGGGAAGTCTAAAAACCTTAAGGATACATAAAGAATCTTGAAGGCTCAGAGGGAGATCTGCAGTAAACCTTGGTAAAATTGATCAATACAACTCCTGTTTTTTCCACAAAACAAAATCACTTTGGCTGTGCAGATCAGGCGCAGCTGAGATTGAATTAAAAATTTAAAAAAAAAAAAAAAAAGTGAAAAGAAAAGAGAAGAAAAAA
>VXAB01011345.1:0-18626 GCA_013399175.1 Odontophorus gujanensis
ATATAAAAATAAATATAAAATCTGTTAGACCTTGTTATCTTTCTGTCCTTAATAATTTTTTCCCTGAAGCTATTTAGAACAATCTGAAAAAAATGTCTGTTTTGAATACTATGAGATGTCTTTCAAAAAATGAATAGAATTTACTTGAAATGGTGAAATGTATTTTTATTTTCTTTAGAAAAGCTTATATTTATTTAAACATCAGTAACAATCCATTTTTCACGTATTATTTTCTATAGTAAGAAAATATTAAGTTCTACAATTTTTTATTTTTATTTTTTGCCAACATGTATACATCACTTGTGTCTTTCTATTCAGAAAATTAACAAATAATCTTACTATCCATGTCAGAATGGATGGACCCTGTGTGATTAGTGCATTTGCTTTAGTAAACCACTATTAGGGATCCATGCTATTTTTTTTTTTTTTGTCTATCTATCTACCTGTTTATCTACCTATGTATCTAAAATATAAACATACATTTTCTAGAAAAAAAAACCCTACACTTTTATTATTCTTTTTTTCAGTAGATACCTTTGTTACAAGACAAGAGTACTTCCCACATGGTAACAAGTTTATTCTCTTAATTTTCCCTTGAAACAAAGTAGTATTATCAACATTTAAAGAGAAATTACTCCAGTAAAAATATGAGAAACAGTTTTCCGTTGAATGGACTGAATTATTGAAGGCAAAGTGCTGCCTGCTTTCACATTGCATCACAAACAAAGCAGCATCCCACGGATAAAATTCCATCTTTACTTTCTTCCGAAGACTTACATGCACTAAATAACAATCCCATGATAAAGATGAGAATCTTGTACTAGTTGATATTATTATGTGAGAAACAAGCTTTATTTTCCTTCTATGCAATTATTCAGCACATGAACCAAAACTCAGTGCTTGTGATAATAAACTCATTTCTTCCTTTATTTTTATTTTTTTCCTGCTGTTGAACAGTGCATAAAACATTCTGGAGACATAGATTGTTTGTGAACACACAACAGTTCAGAGTCTTCCCATAATGGTATTAGAAACCATAGGTAAATGAAAATATGTAAATGATTTGCAAGAAATATGTAGTCCTTTCATATGTAGTTAGTTCAGTCATTCAGGATAAAACCTAAGATTTTGTAAGCAAGATTTTATCATACACATTACTTGCAGTAAAAAAATATTTTTACTTTCTGCAGTCAGACTAAGTATAAGCATCTACTGGAATTCTGGAATTCATTTAAGTAATTATGGATGTTTGTTCTTATGCCTAGATTTTTCTGAATTCTATACAAGGACTCAGTTCTACTTGTATAAGCTTTATTTACTGCTACATAACACACTGAAGAATTTTGTTTTTCCTATTTATCCTTACAAGCAGGCACTAACACAAACTAAATATATATTTAATTGGAAATGCTCATGTAGCTCATTGGCTACACATGAACACAAAAGAAATGAGTTTCACTGTTAATACTAAGAAAACAGAATTATGTGGCTCTTCTTATTTTTTAACAAGGAATATTCCTGAATCTCTGTTTCTGTCATTCTGAGTAAATTCTTATTGTTTATTTTGACTAAACAGTCAATTCATTTATCCATTACTAACATGAAGTTGTTTTCTAACAGATATATTTGTACTTATATACAGAATTTTCACATTCAACAATTTATTATTGTTCCAAGAAAAAAATAAATTCCCAGAAATGTCCATACTTTTTTTAGTACGATTTCAGCATGTAAATGTGTACATATGATTAAGAGATTATTCATTTCCATGAACATATTTTAGCTCAAAAATTTTAGCTCAAAAATATAAGAAGAAAGTTATGCACTGGCATTAGTAACAAAAGCTAATGGTGTATAAACTAAACATACTTTCCTAATGTTTTTGTTCTCCATTTTCATTTTTCACCTCTGGACATAATTTTCTTTGATTTACTACTCAGTAAATCAAATATTACTGTTTAAAAGACAAAATTAGGTAATAAGGTGTACAGGTGCTGTCTTCACTGAGTAGAAAATTGACTGGATGGCGAAGCCTAGAGAGAGATGGTGAATGGAGTTAAATCTAGCTGGTATCTGGTCCCCAGTTGTGCTCCTCAGGGGTCGGTATTGAGGCATATCCTGTTTAATATCTTTATTTGTGATCTTGAGGACAGGATTGAGTACACCCTCAGTACATTTACAGATTAACATCTAGTTGGGAGGAAATGCTGACCCTCGTGATGGTAGGAAGGCTCTACAGAGGGATCTCTATAGTCTGGGTCAGTAGGCTGAAGTCAATTGTATGAGGTTCGACAAAACTACAAGCCAGGTTCTGCACTTCAGTCACAACAACATCCATGCAATTCTACAGGTTTGGTGCAGAGTAGCTGGAAAGCTGTGCAGTGGAAATGGATCCGGGATGTTTTCAACAGTTGTCTCAACATGAGCCAGCAGTGAGCCCAAGTAGTCAAGAAGGTCAATGGCAACCTGGATCATATCAGAAACAGTGCACCAGCAGAACTAGAGAAATGATAGCTTTCTCTTTACTTGGCACTGGTGAGGCTTCATACTGAGTAGTGTGTTCAGTTCTGGGCCCCTCACTATAGGAAAGACACTGAGGCCTTGGAGGTTGTCCAAATCAGGGCAACAAAGTCAGTGAAGTCTGGAACACAAGTCTTATGAGGAGTAGTTCAGGGAACTAGGATTGATTAGTCAGGAGAAGAGGCTCAGGAGAGATCTTATCCCACTTTATAACTATCTGAAAAGTGACTGTGGTAATGTGGGGGTTGGTCTCTTCTCCCAGGTTGCAATGACAAAACAAGAGGTAATTGCCTCAAATTGTTCCAGGGGAGATTCAGATTGGATATTAAGAAATATTCTTCTCTGAAAGAGTGGTAATGCATTGGAATGAGCTGCTCAGAGAGGTGGCAGAGTCACCTTCCCAAGAACTGTTCAAGAAACATGTAGATGTGGCACTGATAGCACGCCCATCAGTGGCAATGCATTGACAGTTAGGCAGATTTTAGAGGTCTTTTGCAACCTCAATGATTCTGTGATTCTAACAACCTTATTATATTTGTGGAAAATGCTTAATTATATGGCTGTAAACATTAACTTGTGTCATTGCCTTCATATTTGTCACACTTTCAATGGAAACACTATAACTGAGAGTGAATTTAGCTAATATCTACTGATCTTCAGTAAATTTTACTGTAGTTTTTCTTTGATATAAATTCTTCCATACAGATCTCTTTTAAAAATTTCTTATTATTTTGTAAAGATATATTATTTCAATGGCTTCTCCACACAGCTGAGTTGTCTTTATGTTCTACATGAGTCTAATGAAGTGTAAGCATTTTGTTCTCATCAGTCAAAATAACCTTTGCCATTTTATTTAAAACTTGGCTTTTAAAACACAGACAGAATACCAGACAACATTTATAAAACATGTCTGGAAGCAATATATTTATTCTTCTTAACTGAAATCCATTCACCTTGAAGTATAAGCTCATGAAGGATAAATGACCCAAAAAGACAAGATCATTCCTATTAGGAAAGAAACTAGACTAACAGAGATATAAATTACAATGAAAGCATACTTTTGTCATAACTTATTCAGACAAAGGTATAAACATAATGATATGTCTCCTTTGTGTATGTATATATACACTTATAAATAATCAACTTACATTTTCTGATCATTTAGTTGTTTACATTTAATTCTTTTGTTTATTACACACACTACACACTGAATTCTAAATTTTGCTATAAACAGTTTACACTGAAATTAAAAGGGAGTTATGTGTATAAATTTAAGTGAGATTTTTTTGTTTTTTTTTTTTTGTTGCTTCATAGTAGTGCTGTAAAGGACAACTTTTCTTATTCTGGTGAGTTTCCCATATGTTCCGGGAAAGACATGAGGGTAAACTGTCTCCTCTCTGTCATCTATGTATATATTGAGTACCTGTTCACACAACTTTGCAATCTTGGCTTCGTCCCCTTTAATCATTTAGTAAAGCAACAATAAAAAGTAGGAACTTGAAGTATAATTTCTGAGATCTCAGATTAACAATATCACAAAATTGTAGAAAAAAAGGCATTTGGAAACTAAGACGCACCAAGAAAATGTGCACTGATAACATACAAAACAATGGTTATATGTCAGCAAAATGGTAATTGTAAGAAAACCATCACTTATTTTCCAAAGCTGCCATCTTGATTTCACTCAGCCAAATCCACATCCTCTTCTGATAAGCATTTTCTACATTCCCATTTCATGAAATAATCAGCAGAAAGCCACTTTTGTAAATAAAAGTTTTAGCTATAAATTAATTACCATACAGCTGAATATGCTATTGTGGAGTTTCCTGTCTTTCTTGCTTGGTTGATAAAACATTCCTAATGAGTTACTAATGTCTTCTCCAATTCATACAAACCACTCAAGAAAACTTCATAGCCTTAATGAATACAGCATACTTTAAAAGTCTTTTTGAATCTCACAGTTACAAGGAACAAAGTTTGCTTTGCAAATCAGTGGCTCAAAATCTGAGAACATCAAATAGTGTGTTTAACAGTATAGAGACATACTTGATTAGTGGAGGACATGATTATGTGAGCATAGGCTGAGGCCTAGGGCCTACATGCTGTGGTGCATGTAATATTGATTCTGGTCAGTCATAGTGCTTGAGAAAGTTATCAAGAAAAGAGAGATAAGCAGAAAAAAGAGCTGTACTAGTAGAAAAAGCAAAAAGTTACAATTTAGGGTGAGGTAAGAGACTGCTTTCTGCCAATGAATCAGAGTAGAAACTTAGGTGTGTGATTGCCTCATGCTAACCCCATATTAACCAATAAATTATGGGGGTGTTATGTGGGATTCATGCCTGCAACCAATCAGAAGTATACTTTGTATAATTTAAAAGTTGTATTTCTTCCAATAAACTCTCTCTGTTATCACTTTCATGAAGTGTCAGAGTCCATTCCTTCATTCCTGACATAACAGAAGAGAAATATGAGTCTGATTCTCACGTGGTAGAGAATACCTAGTACCGATCTAGAGTTCTGACAGTACTGAAAAGGTGATATCTAGAATTTCTGTATTCAGTTGCAGGCCTCTGAATAAGGCAGGAGAAAGCAGAAACAAAATGCTATACTTTCAGTCCTGCTTACATCTTAAAAAAAAAAAAAACAAGGTTCTTTTTGATTTATATCTGATCTCAGTAAGTCCATGTGTTGTCTCATTAAGTCATGTTGCCATATCTATAAGGCAAGAAAAAATGCTGGAGCATGTCTGTGGTTGACTGTATGATGTTCTATCAGATTCTGTGTCGTTATTCTCTGTTATTACTCTTCTCAGCAGTGTGTGGTGATAGGACAAGGAGAAATGGTCACAAACTGAGGCACAGGAAGTTCCGCACAGATGTGCGTGGGAACTTCTTCACAGTGAGGGTGACGGAGCACTGAAAGAGGCTGCCCAGAGAGGTGGTGGAGTCCACTTCTCTGGAGATGTTCAAGACCTGCCTGGACACCTACCTCTGCAACTTGGGCTAGGGAGCTACTTTGGCAGAGGGGTTGGACTCGATGGTCTCTAGAGGTCCCTTCCAACCCCTACAATTCTGTGATTCTGTGAAACAAGACAGGCTCTAGCAACAGTTTCCACTCCTCAGCATTCGTACAGTGAAGATGTAAATGGAAGAAGATACAGGTATCAGAAGCTTGTATGGTCTAAAAAATTCCAAAGTGGTTGTTTGGAAAGGAAAATTTATCCTTCACAGTGCACTTTTTAAAGACTGAACACGTTAATTCATTCAAATGTATAGAAGTATTTCTTCAGTGCAAATATAAGACAAATTTGAATGCTGACACATGAGGTTTTTGTACAGTTTCGACATTGCATTGTAAGTGTGAATCTTTTATAGAGAATGAACATCCTCAGGTAACTGACCAGAAGAATCACAGAATCATAGAACTACCAATGTTGGAAAAGGCCTCCAAGATCACCCAGTCCAAACATCTACCTACCACCAATATTTCCCCACTGAACCATGTCCCTTAGTGTAACATCTACACATCTCTTGAACATCACCAGGGACGACTCAACCACTGCTCTGGGCAGCCCAGGGCCTGACCACTCTTTTGGAGAAGGTTTTCCTAACATCCATCCTGAACGTTTCCTGGTGCAATTTGAGGCCATGCTTTCTACCTCTATCAGTACTTCTGCAGAAGATGTCAACTCCCACCTTGTCACAATCAATTTTCAGGTAGAGCAATAGAGCAATAAGGTCTCCCTTGAGCCTCATCTTCTCTAGACTGAACAATTCTGGTTACCTCAGCTGCTGCTCATAAGATTTGTGCTGAAGACTCCTCACCAGTTTCATTGTCCCGCTTTGGACATACTCCAGGCGGTCAATGTCTTTCTTGTAGTGAAGGACCCAAAACCAAACACCATACTACCCAAAGAGGCTGTGGAGTCTCCTTCTCTGGAGACATTCACGACCTGCCTGGATGCCTACCTGTGCAACCTGGTCTAGGGAACCTGCTCTGGCAGGGGGATTGGACTCAATGGTCTCTAGAGGTCCCTTCCAAGCCCTACAATTCTGTGATTCTGTATGCAAAGTTTAGCCTCACCAGAGCTGAGTACAGAGGGATGAACATCTCCCTGCTCCAATATATACTTGTAAAGATGTATTCCATCTTCTATTGTTTTTTGTTGCTGTTGTTGTTGTTGTTAGCTTGTTTTTAATCCTAAATTCTTAATCTCATTTTTCTTCTAACATGAGATATCTCTCATTTTCTGAATGGTATATGAATGTTAATGCTTTGATTCAGCCCTGGTTGAATTTTTTATCCAGTCTTTCATTCTCACTTATCTTACGTCCCATTTTGTGATTTGACTGCTTTATTGAATCTCATTGTCATTGTAACTATTTTCTCTGCTGAAGTTCGTAAGTTCTTGCTTTTACCTATCTTCCATTACAGAATAGGAGTGCATTATATTTTCTCCCATGGAAATAAGATACAATAGCATCAGTCTTACCTTTTAACCCCATTTCCCACATTTTCCATTCACTTCAATATCAATTTATAGAGTTTAGAAATACCACCAAACTGTGCCTCATACTTTCCCAAACCAGTTTTCCATTCATTCAACTGACTTCCTTTTATCTACACTAACCACTGAAAAAAAAAGAAAAATTCTGAACAAAGGAGCAGGAAAAACACAGGAGGCTATGCTTTTCATAAATATGGATATACAAATGAAATAGTCAGGTATTATGAAATATGAATTTTACTCATGTTTTATCAGTATGGACTTGAGTTAATGATATTACTACATATGCATTAATTTCACCCCTCCATTATAAGGGTAATGTCAATATGAGGCTTGCCTGGAGGGTGTTCCTTTCAACATAAAACATTCTATGATTCTGTCTCCTCAAGAGGTCATCTGGTCAAACGTTCCTGCTCAGATAGGGTAACCTGAAACAGGTTTCCTATGACTGTCTCTAGACAACAAAAATCTTATAAATATCTTTTAAATATCTCAAAGAAAAAAGAATATACAACCTCTCTGATTTGTTAAGTGTTTTGCTAATCTGCACTGTAATACCATAGTGCTGACAGAGCTGGCTTCTGTTATCATGAGACCTTGCACTTTAGCCCACAGGAGGACATGAGAAGTTAGCAAATTACTCTTTCATATGTGGCAGATATCCAGATATTCAGTTTATTCAACCAGATACTGCCAGTGTTATCTTTCCATCCACTTTAGGCATGATTTATCAAGAGATAGTAAGATAAAGATAGTAAAAAAAATAAATAAAAATAGAAATGTTTATGGTCTGCAGCACTGCCTTGGCAAGCATATTTTTTTTTTGTTTTTTATAGAGGATATAACAATCCTTTTTTGTTCTGTATTAGAATCAGTATGAAACATTTCACCTGTGGTAAAATAAGAAAAATCTGCGAGTACCTACAAACACTGTGATATACCTTCAAACGTAATGATATAGCCCTTGCAAAAATTCAGTATTTCATTAGTAATCATTTTTAAGCTGATTTGAATGATCTTTACTTCTTATGATAAAAGAGAACTCACAAATTTTGAATACTGTGGAAAATGCCATGTACACCCCCAAATGTTATTAAGGGACAATAAAGCAACAGGGTTGGAAGGAAAAGATTTTAACTGAAGCAGGGGAGAAAGCTCTTCAAAACAATTAAGAAAACATTTGAAATTATGATAATCTATATCAACCTACCTCTGTAGAACAATTAAGTACTTTAAAATGCATAACAATTTATTTTCCTTAAATGAACATGTACAAAAATAAATGTGTTAGTAAATAGAGGAAATATTTATCACCTCAAATCACAAAAACTTCTATTTGATCTGGTCTAAAAAATACGTTTAAGGTTTGCACCTCACTTTTCAGACAAAATTCACTGTTACTCATAATTCATGGTGAATATATTATGCATATTTTGATAAAGTAACATTATACATGATAAAACCATGTTGTGGTCTAACTTGGCAGGTAGCTAAGTACTACATAACTATTTCTTCACTTTCCATTTTCCCAGTGGAGAGGGGAAAGAACTGAAAAAAAAGAAAAAAAAGGAGAAAACAAACAAACAAACAAACAAACAAACACAAAGAAGAACTGTGCTGAGAGAAAAACTAAGACAGAAAAGGAAAGAAAATGAGAATAGTAAAGCTAATTACATATACGTAACATATATAAGACATATAGACAGTGTCTGTTCAGCCTTGAAATAAGAAGACTCAAAGGGGATCTGATACACATCTATAAATATCTAAGGTGCAGTAGGTAAAGGGATGAGACTGGACTCTTCTGTGTGGTGGTGGTGGCTGTGTGGTGACAGGATGAAGGGAAATGGCCAAAATCTGAAGCATAAGAAGTTCTGCACAAATGTACTTAAGAGCTTCTTCACTGTATGGGTGATGGAACACTGAAACAGGCTGCCCTGAGAGGTTGTGGAGTTTCCCTCTCTGGAGACGTTCAAGACCTGCCTGGATGCCTACCAGTGCTATCTGGTCTAGGGAGCTGCTTTGGCAGGGGTTTTGGGCTAAACGATCTCCAGAGATCCCTTCCAAACTCTACAACTCTGTGATTCCATGATATATAAATCATGCATATTTACAGAATTGTTGATGCACAACACAACCACACACCACTTACTGACCTATTGCCACCCAGTCAGGAACAGTGGCAGTTCTCCCCTCCCTTCCCGCTGGCCAGCTCCTCTTAGATTTATTGTTTTTCACTAAATGCCCTACAGTATGAAATATCCCTTTGGCTAGTTTATGTCAGCTGTCCTGGTTCTGCTCCTTCCCACTTATCTGTACACTCTCAGTCTTTCTTACTGTCAGGGCAGGACAGAGAAACTGAAATGTATTTGGTTCTGTGCAATATCAATGAGTAACAGCTAGAACATTGGCGTGTTATCAACATTGTTTTTTTCTTAAAGCCAAAACATAATATTATACCAGATACTGTGAGGAAAACAAACAAACAAACAAACAAACTCTTTACCAGCTGAAATCAGGGCTATACAAGCAGCAAAAAGAGCTGGGCAGTCAGAAACCGGATGAAATTTAACAAAAGCAAGTGTAGAGTCTTGCACCTAGGGTGGAATAATTGCATGCACCAGTACAGGCTGGGGGATGACCTGCTGGAGAAGAGCTCTGTAGAGAGGGATCTGGATGTGCTGGTGCAGGGTGTGACCTGGTGTAGGGAACCTGCTTTGGCGGGGGGGTTGGACTCAATGATCTCTTGAGGTCCCTTCCAACCCCTATGATTCTATGAAAAATAACTTCTTGTCATGTTGTTTTAAACTTTTACTGTGTTACATATGAAATCCTCTTAGAGAGAAATCAAGGGACTTAGGTAAATTCTATTTAGTGAAGGAGAAATTGGATATGTAAAGATGAAATCACTTGCAGATTACTCTTCATAGTGAAGAGTGCTTAAATTATATTGCTTAATTAATATTTCACTGGTAAGGAATGATTTAGTCCCTGCACTTATTCTTCCTCTCTCCTTCTCTACCTTCTTTACTTTTCTTTCTTTTTTTTTTCTTTTTTTCAATGTATAATTTATGACATTCATCAGGAAAATATATATATATATATATATCATTGTGACAAAACAATCACTAAATATGCTCAAAATTTCCTTATCTTTCATCATTTTATCAAACATTTTTGAGCTTTTCTGATTTATTGTAATGTTAGAATGGCATGTACAATTTTTCAGAGCAAATGTGTTTTAAATTATAACGAATAGCCATTTATTTCTATTAATCTCTTTAAGTATCTCAAATTCTTATGAAAATTATGAACACTGTAAGTACTTTTGGAAAGAAAAATTTAAAAAAAAGGTTTTTAAAAGCTACATTCATTAGTGGTAGGAAAAAAAGTTATATTCTAAAATCTACTCTTTAATACAACATATTTTATTCCTTTGCATGGTGTAAACTTTCTTCTTCAATATACTGCTCATTCTTTTTATATAATAGACCTAAACTATTGGATGAAATACATTTTCTGTTTCATGTGCTTTCTTTTCAATCAGTGTTTCTTTTAGGAATAACTTCATACAAGATGTGACAACAAAATATTCTATTTTCAGTTTTTAGAGCTTAAAAAGAAAAAGCAAATACAACTATTCTTGCATATGTATTGTATTGTGATTTTGATTCTAGTTTGATTATTGGAAGTCTAAAGGTTTTCTGTCTTTATTCCAGTACACAGTATTATGAAATTCCTGTACTTCTGTTTTGTGTTAGTATCAATCTGTGTGATATTACTAGCAGGTGAATTACTAGCAGTGCTTCGGTGTTAGCAAAGATGTAGTCAGAATTCAGTCTTTCAAGTACGCTCTATGGATCATGATTCTAGCCTTGGAAGTGTAAAACTATGTCTGCAGAGCCGAAACATAATCCTAATCCTCCTGTTCCCCACCAGTGCTGCCTGTTTTTCTGTTGTTGTAGATTATGTTTTTTGTTTATTTTACCATCTTCTGTTCACCTTTATCAGTTCTCTTCAACATCTTCATCAATGGCCTGGATAGTGGGATGGAATACACACTCAGCAAGCTTGTTGATGACACGCAATGAATATAATTTGGCTACTTTCAAAGTAGAAGTTAAGGGTGGAAACTTCTAAGCAACAGCTCAGTAATCCATTATAATGGAAACAACATAATATAGTAGTGAATGCATTTATTTAAATTTGTTCAGGTCAAATACGAGAACGGAAATAGTAGATTTTTAAGCCATAACCTCACTGTAAGTTTCACAGTCAGTATTCATACTGCACATTTTGAAACTAAGAAAAGATTTTAGAAGCAGAATAATACAGCAGAATACAGTAATACAGCAAAACTGAAGAGACAAATGTCTATGTGACATACTATATAGGAACAATGAATTAATTCCAAGACTTCCGTATATTTTTCATAACATAGTACTTTTATTAATCTAAAACCAAAACTATATGCGTGACAAGTAAGTAAAACACAAGTAAAACCGATGATAAGAGTTAAGAATTTATTATTCATATGTTTCAAGTACTAGTAATACTTTGCCACTTTCCCTAGGTAGTTATTTCACTGAGGTTCATTCTTTTGAGTTCTTTTCTTCAGAGCAATTGGCTCAATATTTATTTCTAAACTCAAATAGACTATCATCAGGGGTCTCTCTTCTTTTTCTTCAAGACAGAAAAATGCATCCTTGAAGATTCAAGTTTCCAACAAAGATGTTCCAATTATCCTTCACAGCTCCCATTACATCTTTCCAGTTCAATCTTGACCCACCTCAAAACCATCCCTACAAATTCTATAGTACTCATTTCTTTTCATTGATCTTTCTCAAGATTTCAGAAAAGAAGTTTCTACTCCAGTTTTGAAACTACCTTAACCCAATCTAGTTTTTAAAGTTTAAAATTATGTTTAGGTTTCATTTTGAATTATGATGAAACCACATTTCAGAATTCTCACTGGATTATCTTTTTTCCACCTTTACTTAAAATAAATAAATAAATAAATAAATAAACATCAATATTATCCTGTTTTGGTTGTAGAGTCATGGTCAAGATTAATCTGAATGAAGAGCTATCTAAAGTACTTAGTGTTAGAATCAGTAAATTTTCATCAGTACAGATGTTTAATTTATAAAAAGTAAAAATCTATACCTATGAATCACCTCTTTGAAGAAAAAGCCCTGTAGCTGTTCCAGAAATTATCCTAATTCTTCATACACAATATCTTTTATACAAAAGTTCAGTGAAAAAACTGTTAGCCCAGAATCACTACTGTATATTTTCCTTAATGAATGTTGCCTGAAGTGTAATAGTTAAGACCTTAGTTAATTAAACATTAATCTCTTCATTTACTATATGTGTATCTTAATTACAGAACTAGTTTGAGAGTCATTTATCATTTATGGAATATGAAATAAAAATAAATCTGTTTAATCATACTTTAATCAAACAAGCAATTCATCAATTAATTCAGCATATCACACCTATTTCATAGCTCTTTAATTAAGACTTAAACATTTATAGTTCATAGTAAAATAACAATGCATTCAGGAATATCTTGTACTCAAACTTCAGTATCTATCTCTGCTTTACAAACTGATAGCATTCAACAGTTAACTTGACAAGACTTTTCAGTGGTCACTGGAATGCTATTTTCTTCCTTAAGAAATAATTGGGATGCACACCTTGTTTTATATTTATAATTATTTGTGAATAGATTACTAATTGCCACATTAAGCTAAGCTGTCACATATTTTTCTGCAGCCAGTGTTTATATCTGATTTCTTCTCTTGCAGATGAAATATTTTCTCATATCAAAAATATGAAATTCATAAAAAATGTTTAACCATATACTCAATAAGTTGCATCTAGCAGTAGTTTTCTGAATTCAGGAAAAAAAAAACAAAACAACATTTTTCAACTTCAACTTAACATTATATCTATGAACTATTATACTGCAAATTTTGAGAGACATCTCATAGCTTGCTGATCTACTTTCAGCTGTCTGATATGATGTGCTTAAATAAACAAAGCAAACTAACAAGAAACTACGTAGGAATAGGTCTGAGTAAAAATATTTTTCTATATAGATGAGGTACTTCCTAGCACACAAGTTTAAACTGCAAAACTGTACACCAAAAAACTTTGTAAAGATTATTTCTATTTTTTTGTGATTAATCGTGACTTCCACAGAGTCTGCACCTATTTTGTACCAAATTCTGCACTGTATAACATTTAATTTCATTAAACACATAGTTTCTTGCTTGCTTCTACCTCAAAAATGGGCTGTGCATTTCTGTATAGTTTTGACAATAACAAAAAGATTAAAAACTCTACAAACAATCTGCAAAAACTCTACAGCAAATCCACATATTTTTAGTCCACAGAATATCTTAAACATTCAACATCCATTTATCAGAACAGTTGAGCAAGAAATCATTTTTTGCAATAGGTAAATCTTATGAAAAATGACAAGAGAGTTTTAAGGTGGTGTATTTGAGTTCTAGATAAATTTGTGGTCAAAGAAAATCAACTGAGGTCAGAAGGATTTCTTATGTATCACTGCAAATTATATTCATTGTCATTTGACAAATTTTGTTTGAGAGATCAGCACACTGGTGATACACATCTGATAAAGATGAGTCTATGTAACACAGAACCACAGAATTATAGGGATTGGAAGAGACCTCTGGAGAACATCTAGTCCAATGCCCTGGTTAAAGCAGGTTCCCCACAGTACATTGCAGAAGAAAGTGTCCAGCTAGGTTTTTAATATCTCCAGTCAAAAAGATTCCACAACTTCTTTGGGCAGCTTGTTCCAGCTCTCTCTCCTCGTAGATGAGAAGCTGGACATGAGTCAGCAATGCGCACTTGCAGTACAGAAAACCAACTGTATCCTGGGCTGCAATAAAAAAAGGTGGCCAGCCGGGAGGGGAAGGTTATTGTCCCCTTCTACTCAGCTCTTGTGAGGCCCTATCTGGAATACTGCACCCAGACCTGGAGCCCCCAGTACATGAAAGACGCAGAGCTCTTGGAGCAGGTCCAGAGGAGGGCCACTAAAATGATCAGAGGGCTGGAATACCTCTTCTATGAAGAAAAGTTAAGGGAACTGGGCTTGTTTAACTTGAAGAAGAGAAGGGTCTCGGGAGACCCTATTTTGGCCTTCCAGCACTTGAAGAGAGCATATCAACAGGAGGGAGAGTGACTGCTTACATGTGTTGATAGTGATAAGATAAGCGAAAATGGTTTTAAACTAAGACAGGGGTGGTTAGATAGCAGGAGGAAATTTTTCACTCCGAGGACTTTGATGAGCTGGAACAGGCTGCCCAGAGAGGTTATGGATGCCCCATCCCTGAAAGCATTCAAGGCAAGAATGGATGTGACTCTGGGCAGCCTGGTCTAGTGGTTGGTGACCATACACTTGACAGGGGACTTGAAACTAAATGATCTTTGAGGTCCTTTTCAACCCAGGCCATTCTGTGATTGAGTGATTCCATGATTCAATGATTCAATGATTCAGTGATTCAGTGATTCAGTGATTCAATGATTCTATGATTCTATGATTCTATGATTCTATGATTCTATGATTCTACAATTCTGTAGCCTTCAAAGTAAATTTTTTTTTTTGTCATGTTCCTTTTGAACTTCCTCTGTTAGAGTTTGTGCTCACAGCCCCTTGTTCTGTCTCCAGGCACCATCAAAAAACAGCTGACCCCATTGTTCTGACACACATCCTTTATATATTTATAAACATTGATAAGATCATTTGTCAGTCTTCTCCAGGCTGAAAACTCCCAAGTTTCTCAGCCTTCTTCATAAAAGAGATGCTCCAGGCACCTAATCATCTTTGTGTCCCTCCACTGGACTCTCTCTAGAAGTTCCATGCTTTTCTTGAACTGAGGAGCCCAGATCTGTACGTAGTACTCCAGATGTGGCTATGCCAGGAGAGTAGAGCATAAGGAGAAGAACATCCCTTGACCTGCTGGCCAAGTTCTTTTCAATGTGCCCCAGGATACCATTGGCCTTCTTGGTCATAAGGGCACACTGCTGGCTCATGGCCAACCTGTTGCCCATCGGGACACCCAGGTCCTTCTCTGATATGAATCTTTTTATTATTAATACCATGTAAGAATCAATTTGAGTTTATATAGTTGGCTAAAACTGCTAGCCTGTGCTTTTTCTCATTCTCTGATATTTTCATAATATTGTATTTTAACTGTTCTGAAGAGTCTACCCGTTTCCTTCCCTGCCCAGATCAAGTCTAGAATGTTTAATATAAAAATGGTCAAGCAGTATGGCTGTGTAAAAGAGGATGCAAATATGTTTGGTATGTACAACAGTATGTGTCATTAAGATTTATAAATGGTTTCTAATTTTCATTATTAAGTTATAAGAACAAAAGATAACGCTATTATTGTACAGTCCTATTTTTACCAGTCTTTTACTATTAATGCCTCTATCAGTAAATAAATTAATTCCTGAAGCAAAATAATACCAGGCAGTATAATACAAATGTCTGCATTTGATAGCTGCAAAATTATCTACAGAGTAACGTTCTACTATTTGTGGTATTAATAATGTTGTTTTAGTGATGTGTGTGGTTCTACTACATGTTTTTATTGTTTGCCTCTATTTCCATTCTGTGATCCTGTTATGTATTCTGAAAATGTGCTATATATCGCTGCTCTAACAACAGTAGAAGTAATAACAAACACTGAAGTAATAAAACTTGACTGATATACTGTTTTATTGATAGGAGTTGAAAAACTATATGACTTTAAAGTCTATCTGCATTCATTCTTTTGGTTTTGATAAGCAATAAAACCTTTTTTATCTTCTGCATAGGCAATATGAGTGCTAAATTAATACTGATGTAAATAAAGAAGGATCAAATTAACAGATAATGCTAACAAAGATTCTGATATATTAACAACTACTCCACTGATGTTATTGTTAAAAAATTACTAAGATACTGAAATCTTAAGTAGTAAGCAGTTTTCCAGTTCTGTGGAGCAAATTATTTCAAGATTTAATTGAAGTACTGGATCAAAAAGGAAAACATTAATCTGCACATACACAAGAAACTGTTCATTTTCAGAATTTCTTGTGTGAATAAGAATCAGGATGACATAAATATGCATTTACTTTCATGAATTTTTAAGACAAGGAGGATAGAACTTGAGTAAATGCATTTTGAGTACTACTTCTACTAATCTGAAATTATGCCCCACTTGCCTCATGCAAACACTACAACTAAATACATTTAAAGAAGGAATAAACTGATGTTATTTTGTGACAAAAAGATGAAAATCTACTACGCTCCACTCTTCTCTACAATAATACGTGGATTGTTCCAAAAGTAATGCCTTCTATTTATTTCTGTTTCTACACATCAAATCCATATCTTTCTAATTGAGAGAGAAGGGTACTACGGGAGACCATGTCAAAGGCCTTACTGCTGTTAATTATGCTTGTTTCTCTTTTGGATATGTATAAATCTCTCTCTTAATACAGCTTCATACTATTCAGGCAATATATATGTGACTTGTGATTGCTTGCACTATGCTTATAAAATTTTCTTACATTGTAGATATAACAAATTTTGTCAATGAAGTTGGCAGCTTAAGTTGTATTCCAGAATGTAAGAATATAGGAAATTATCTATATATGGTAGTTTCCATGAAATATATTATATAAAATCGAAGGAATTCCAGAAATAATTATACATCATGAAGAAATTGTGTACACTTATTTTCTATGAATTATAAAAATATCCCCTGTGTGTATATATCTATGTATATATATATTCCTGAAATCTAGCATTTATTTTACTTTACAATTAAATATGTAGGTGTCAGTGGTTTATGGGCTGGTTCAGCCCACTCAAAGGGAAAAGGGAAAGGGGAAAAGAGAAAGGGCAGAGAAATGGGCCTAAAAATAAAATGACAGCAATGATCTGAGGAGGAAAGCTAATTTAATAAAATATCAGAATGCAAAATAAAACAGTATAGTACAATATAATTAATAGAAATTGAAACTTATAAATCAAAGAAAAAGAGAGAGAGAATGTCTGAAAACCAAAAGCCTTATGCTAATGCTGAAGGTGAGATGGCTTGTGTGCACCCACTGCTGGATCAATCCAAAAGGGAAAGGAGAGTGATCTTGTGACTTGCCAATAGTTTTATCTTTTCCTCTGAGCAGAAAACAGAAAAATGCAAAGTAATGCAAAGTCATCTGGGGTATGTAGATCTTCTCCTCAGATATTCCTGGTACTATTGATGATGAATGGAAAGGGAGCATTAACTCTTTAATTCCCATTGCAGTGCATGATGTTATAAAGTGCAATATCAATAGCAAAAAATCATAAAACCATGATAGTAGGTAAATCATTTTCTATTATCTATAAAATATGGATAATATAAAATTAATTTATTTTTCTATGCAAAAAAAGNTTTTTTTCTTCTGAATCATAGATATCTCCTGTCTGTGAAATTTGGACAGGATGTATTGCTTTCAAAATGCAACTTCTCTGTTAGTAACCATGGATGTATACAGAGCCTGAGAATGCCAGAAAGGCTCATCATGTTTCCTCTTGGAACTAGAATACTCTAACTGACACTTACCAATAAAAATCTGTTGAAGGCTATTTTACAAAAAAAACCTGCAACTGCTCATGAAAGAACAAATCCTTTAAGAGCACAGTTACTTTCTTTCTCTCCAACATCACAGAGAATATTTTAAGACTTTTGAGTGAGAAACAATTCAGGTTTTTTTGATTTTTTGTTATTGGTTTTGTTTATTACACATAATGAGACATTTAATGTAGAAAAGTAGTTCAACAATGAAACTTTCCACTTTTTTCCATCTAGCCATTAATTTCATAACACTTTCATGGGTCCACCTTGGGAAAAATAGAACTACTCCATTTTACCTGGTGTTTAGCTGGCAATCATATTTATCCCTACATAGCTCTATACAGAAGTAAAATTGATGATCTTTGTCTCTTTTCTAAGTCACAGAAATGAAGAATGGGAAAAGTAAAACTTTATAAAAATCATAGAATAATAGAATGGTTTGGATTGAAGAGGACCTCAAAGATCATCAAGTTTCAACCCCCTTGCAATGTGCATTTTTTTTTTAAAAAAAAAGAGAGAGAAGAACAGCACAGGTTATTTATATGAAACTCATTCAAAAACAAGTCTTTATTATCTTTATTGTTGTACACTGGAAATCAGAATCACTAATCACTCACAATGGACTACTTTTTACAGAGGTAGGTTTTTCTTACCTGAAACTAACAACAAAACAGTTGCTGCTCTGCAAAACAGGAGATATCCATCTTCTCTTGCAAGAAGCAGAATCTTTATGATGAAGTTCAGTGTAGATTTAGTTCATTCTTTATCAACAGCCCTGATAGAGCACAGAGTGTTTCCATGAGAACTGTATTTCAGAAATACATTACAGCTTCATAAATTTCAGTATAAAGAATATTACACAGAATCACAGAATTGTAGGGGTTGGAAGGGACCTCTAGAGATCATCAACTCCAACTCCCCTGCCAAAGCAGCTCTGTAGACCAGGTTGC
>VXAB01011345.1:26502-40249 GCA_013399175.1 Odontophorus gujanensis
TATTTAGTAAATTAGCTTTCCTCCTTAGATCGTTGCCGCTGTTTTGTTCCTAGGCCCTTTTCCCTTTTCCCTTTCCCCCTTCCCCTTTCCTGGGGCGTGGGTCCGTGGGTCCCCCGCACCAATCGTCACGGAACCGGGCCGAACGTGCCCGTAAACCTTTGACAACAGGTAAATCTGTAGAGGAGGGAAAAGAAGTAGTAGTACTTTGTTTTTCAGGCAATTTCGTTCTCTCTATCCTAAACCTTAGTGGTAAGAGACAACAGATATGAAGAAAAACAAGAATTTTTAGTTTTTAAAATCAAATTGTACCTGTAAATTAAAAAAAAAAAAAAAACACAAAAAAAACTAAAATTGTTGTTCTTTAATTTCCTTTTCCCTCCTCCAAGGCATTTTATATTTTCAGTCCATCAAACACATTTTTTTTTCTAAGTTATTTCTCATTTCAAGTTTCCTAATTTATACTTTTATCCCCATGTAGATTACTGTTGTCTTTATCTCAGAGATGTAGAGACTATCTCTGCAAAGGAGAATGAAGATGCACAGAGTCATAACCTGAATCCTCCACTAAAAGATCGGGAATGAACTCTCTTCCTCCCAGAGGACTCTCTTCTTTGAGGGAGACTTTCATCCCTCTCCCGTAATTCTTACTTTTTTTATTCCTTGTAGTCCACAGGTTATTTATAATGAATAGGTTGACAAAGGAGGCATCGTCCCCTTCTTTTGGTGCATTCCCCATCTCAGTAAGGGTATTTTTAAAGGTATATAATGAGAACAGGTGCAGTTAATCAATGGAGATTTCAGGGGTAGATGAAATGATAACAATCTGAAATCCAGGGTTTTATATGATGAGAAACCAGCATCTGATATTTACCACAATTTACTGTTGTTTGAATTGTTTGTCAATACAATATGTATTGATTCTTTGCCTAATAAAAAATAGAATGAAAAAATGAGTACAGCAACAACAATAGAATCAAAAGAGAAGATTTAAAAACAGGTTACTAAATGGTTTGGGGTATGCAGTCCAAAGAAGAAATTGCAGCAAATTAGTTCTTGTCACTTGCTCTGTCTCTCTTTTCAAAGAGACAAATTTATTTTCAAAATTAAACTTCAGGGAAAGTTTTTAATATTTTCTTCAGTTAAGACTACTTTAGTAACCACTTCTTATTAGAGGATCATCTATGAGCTATGAATTACTTATTCCCTACTTACTATTCTGGTTGAAGGCATGACTTCTTCCTTCTAAGGGTACTTATGATGTATACATACCAAGAGCTCTCCACCAAGTTTACTTTTGAGGTTCCAAATAAGACATTTAAGACAAGTAGGAAAAAAAAAAAAAGAAAAAAACCCACAACATTACTATATTTTAATTCATATAGATTAATTTATACCTGTATAAGTGAGCAACACATTATTACAAGATGACATGAGAAGTTTGCATCTGCTACTTTTTTTAAAGATGTAATAGCTTCTGTAGACTTTTTTTGCTTTGCTTCATTATGTGACACAGAGCATATGAAATTATCTAGAAACCCTAAAAATTAAAATGCTTAGGTCTTGAACTTAAAACCACTCTTCATGTGTCAGTTCTTGCTATACAGGTATGAAAGCTATTAAAAATGATTTTCTTCCCTATGGTTGATTGTCCTGTCTGACAACAGTGGAAGACATTTTCTCCTGAAGTTTCTCACTGGTATCCTTCATCTTCTGAAGATATTTTGGATGCTCCAGAGAATTTCAAATGATATTAGATGCTTATATTTAGGGTAATAAACACAGTTTTTTTTCTTTACTAATATGGGAGATTGGAAACACAATCCACATGGGCCCATTTAGGTATCTATTATATGGTATCTAAATTTGGAAGTGAATCTCAGTCCAACTTTAGTAATGTGTGAAAAGTCACTAGCTAGGGAAAAAGAAAAAAGCTTCAAATTGGATTTAAAGAGAATTTCACATATGCAAAACTTTTTTTGTTATTTTTTTTGTGTTTTCTTTTTTTTTTTTCTTTGTATTTTCTAAGGGTTTGAATGCAGGAGAGTACAATAGAAATAAAAGGAGATGTATTATTTTCTCTATAGTCAGCTTAAGTTTCACTGATGAAGTCCCAATATCTACATTTTCTGCCATTTTTATTTTTTGCAGTGTAAATGATTTGAGAGTGACAATAACATTATGGACTCAGCCTAAAGAAAAGAGAGAAAAGAAAACAGTTCCTAGTATAGGACACTGCCACTTACGGTGCTGGCTGATGCAACTAAATTTCCATCTTTATCATCGGGAATTCTAATATTCATCTTAAATGTGAGCATAGTAGACTTCTGGTGGAGAGGTTGACACAACACAGACAGTACATGAAAGATTTCATAAGCAAGTCAACTACTGCTCATACAAAGAATGACATCACAGTTTTCAAAGCTGTTTGAACTTCCTTGGAGTTTCTGGAAGTCTTATTTCTGAGACACAAATGAGTGCCAATATTTAATCCTTTTAAAAACATATATTTGTATATTTTCCAGTTGTAAGTTTTACGTGAAGACATATCCACATAAAAGTAAAAATTTACATTGAATTGATTAATTCATTTTCAACAAGAAAGTTTCATGGCTGTTCAATTCCTGTGAAGCATGCTTTAGCTGATAGCCCCAGTCTATTGGAAACAGCATGAAAGAACTTCAAACAAGAAGGCTGAATAATTTGAAACTACAAAATCATGAATGATGTAAAAGCTCCAAAATACCTACAGAGAGTGATCACAAAAATGTTCTGAAAGCTTAGTTCAAAAATGATGCTTTAAAAATGTAAAATTGTTCCATTTCAAAAAGAAATATCAGAAGTATTGTATATGCAGTTCAGAAGAGCATAATCAAAAATTTAAAATGTGAATAGAAAAAGTGGTAATAAAATAATTAAGTGATGGAAGCTGCTTTGGGATCTAACAGCAATATGTCAATAGTTTCAGCTATTTGTGGGTGATGTTTCTTCAACACATTTTCTCATATATGGGTTGATTTTCCTGGATTCTGAAGCAAAAAAATCCCCAGACCTAGCTACTACATGATGTGGAAGGCATATACTACCATCCTGGCAATTCTCACCTTCAGAATATTTAGTTCAGAGAACTGACTTTAAAGAACTTCTAACAGTTCAGTTCAACTTCTCAATTTTCAGAGTGTAAATTAAATTGCTCATGACAATCAATCAGCTGTGTACACAATTGTATGATGTACCTGAAGCCTGATATGATTTTTCAAAGAAATCAGACATAAAAGTAATCTTCAGTCAAATCTGTACAAAATATCAATAAATTACTGTGATGTAAAGATTCCCAGTCATCAAGATCAGTAAATTATTCAAGGTAGCCTAAGATACAGCTGTTTTACCTAATCTCTTCTATTTTATCTCATTCCATCTGACATATTATTTATGAAAAAAAAAAAATTACCCTTCATGAAACACTGAGATCTTTAAATGCAAGAATGTTTTGTACCATATTTTAAGAAGAAACAAAATGTTGAAAATAATTTTTCATTATGACAGCATATATTATTTGCAAGAATTATTTTAATCTAATTTTACATATTTTTTATCTCTTCTCAATAAACTCAGTAGATATTTAGGCTGAGTACTTTATCTGTCATTTAAAGTTTTCTAGAAGACATGTGTCATGCTTTATGTCATGAATGCTTAAGAATGTATTGCAGAAAGGTGATCTGAATCAAGTGTACTTACATTTAATTATGCTTGGAAACCTCAGCCTTAATAGTTCAAGGGGGGGGGAAAGAAAACAAGCAAAAACTCACCTAACATGGAGATCTACAGTATGGATGTCTTCTCCCACATGATCCTCTCTAGGGGATTCACAAGTCTTGTCCTCCCCCACTGGTTTACTGACATTGGTAGTAGGCTGCTTCTCACACCTTTTTTTCCTTGCTCTTCTCTCTGTCAACAGCTGTGCATTATATTTACTGTTCTCTTTGATACATTTCCCCTCAAGGTGCTGCCATCTTAACTGCTGGACCCAGCAGTTCCCCACAGTGTGGCTGTAGGAGTCAGCTGTATGTTTTAAGAAGAACCAAAGAATACAGCTGATTTTCAGCTCTGATATTGTTTAGCCATGATAATAAATACATTTCTTCTTTGATGGTTTTATTTTAATTGTCTCAGAGATGTCCGTCTTTACTGTACAGTTTAAGAAACTTTAAAGAAACTTTATTACAGTTTCTGTGTTGCATAGCTGGACCTAAAGCTGACATGCTAGAAAAGAAGGAAAGGACAATAGAAAAACAGGGAAAATAGTAACAAATCCTTAGTTACTATCTTAAGCAATATGAATTGTCTAATAATTGTCTTAAAAAGGAGAAGAAAACTATTTTCAGTGTGTCAAGAATGATGTTTTTCTGTCATCTTGCTTTGCTGAAAGATACAAGTAATGGATAATGTTTGGATAATTAGTGTTTATATTAAAATGGCATGTTATTCCAAAGATCTTTGGATTTATTCATGTTTAATTTAAAAGTCAAGTGGTCTAGAAGGTGCATAATGTGCATTGACTGGGTAAAGTAAAAACTAATTATTAAATTTGAATGTTTCCTCTGGCTTTTAAATTAGATCTTTCTCATTTGTTACTAAGATCAATTACGTGGAAAAGCTTTTCTGCAATGGTCCCTCATATGCCTTGCTTCCTTCTCTTCAGATCTGGGTCTTTTTTACGCTCTGAGTGCACCTTCCAGAGCTGGTGTTTCTTTACAAGTCATATCCTTCTCTTTTGAGAAATACAGAGTCAGCAGTTTACTAAGGGCAGCCATTTTGAGCTTTTACACTTAAAGTTTTTGAGTTTTTCACCTACAGTGTAATTAAGTCTCTGTCTGCAGGGGAGTATGGTGAGAAGGACACAGTATTTCCAAAATGAAACAGCTTTCTCACTCTCTGTCTTCTCTCTCTTCTTTTATATTCTTTTTGAGATTTAGGTTCTCTTCTGCTGTTTAGAAACTAAAATAGCTTATTTTTACCATGTATATATCTATACTACATAAATATATACAATTTTGTGTATCTGTCATCTTGACAATAAATGTAATAACACTATTTTGTTGTTGTTTTAAAAGGCATTTCTCTTTTTTTGTATTTTGAATTGGAAGCGTAAATGCATACATACAGTGCTCCTCTCTGAAAATTAAACATATAGATAAAGTTTTTGTTTGAATAGTCTAGCAAACCACTAGGTAATATACATTGAGAAATGTTTTATGGATGAATTAAAGCATTGAGGAAACTGAAAGAGCATAGAAACTATGTGTTCAGCACAATACAGAAGAAAAAGAAAATGCAGTTACATGATTATCTTTCAGCCTACCAATTTATACAGTTTTCACAGGAAAACTGCTAATAAAGAAGAAAGGATTGTTAATCCACTGAACTTTTATCTAAGTGCTGCTATGTAAAATTTATGTCCAAATTCAATATATACACGAGTACTATTAATAAAAGGAATTAATTAATATTCTGTGATGAACCTAGAAAAGTCATTTATTTGTTTTCTCATTGTGAGACCAGTCTTTCAAAAAGAATGATTATATTACTTCTCACTGCTGAAACTGAGATTAGTACAGGTGTTTCTTTGAACATCTACTTTTTAATATATTTTATAAGCACACAGCACCATCCTCAGAAAAAGAAAACAAATAAAATACAAATTGTAAGATTAGATTAAGGATTCTAAATGCAAATCCTCAGCTTAGTAAACAGTTCCTACACTTTGCAGAAGTTTCTCTTTTGAAATAGGAAACCTCTATTACACGTTACTTACGCTGAACCTTTTTTTTTTTTTTTCCCCTAAACAAAATCAATGCAATCTTTCAGAGTAAGGCAAAAACCTTAGCTTTGACTGTCTCTCATTATTACTAATGACAACACAAAATAGAGTGACATTACTGGCTGTACTAAATATTTGAAGTGCTAAAAAAAATAATAATTTTTAAATTTTCTTTGTGTTGTTATTGTGTGTCCTGTTCCCATAGCTTTTCAGATATCTTTATACTCATGAGATTTGGATATGTATTTCAGAAAAGAACTCTTGTAAACCCTGCGTTTCACCATATGTTACCTGACATTCTTTTCCTTCGACTATTTTTTGCTTGTTTGATTTATTTGCTCTAAACCTTTCCTACTGAATGACAAAGGAGAACATAAAAATAATAAAATTGAGGTATATTATTACAAAGTATTTAATATATTGAATGTAATTCTTCTCCAAATGAAAACAAAAAGAAAAAAGTTAGGGGGGCAGAGAGAGGAGGGAAGGGAGCGAACATGGGCATGTTGCATACTTCTTGCAATTTTTGAATCACTTGCAAAATCTTTCACATATTCTGTATGGTGTTTAGATGTTACTGAAGACAAAAATGAAACTTAGTGATTTTTACTTTTAAAGAACAGATCAATTTTGTCCTGTGAGGAAAAAAAGGGTTTCGCTGATTAAATTGGATATGTCCTTTTATTGTAGCTGTTTAATATAACTGTAATGTTTTAGTAGAACAATTTTTATATATCACAAAATGATTAACAATGAATTTAGTAATCCATTCTCACTTTATGATCTGAAAATCTGCTCTCTAGCTTTTCACTTTAATTTCAAGTTTTCTTTCTGATAAGAATGTGATCTTTAATACAGTCCTTTCCAACTTAGATAAAAAATGTTATTACGATATTTTACAGTATTTTGTGAGCTATGATTCTTAACTGTAACTTAATTCTACTCAGTCTTATCAGACAGAGGAAACTGGTAATGAGAAATGCAAAGGTCAGAGATAATCATGCTCACAGTCTTAAGGCAGAAGTTTCTACATAACCTAACAGTAAAACAACAGATATCTGTTCCATTTTATAAATTGACCAGATTAAGTAATTGGGAAAAAATATGCACATTTATAGTAGAAATACACTATCATGTATATATATGTAATTCAGCTCCAAATCAGACACACACATGGAATTGTCTCCTAGCATCTGAGAAACTACTGGACAATATATTCAGTTGCCTATACAGTGATCTCAAATACCATTTGTGATTCCCTGGAGTATCTGAGAAGTCTATGTGGGATAGAGATCTATGTATATTACAGGTGACAGATTTCTGTACTGACTAGAGTTACACCTTCAGCTACCAATTCCTCATGTAGATACTTGCATAAAATCAACTGCACATATTTATTAATACTTTGACTCAATCACATTTACAGAATTAATTAATTTTACCTAATTTTAAATGTCTGAAGATTAGACATCTAATCTAACATGCAGGTTTGGAGCTTTACTTAACCTAAACAGATGCATACAATATTACTGGCTGCAATGTAGCAGTGTAGCTGAAATATTCACATAGTACCTTTAAATATAAAATTGTGAAAAAAAATCACATTATTCTAGAGGGACAGTTGGACAGCAGTCACTATATGCTAGCAAATAATAGGTAATGCTAGATACTGAAATAGAGGCAGTGGATCAAACTGCTAGACCTCTTTCATGACAAATGTGTTATGATAGCCACCTCTAGAAGGTAATGCATCTATTAATTAAATAGTACTATTAAATCAACTGTGTAATTAATTCCATCTCAAATAATGTCCTGCAAATAGAGAAAGCAAGTGATGTTTCAGAAGTGCCATTGAATGAAGAGGGAGAGAACCTAGAATACATTCCAGAAAGTTTAGTGAATCAAATCTCATTTTCAGCTTCTGAAAAAGGAATGCACAAGGACTACTGAGTGGCATTTGAACTGTATACAAAAAGTAAGGTGCAATCCTAGAGAATGGATAATCACTTATACTGTCTGTTTTCCATAAAAAGAATGGTGTAAGCGTCAGCCATGACTGGAAGAACACTCAGTTTCTGTAATTTGTTTCAGTTACCTATATGGATGTAAAAAAAATAATAATAATAAGGAAGGAAAATTAAAAAAAAACAACAACAAAACACAACTGTTATCAATGTAAAACTTCTTATGATGCTGTATGAGCAGTTAACTACAGTCTGAAGGATTGCTGAATTCTTCTGAACACTTGCAGTTTTTTCTTAGTGATGATAATTAGAATGCTGGAATATTTAAAACAATATTTAAAAAAATTCTATTATGAATGGATTTCAACAAAATACTATAGAAGTTAACCTCACTGTTATTATACTTGCTGTAAGCATTCTACGGATGACTGATACCATTGATCTCGAAAAGTAATTTAAACTATGTCACTCCAGGATGGATCTCCTTTCCAGATCAATTTAATTTCTGTGCTGTATTTATTTTCACAATGAATAATCTTAACCAAAAAATAAACTTAGTGAACAAAATAATTTCCTTAAGGATGTTTGGTATCATTTTCGGAGTTATTGTTTGCAGAGAAGTTTTTAAATACATATAAATAAGGTGTGAGGATTTTCAGCATTTCAGTTATCTAAACTGAACAATAATTTGAAAGAGATTCCTTTCACTTCATGATTACCTTCTACAATGTTGATGTCTAATCTGAACTACTAATCGAGGGACTTTTCTATATTTTCTCACTCCTTGGTTGTATTCATGATAGTTAACGCATTCTCAGCTGGATCTGACCTTCACCTTGAGATATGACACACTGTGAAACCAGGCACCATAAGCAAACAAACAAAAACCACTAGAAAACATAGAAGATTTTACTCTTGCTCAGACATCCTATCTCCACTTTCTCAAAGTAAGGATCTTATGACGAATTCTGTGTTTTTTGATGGACATAATAGGAAGAGAGATTATCAACATGAAAGAAATAAACATGGGAAAACGGATTTGTCAGAATAAAGTACATAATTGTATTTTAATATTTTTTATCAATTCAAATCCAGTGTGGTGAAAATATTCCTTTAATTTTTTATCCTTAAGAAGGCCACAATCACAGAATATCCAGTGAAAGAAATCGTGTTCCATTATGAAATTGTATCTTCTTCCTGTGAAATTAGCCACACTTCAGTATTTATGAATTCTCAAAGCATCTAGATGTTTATCTACTTTACAATACTAATAATCATTTTGTAAAATCTTGTTTGTGTATTCCACTACCTGATATCTAACAAATCTCTGTTGCCAGAAGAAAAAATAGTGGCACAAATTCAAAGACATAACAGTACAACATTTTGTGATGAAGATTTACTGTTACACTCCGATGATAAGATAATCTTAATTAATTTCTGCTTCAGGTCTCACGAGTTGTGTAAATTGATACTTTTTTATACAATCATATTTTTCTTCCCATTTGTCTTCTGTATAGTAACAGAGAAGCTCATCATTACCTTTGGTAATTTGTTAATTACTCTAACTGCTTTGGAGAAATAACTTTTTATTAATGCTTCCCATTTTTAGGGAAAGCAGTTTTAGCTGATAATAATAGCAGACTGTTTTTCTTTTCTTAAATACAGTTTAAATCATATAATGTCCCGAAGTGGAAGGATCCACAAGGATCATTATATATAATGTCTAGTTCCATGCAAGACCACCAAAAATTCAAATAATATTTCTGATAGTGTTGCTTCTTGAACTCTGTCTGGCTTGCTCTGTGACCATTTCATTGGAGAACCTGTCCTTTTCCTTAGTTTCTGTCCATAAACTTTGTGTTATAATTATCTTTTATTATATGGTTTATCAGTCAATCTATATCAAGTCCCTCGACCTTTTGGCAATACTAATGCAACCAACAGCATGGGTAACATTCTTATGGCAAGGGCACATTATTTGCTCATGTTCCACTTGTGTCCACAAGGATCCCCAGATCCTTTTCTGCCAGGCTGTTTTCTCACTTTGTGGATGCCAGCATATACTGTTGTCTGGGTTCTAAATGTTAATCAGAACTGGACTGAGTATGGACCCTTGGGGTATTCTACTAGTTAGTGGCTTCCAAAAAAATGATAGTAAGTCCAGAAGGTTCTAATATTTTAAGTGTAAATTGATAGTATTTCTTTATTTAGCCTTCATTTTAATCTCAGAAGAAAAGCAAAGAAAAAACAATACACTGTTGTAATATCATTGCATTAAATGTGGTTAAAGAACCCCACTTTCTATAAGTAGTAGTACAAACAGGAAAAATACAATCAATGTAATTACCAGCTGTGATTGACATTCTCACTTGAGTAAGTGAGAATATATTTGGTAAGAAACAATTCAACTATAAGTATAGATCAGTACTCAAAGATATCATTTTAAATCCCAGACAAATCAACCTATCTTCTGACTGCAAGAGTTTTGTACTCAAACTCACTTCTGTGTTAGAAATATGTAATACTGGTAATAGTATAACTTTAGCCATTCTGGATTTAATCTTTTAATCCATTTCCATAGGCTCAAGCTATAGGTAATACAGAAAAATTAACATCCTCAAAGAGTATTCACTTCTCTGTGTTACTCACTTTATTGCCTTCATTTCCTGGAGTGCTCTAACCTTTGCATCACCCCAGATAATTGTTTACTGTAATCCTTTTAAGATCAATATTTTTTAAATTCTTAAGAATCTTTACACTCTAACTTTTTCTAATAATGGAGCATTAAATAGGCTTTATTTCTTTGCTTTGAACTTGCTAGTATGTAGATGTACAGGCTATGTACATTTTGCAAACAAGAAAATTGCAACTACAATTGAAGAAAATTGACTGACTGATTGATTTTACTCATTCAGGTATTACTTAGATTAGTTTCCTGTATCTCTAAGCCATCTTCTGAAGACTTGTATTAGAGATCACTCTGCCAACATACAGAACTTCAACAGAAAAATCATTTTGATTCATTAATTAGGAAAGAAAATAATATTAATAGAAATAAAAATATTCATTTGTCATGAGTAGCTTTAAAAACACACAGAATTATGGCTTCCAGATATATCTGCCCAATTTACAGATAGCAAAAAACTGCAAAAATTTATAGTTGAGCCAGTGTACAGAAGTTCAGAAACACATTTATTTTAAATAGGTCAGCAGATGTGAACATCGATCAAAGCCTAACAGGAATGAAGTAAATCCAGTTATCCTTTTTTCTTTTTTTTTTTTTCCTGTCAGCAAAAGTAAAACTTTCTAAATCTCCATGTAATAATCTCATTTATTTTTCGTGTGTAGGTTTCCTAGAAAAGCTTATCTCTTCTCAGATAGTTCTTATTGTTAAGTTTTCACATTTAGAGACAACACTTTAATCACAGTCAAACAAACACCATCCAAAATACTGAAGTAAATCAGTGAATTACAGTCAGTTTTATAAAGAGCTACATCCTATCCCAAAAAGGATTGTAATTCAGCAAGACTTTCTGGCCTCCCAGCACCAACTCATAACTTCTCACTCTTCACATGAATATTAATATCACAGTTGAAATCACATGAATTTCCATCACATCTTCGATTGATTATAAGCTTTCTTAGCCTCACTAGATTATATTTTTGTCATGGTTTTATGATTTTTGGTATTGATATTCCACATCATAACATCATTTAGTGCATTGAGAATTAAAGAGTTAATGCTTCTGCTCCATGGATCATCGACAGTTATGGGTACACCTGTCTCAGAAGAGAGCAAGAAATATCTTCCCCAGAGGACTTTGCATAGATTTGTATATTTACATTTTTCTGCTCAGAGGAAAAGATAAAAACTGTTTGGGTGTCACAAGACACTCTCTTTCCTTTGGGATCGCCCCAGCAGTGGGTGCTTGCTGCTGTCTCGCTTTTAGCATTTAGTGTAATGCCTTCAGTTTATCGGTCACTCTCTCTTGCTCATTTTATGTGGTTTGTTAGCTTTAATTCCAATTATACTGGATTATATTGTGCTATTTTGCATTCTGATATCTTATTTAGTAAATCAGCTTTCCTCCTCAGATCATTGCCGCCGTTTTGTTTCTAGGCCCATCTGCCTTCTTCCCTTTTCCCTTTCCCTCTTCCCCTTTCCCGGGGCGTGGGTCTGTGGGTTCTCTACACCAGTTGTTGCAGAACCGGGCCAAACCAGCCCATAAACTATTGACAAGATTTATTGTGGACATAAAATCACTTACGTTTAAACTGTTGACCAAGTCTGGGACTACAAGCTGATCCACCTGCACCAAAGCTTCTCACCTTCATGGTTCAAATTGTTTAGAAAGCAAGAAAGGTTCACTCTCAACATTGTGAATCAAAGGGAGTGTCTCCTATTTGATTGTGTTTACCCTACCCTCTATACAGTAAACTACGAAATTTATCCATCCATCTTAAATCTTGTTAAATTGTGGCCTTATTACAATTAAGCAATGCTGAATCACTGTATTTTATCCATAGTACATTGATAAGTATCTTCCAGTTTCTCTTTTCCAAGTGCAGTAGTTGTTGTTTCCATCAAGTCACAGATTTGATTTTTGCAACATTCTTAGCAAATTTTGATCTGTGAACACTACATGGGATAAAACCTCAAGTACATGTAGCCCTTGCAGTGACTTTTGGCAAGCACATAGATGCAGTCCTTGTGATCTGCAGAAGATGAATGTCTGTGGTTGCAATTCAATAATACTGAATGTGTTCGGCAATTTTACAGATAGATTCATAGATTCATAGATACATTAGGTTGGAAAGGACCTAAAAGATCATCTAGTCCAACCGTCCTCTTATCACCATCCCTACCCACTAAACTACTAAACCAAATCCCTTAGCACCTCATCTAAACGCTTCTTGAACAGCGCTAGGGATGGTGCCTCAACCGCCTCCCTAGGCAGGCCATTCCAGTGCCTGACCACTCTTTCAGAGAAAAAATTTTTCCTCAAATCTAATCTAAATCTTCCTTGGCGCAGCTTGTGGCCATTCCCTCTCGTCCTGTCATTAGTTATCTGGGAGAAGAGGCTGACCCCCTCCTCACCACAACCCCCCTTCAGGAATTGGTAGAGTGTGATAAGGTCCCCTCTGAGGCTCCTTTTCTCCAGACTAAACAATCCCAGCTCCCTCAGCCGCTCCTCATAAGACTTGTGCTCCAGACCCGTCACCAGTTTTGTTGCCCTGCGGCAAACTCTTGCAGTCAGATAATGTGGGTGACATCAGCACAGATATTGCTGTGAATCTCATTTATCACAGGCTCTACCCTTTCAGGCAGTAGGCATAACAAGGATCATATAGATGTTCAGCATATGTTTTTCTCATATAACGCAAAAACTGCTGGAGCAAATAAATTGAACTGACCAATCAACAATAGCCCTTCAAAGAGTATTAGATTTTTTCCTTTTCCCTCCAAAGAATACTTTAGTTTACTGCTTCTTTTCCTGAGGCTCCCAGCCTCAGAGGTTATAAAATTTCACAGCACTGTGAAATTAATATATATGATGAAACATGATGTCTGTGAATATGACAAGCATATTGCCAGAGGGACACAGAAGAAAAAACCTTGTTGGTTAGGCATTATCCCAACCTCAAGTGTTGTTCTCAGGCTGTCCTGAGGACTGTAACAACAGTAAAAAAAAAAAAAGAAGAAGAAGAAGAAGAAGAAACTCTAGTAGCTTGACATATGTCTATAGATAAATTGAGATGTGAATATGTATGTACGTTACTCAACAGAGCCACAGAGATGTAGACAGGAGTATATTTCAGATGATGATGAGCACTAATTGTAATATAGATTGTGAATAACAATTTTCTTCATACTGTTTTGAAGATCACAGAGTAAAATAATGTTTCTTTCTAACAGTGTTTCAAATTGAAATGGCTTCATTTTTTTTCAGTTTTTTTTTTTTTT
>VXAB01011345.1:40318-108108 GCA_013399175.1 Odontophorus gujanensis
ATATGATTTGATAATATTTTCTGTATTATAATATATAATGTTATTATTGAATTATTGAAAATAACTTTGTCCCAATTGAAACTAAGATGAAGAAGTCAACTTCCAAATATTTCAATAAAGACAACATAAGAGAATGTACCAATTTAGTCTTGGAATAACACATTGGCTTGTATCAAGGACTTCATTGGTGAACATCATCCGCTCTGCTGTAAACACAAAACACAATACATTCATCTACTAACAGGAATGCTTTTTTTTATATACATAACATACATAGCATATTTCAGGAGGAAATTCATTTGAAAATAAAACTATTCTCCTATCCCCTGTTCTAGCTAATAATGGCAGTCTATACTTAATAAATCATCTAGAATTAATTACTTCAAAAAGTTGTTAGCTTCTGTTTACCAAATTCCCTATAATTTCTATAGAGTAGAATGTTGTTTTCAATGTCACTGTTCCTATGTTGTAGGGATAGAATTATTATTTCATGTAACAATTTTATTTATTTATTTTTTACAAAGTTATTGATCCAATAAACAGGAGATGAGAATGGACACTATACGTTAAATAAGTAAAATAACATCTTAGTTAAATTTTTAATAAATTAACGAAGCATGAAGCTAAAATTTAGAAACCATAATTATTTATTAATTTCTATGTCTCAAATCTTTGATATAGTGCATGAAAAGTACCATTCCTGCTTCTCACATGTATCTATTTAGATTATCTTAAAATATGTTATAGAAGCATTAAGCTTAATTGGTGTTTTATGGCAAAATTTACTGTCAATTTAACTGGCTTCACGAATCCTCTAAACTATGAAATTAAAGCTTAAACTAGTGCTGAAATATTTTAGAGAGTCATTTATTTCCAAGGAGGCAATTAGTAGACTGTTTCTTTATATATTTGGCAACAGTTAAACAAATGCATTTCCATTTAAATGAATACTATTGAAAGATAGAAGAGCATTATCAGCTCAGCATAGATATACATAAATTTCCTTAAATTTTCCTGTCAAAAAATCTTTAATATTCTTCTTCATCCAATCTCTCTTGGACTAATCAATAATGAAGATATACCAATGTACTTAAAAAAACGTACATGGCCCTGAAATGTCCCATGGAGTGGTTCTTCTTGTCTGCTTAAGAGTGAATTTTACCTCCAATTTCACACAGTTTGGAGAGAGAGGGCAGCTTTGAAAAGGTTCTGAGAGAAATGATTAGAGCTCAAAAGAAGGAGACCTACTAACAATTAGGATGAGGTTGTGGTCTTGGAATTATCATAGGTTAGTGACCCTGGGAATCCAGATGATTCATATTTGGCATCTAGTAGGTCAGTAGGTCTAGTAGGTCAGTCCTGCTTCAACTTCTGGAGAAACCTTTCCATCATAGCAAGTAAGAATGAAATGGAAGGAAACTAATATTAGAATGTGACATTGGTAAATATAATTTTCCTTAATCTTAGACATTTACAAAGACAGGTACCTATAAAAAATGAAAGGTGAAAACAAGCCTGTATCAGATTGTATGGCAACACTTATACATGGTGAATGCAAAACTAATTATTGTCAGTTCTACACCTCTTTGAGACAGGATGCCCATAGGAGGGAAGTTGATGATAAAATAATAATAAAAAATAATAATAAAAAATGAGAGACCAAAATACACATTCAAACAGCATTTGGTAAGAGGATAAAACTAGCAGGAAATTTCACAGAGTGAAATAATTAATAGTTATGCAAAATGAAAAAAAAAAAAGGTGAAAACAAGCTTTAAATGGATACATGCAGTAATTACTTAAAAACACATGCTAATGAGAGTAGCATTTAAGAGAAACCATTAAACTATAAGTAGAAATAAAACATAAATCCAAATGAGATTTGGGCTTTAAAGTATTAAAAATAGGAGAATAGACAGGACATGCTTCTAGGCAAAACATTGTCACTGACATCAGCCCTTGAGCAGGAAATTATTTAAATGAAATGCCTATTAGAAGAATCAGATAGTGTAAACATATTCAAAACTTGTTTAAATAGATATTATGTAGCAAGTCCTTTGAATTCCTTTAGAGACATGCCTGTGGAAAGGAAAAAAGATACAGTTTCATCCCATAAGTTGATTATTTTAACAATGGATGGTAAAATTTAATTGCAAAATATAAAAAAAAATTGAATGGATTGAGAAAAATTAACAAACTTTACCAGAATATGATCATTGTAAGAAATAATTTTTAACTATAAACATAAAAAAAAAATAAAAATAAAAGCCTATGGATAAGAACTACTTAGCATGAAATTCGAATGTAGTAAAGGAATGAGATCTCCAGAGAGGACAGTTGAGGTATTTTCTTCTGAGAATAAAATAAATAATAAATTAGACTTCTTAAGGTAATACACTGCTAGGCAACGCTAGATAACAGAATAAAGCCACATTTAGATTTGTACACATAACTGTTTGCAACTGAAATTAAAAGATATAAGTGCTATGTAATACTGGTGCAATGTCAAGAAAAGAATATTCTTAACAGGCAACTTCTTATTGTATTATAAAATGAATATTAGGCAGGAAAGAAGAAGGAATGTCATGATGGAAAGACTAATTTGTAATATACATCATTACCTGTATATTTATATATTCATATATGTATACATATATATATGAAAAAATGTCTGGATGTATACATATCAGAAGTTTTATATATATGTTAAAAAAAAAAAAAAGCCTTTGCAGAAATAAAAAAAAAAAATCCAGTGAGGTATAGACTAATGGATACAAAAGTAAACTTGAATTTCTTGGATTTTTGTACTTTGTTACTGAAAAACAACACAAGACAACTAAATTAAAACAAAAAAAAAAAAACAAAAAAAAACAAAAAAAAAACAAAAAAACAAACAAAAAAACAGCAAAACAACCATTAGCTTACATACTAATTGTGATGTTAGTTGGACTAAATTTTTCCCATATCTTCTATCTGTTTTTATCAACCATGCATCATACACAGACAATTCAGATGATCCAAAATGTCAATTATTTGATTGGTTGCAGATACTCAACTTTAGATTTATGAGATTTACAATGGAAAGAAAGGATCATAAATCAGAGTTTCACAGTCTGTTTTACTTTGAACGGAAGTTTGAAGAGAATTTTTCCAAAGCTATATGATGCATTGATTTCACTCTCTTTGCATATTACATACAATCCCTTGAATGTTTTGGTGAAAAAAGAAAATAGTTACAATTTCTGCTTATTCATCAGAAAGTATAAATTAGAAATATATGTTTGTTTAGAATATAAATTGTTCTGGAGATTTCATGAACATGGGGCAGTATGACTGTAGTCTAAGAATTTTTATTGATTGTGCAATATTCATTTAAAGAGAAATAATGAAGCACTAGCAAATATGAAATGGAAAAGAGTAAAAAATAGAGCAAATCTCCTAATAAATTTTATATTATTAGGTTCTTACCGAACTGAGTATGTAATTCAGTCCTTTATATTTCTTCAAATAATTTTATGTGCCTCACTAGAAGACATGAAAAAGGAATTTCAGGTATCCACATACAAGAAACAGTCTTGAAAAAAAACATATGTGCCTATTACTCAGCCTCAGAATCTTAATATACTGCAGAAATTTCTTATATTTATTTTTGTGTCTCAGGTATTTTAACAAACCAAAGAGCAAAGAATTCCTCAAAATACTCATCTCAAATATATTCAGAAATGTGACATTTTTCAAGGCACTTTTCATGTTTAATGTAGCAGACATTCTCACTAAACAGAACTTTGAACAAAATACTGTTGTATATAACAGTAATTTCTTTTTATATTCTTGTTCATGAGTCAGAATACTCATCTGCACATAGAAAGAGGTTTGATTCCTACTTTGATTTGTGAGGAATCATTAGATTCCAGTATCTTTTCAGATCCAGTCGTCCTTTTACACAGTGCACTGTGGAAATCTCAGCCAGTGCACAGCTCTTTTCATGCTCGCTGCAAGTAGTTTAGTTACACAATCTGTAATTTCATCTTTCAGTTAGAGGTGCATAAAATACATTTACCTTAGCTATACCTATAGCACCTCAATCTTTGGATATAACTCTTTTCTTCCCAGAATTAATATAGGAAACACATTTGATTCATTAATTCATATAGCTTTTAGCATTCAGCAATTAAGTCTAAATGACTTGTTCCCATTATATGTAGTGAGAGAAAGAAGGTTACATGAAGAGAGTAAAGGATCTACTTATCTAATACTTTAGGAAGGACAAATTGTCACATAACAACGACTGTTTCCTTCCACAAAGTATGAAAGGAATCTTGTTGACTATTAAGACGACAAATCCATCTAAAGTACTGAGATAAATTCTAGCTGTTTTGTTTAAAATTATGTATTGGTAATAAGTATTTTGTAAGTCTATCATTAACTGGCACGTGAAATAAACTTAACTGATTTTTTTAAAAATAAGAATATGAATTATTGAATGATTACCCAAATCTTGCAAGTTTTTCAAGATTACTCTCTTGAAATGCTCTAGTTATAATCTGGTTTCTGTTATTGTCCACACACAATTTAAAAGCAGCCAGGGTTGACCCTGGCTGGATACCAGACTCTCACACAGATGTTCTCTCACACTTCCTTCTCAAGGGGACAGGGGAAGAAAACAAGATAGAAAAGCTCACTGGTCAAGATAAACACAGGGATGCTACTCATCATCTATTGTCACGGGCAAAACAGACTTGAGTAATGAACTAAATTAACTTAATTTAGTTTATTGAAATAGTTTAGATGGCAAGCAACAAAGACAAACTAAAACACTTTCCTTCTAGCTCAGTTTTTTTCCAGGCTCAACTTTATTCCCTCATTCACAGGTCTTCTATCTTTACCTCCCCTGTTCTGAGCAACAAAGGATGAATGCAATGGTTCATTCCAATACATTGTTCCTTCCTCCTTCCTTTCCCACTGTTCCATTGTGGCTACTTCTCACAGGCTTCAGTCCTTCAGGATAAATGAGTTTCAGCGTGGGTCCTCCAGAGGCCACATTTCCTACCAGAAGAATTTGTTCCTGTATGTGTTTCTTTATGGGCCACAGTTATGAAAAGAAAGGCCTGCTCCATTGTTTCCCTCTCCCTAGGCTTCAAGGAAATCTCTGCTCTGATGCATCTCCTCACCTTCTTCACTGACCTTGGTGTTTGCAGGGATAGTTCTCACTCTTTTTTTTTATTTCCTTATTCTTTCTGACTGTGCAGTGTTTTGCCTGTTCTCAAATACATCTTCTCAGAAGCAACACAAATGTTTCTGATGGGCTCCACTGCGTACTGTATTAAATCTTTTGCAGAACTTGCTGTGTTCTTCACAAGACGAATCCTGGCCTCCTCTCACATGGCCTGTGACTGCAACCCACCTACTCTGCTATCAAAACTTTGCACCTTTACAGTTGGAAATACCATGTACCATTTGTCATTCTGATCAGATGAACTATTCTCTCAAATGGCTATAATTTGCAACATGTAGATAGTAAATAAGAACATCATAGATATGCAAGTATTTGAAGGTTTACTGTTGTAGACAGCATTTCTGGTAAAGGACAGAATTAAGTTTCCAGTCAATACTTTTCCTTTCTTTTTAATTTGTTTAATAGAAGTGACAGAAGAAAGCAGGGTAAGATTCCATTATGGGAGAAAAAAGCCTTCCAATACTGAGAACAATTTTCAAGTCATTTCCTCTATACAATGAAAATGCTTTTGCTTTTTTTAGAAACTGTATAAAGTGGATGATGACCTTTTGAGGCTATTCATTTCTCTAAGTGGTACCTTACTCTCACATCCTCTTTAATAGCTGCTAATAAAGGAAGCATGCAAAAGGCAATCATATAGAAAAGTAACAGATTGAGTTAACGTTCTTTGCAAGCAGCAAGCATGGGAAGACCTGATGGCCTGAGCAGGAAAAAGAAACAAACAAACAAGCAAAACATAGTTATTGAAAACAGAAATAATGCATATCTCTATTAAATAAACAAGAAGTAATATGAAAGTAAATGATAGGCTCTAGGATTTCTGGAGTTTTTGTAATATGTCAAAGGGCAAGAATGTGAAAGGAATGCTTCCATGATTTTCCCTCTCAAAAATCCAGTCTTATTTTCTCCATTTTTCATCACAGGCAGGAAATGTTTTCCTAGTTAATATTACAGATGTGTAGCATATTCCACACTTCCAACCTTTACATTTGTTTTATTTTTCTGCATAGTTAGGGTTTTCACAGGAAATCATAAATAAACAATGAATTTATTTATATAACCATTTCTCAGACCTTAGCACAAGTCTGTACCTGGACTACCATACCTTTGCCCCAAGATAACCACATAGTCATGAGACAAGCACAGCTAATAACAGCTGTGAAGCTATGACAATGGTTATGCAATAAATGAAAAAACTAAGAGAAGCTTCTTACCATGCTTGCATTCCTGACGCAGATACATCTGCCCCAACTGACTTATTGCTTTAAAAATTAAAGCCAGTAAAGCAAGAATATATCTTTACAAATATTTCCTAATTTTCTCATAATCAGAGATTTTCCTCTCTTTACTACTGGCTCTGCATTTGTGCAATCCCCCTGCTGATTAGGGAGGAGACAAAAGAAGAAGCTGTAATCTGTTGGTATTTTGGCATCTGTTAATAACAACATGTTCAAATTGAAGTAATAATTTTCCTTTATTTATATAAAACGTCTAATTCAAGAAGACAATAATGGGAGTGGTGTTTCTTATTTATCTGGATACACCATATTCTGTATTTTATTCTTGCTTTGAGGAATCAAGCAATTTTCAGTGCCAGTGACAATAAATCATACATGACAGACTTATGAGCTTATTTTTGTAGTATCTGTCTGCTTAATTCTAAGAATTTTCCAGTCATTTGTGGTTATAACAAACTTTTCTGTTAAAATAGAAACTGAGCAACAGATTAATTCCTATTGTACGAGGCTTGATAGTGCAGTATTCAGTTCTCTTCCATCTTACTGTGCAGAACCTATCAAATTGATAAGATACAGGCCAGAGTATAAATGAAAACAATGATACAATGTGGTTGTTTTTTGTTGTTGTTTTGGTTTGTTTGTTTGTTTTCTTGCTGGCTTTAATTTATACAGGAATTCTGACACAAAATTATAAATCTTCCTTCTTTACATCTGAATTATTTTTCACTTTTTCTGGTTCCTCTGAACAGTTTTGAGATTACTTCAAAACAGGCCAATTTGTCATGGATCCAAGATCTGCTGCTTGCCAATATATTGAAATCTGCTCTAAGATTTTCAGGGCACAAAGTAAAATGCTTCTTAGCTAAATACAGTGAGAAAAGAATTTGAAGATTTCTTGTACTCTCAGTCCTATAACCTTCATTCCAACATCCGAGAGTCTACTAAGAATTTTCAGAAATACAGTCATTTTAAAGACTATTATTTTGTTCTTATGCTTCTTCATTACTACTAACGTGGCCTGATCATCTTCCTTACAAATTTTGCATAGAGTTTTGTGGGGATGATGTTTCCAGTTCTCATTTATACTGTTGACATTATAGTCCTAACTGACTATATAGATTTACATCATTTTAGATCATCTCATGGTATATTTGATATTTTATATAAAAGAATATTACTTAGTAGAACTGAAAATCATTTTCTGTATTTTAAAAATCTACCTCCAATAAGAGATCTTCAGGATAATACCATACCACTCCAAGCAACTGCTTCCCACCTGCTGAATGATGTCCAGCCAGTATCTGAGAAGCAACTGGTACCCTGGCCAACTCTCTTTGCTTTTATTGTTTTTTCACATTAAGTCATATGATATGGAATATCCCTTCAATCAGTTTAGGTCAGTTGTTCTGATGATACAAAGCTTTCCAGTTGACATGCCAGAACAGCTGACATGCCAGAAGGCTGTGCTGCCATTCAGCAAGACCTGCACAGGCTGGAGAGTTGGGCAGAAAGGAACCAGGTGAGGTTTAACAAGAACAAGTGTAGAGTGGTTAACTTTGTTTCCTTTCATCATGACAGAGTGTCTGTTTAAACTAATGCATAAATTCAATATGCTTTGTCAAGTAGCAAATAATTTATTTTTTTCCAGATGAAGTGTGAATGAGGAAAAAGGTACCAAGCAGACACATCCCAAGTTTCCTAAGTTTACTGAGGTAATGAAAAGGTGAATGTAATAGAAAGATGTTGTTTTTGTTTAAAAAGGCTAATTCTGAAGCAAATATTTAAGAAAATAATGAGGGTCCCCAGACATTAACTGTGAAATGCTTTAATTCAAGTGGATAATCCTCTGCATCTCTTTAAAAAATATAAAATGGAGCTAAAAATTACTTTTCTTAATGAATTAAATCAGTTATGAAATGTTTATTCCAAAAGTTCATAGAAATTCTTATTTAAAACAAAAGCAACAACTTTATTTTTTACCCAAAAGACATATAGATGACTTCAGAAACTAATGATCAGTGTAAATGAAAATATGTTGGAACTTTAACAAAAAATTTCAAGGTAATGCTTTTAGGAAAAAATATTATCTAAACAAGGTATAAAGTGCTAAAAATGCTAGCATTCACAGGTCTGCAGAGCTTAAAGTCATTGCTGCAGATTAGTCTGAAATTGTTGACACAATATATAGAATGTACTAAAAATATGTAAACAAAAAAACAAATTAATGCCAAAATACTTTGCATAATCAAGGAAGGCAATGAGAATACACTAGAGATCATCATTTAGTTGCTCTATTAAACCTTCTGGTAACATCTTAAAAACTCTACAGTTCTATTCTCTGCATCTCATGGTGAGTACAGCAGAAAAGGTACAGAGAAAAACAACTAAAATGATATAAAATACAGTACAGCTGCCTGAAGTTCGAGACAATTAAAAAGGATTAACTTCAGAATGAATAAAGCTGAGGATTTTAGTTGAGGTTTAAAAATAATGAATGTGATAAAGAATCTGACAAGTCATTTAAAATAGATGAAAGAAAGAAAATGGCTCTTTGGAAAATTCCCGTGAGCCTGCTGTCTTAGGAGGTAATGACTGCGGACAACATCAGAAGGTTCAATATGGGATTAAACTAATTTGTTAAGAGTAGAACCATCAACAGATACAAGAAGGGACAGCCACATACAGTACAGCATCTCTGAATGTGGGGATACATTAAAGGTCAGAAGAAAACAGCAGTTTACTTGTTTTCTTCACAGACTCTCCCATCACTATTGCTGTGGAAAAAATACCAGACTAACTGAGCCACAGCTCTGACCTAGGTGGCGCTGTACTCTTCATGTGGATCAAGAAAAATATGTAGCCAACAAAAATAGTTTGCTTTTCAAGGCTTGAGGAATGGAACGATTGTTTATTAAATACAGTTCTCTTGTTTCTCAAAAAAAAAAAAACAAAAACCTACAAAATTACAAAGACAACTTATGGAAACAATGTCAAATTGCACAATAATGTGCAGAACTACAGAACTAACACACACAAAAATAAAATGAACTTAAGTTATTTATAATTATTAACTGAAATATAAAATTATTATAATTTGTAATGAGTAAAATAGTTTTCTGTTAAGAATCTAGCATACTCATTTATCCGAAATATACTTGAAATAAATTTACCATAAACATCTTTATAACTTTTGTATTCTCAATTTTGTTTTCAGAAACTGGAGTAGCAATTGAAGTGATATTAACAAGATAAGTAAGAAAATAGATGACTTCTTATCTTTTCATCTAATCTACTAGAATTATTTGGATGTGTCATCAAAATTTTGAATAAAAGATATAAATATGATTAAGTGCATCTGATTTTCAAAGACTCTTTTAAAAGGTCATTGCAGGAGTTTTATCTATCTATTTATTTATTTAGTTTTAAGAAACAAGCAAACCATACAAGAAGGAAGAAGAACTACTGCTGCACATTAGAAACTGAGCAAAAAATCTAGGAACCGTAAAACAGACTGTCACAGTCATACTTACAGCACTCTGCGACTCTGCTATCAATTTAGGAAGAGTGATTGATGATTCCACAAATGTTGAGTTAATGTATATAATTTGTGCTATTAAATCTAGAATTTCCTTAAAATAATAGCAAATTGTAAAAATAAATACATAAACAACAACATCAACAAAATATTTACAGGCATATAAATTCCCTTTAACAAGAACATGTGTTTCCAAGTTCATGGAGGAAATGAAAAATAAATAAATAAATAAAAATCCTAAACCAGAGAATATGAAAGACCACTTTCCTGTCGTTTTGATAACAAAAAAGTAGTAAAATACATGGTGAGTAAACTAATTTTGTGTTTATTTATTTATTTATTGGTATTCATTCTTTACTAATGTTTTAAATGATTTTTTCATCTTGTGTTTTTTTGAAAGTAAGACGTGGAAAGGGATAAAAATTGAAATGCTATTACCATTTCCCAAACTGATCTGGGAACATGGGCCAATTTATGTAATTGGACGTTTTTTGAAGAAATTCAAACAGTTGACTTATTTTTTTTTGTTTTGTTTTAGTCTCACTAATGAGTGTGAAGAGATGTGACAGTCACAACCTATTCGAAAATTCACAAGGAGTGCTCACAGAAACTATAGATTGAATGCCTCTTAAATTTTCTGATTCTATCTTTCCTTGTCCAAATAAAGTAAGGACCATAGTACAATTAATGTCTTAAGAAACTCTACTCAATCCTTTGTCTAAACTCTTGTTCCAAGCAGGGAAGCTTTGAGGTCAGGCCAGGTTTCTCAGGGCCTTTTCTGAGCAGGTTTTGAAAACCTCTATCATCACATAGAAAAAGGAACTTCCTTATTTCAGCTTTTCCCATTGCCTCTCATCCTTCCTCCACACACTTGCAAAGAACCTGGCTCGATATCTTCGCTCACAATTCCCTGTGTAGAGGGTGTTGCTGTTAGGACTCTACAGCCATCTTTTCTCCAGGCTGAACAAAATCTAAGCCTGGAGGCCAGTCCCTCAGCCCCTCCTTACAGGATAAGTGCTACAGTTCCAGATATACTGGTGCTCTTTTAGCCTTGCCTCAGTTTACTAATGTCTTTACTGTAATGGGGAATGCTGCTTGTGCTCTCATTTAACACAGTTCCAGATGATGATAGCCATTTCTACTGCTTTCATACATTGCTGGCTCACATTCTGCTCACTACCCCAGTGCCTCTCTGGGGCCTTCTTCCTAGAGAAGCTCCATCTTACTATTCCCCAGCCTTTGTTGTTGCCAGGGGTCCTTCCTTCCCAGGGGCAGGACTTCACCTCTGTTCTTGTTGGATTTCATGCAGTTCCAGATGATCCTGTCTGGGTCACTTTGGAGGATCACTCCATGTTCTAGTGTATCAGTTTCACCACCCACAAATTGTTGCCACCTGGAATTTTAAAGTTCAGTTTCACTTCCTCTGGGCCACTAAGTTATAAGTCCCAATGGAGACAGATCCTTGCAGTACTCTTCTTGCTACCACCCTGCAGGCAGAGTTCAGCCCTTTGAAAACAACCCTCCAGGCCCAGCCATCCAGTTTACACATGCCTAATTACCTGCCTATTCAGGCTGGAATTTACAAACTTAAATAGAGGAAACTGCCAGAAGCCTTGCTGAAGTCAAGGTTAAATGACTTTTGTTTCTCTCCTTTTGCCCACAGACATTTTGTGATCACAAAGATAATCAAGCTGGATTCTTATCTTCCCCTTTGAAATGGTGATATGTAATTACAGAGTAAAGCAATTGAGAGATGTTTTCAAAACATTTCTATATATACTTTTTTTTTTTCATGATGTTTCATTTGAAAATGTGTGGAATTAGAACTTGTTAATTGCTTCTTGAATTACATTGTAATAAAATGAAGAAATAGTAATCCTCAGTACTGCCAGCAAAATAGTCCAGGTTTTTTTTTCTGATTTTTAGTTATACCCATAAGACTCATTAGTGATTTTTATTTTATTTTTTATTTTTGAAAGTGAATAGGAATGCAAATACAAATAACCATCAAAGTTGCCTCCTCACAAAATATATTGTCCTCATTTATTTTGACAGGTGAATTTTTACTTTAATTACTTACGATATGACTGTAAACTGTGCTAATAAATCAAGGAAGTGTGTCTTACTAAAGCAAAACATCAAAATAGTATGAGCTCTCATTGCAGATTTGTTCTTCTATTAAGTCTTCTCTGGAAAAAGAATTGAAGCAAGTGGACTACATGTGAATTAAATGGGAGTTTAAAGCTACTTCAGAGAAGAAAGATTCATACTCAGAATCATAGAATCATAGAATCACCAAGGTTGGAAAAGGCCTCCAAGATCATCTAGTCCAATCATCTACCTACCACCAACAGTTATCCACTAAACCATGCCCTGTAGTAAAACATCTGAACGTCTTTTGAACACCTTTAGGATACTTGACTCAGCCACGTCCCTGGGCAGCCCATTCCAGTGTCTGGCCACTCTTTGAGAGAAGAAATTTTTTCTAATATCCAATCAGAACCTCCCCTGGTGAAACTTGAGCTTGTTTCCTCTAGTCCTGTTGGTACTTGGAAGAAGAGACTGACTTCCACAACGCTACAAGTTCCTTTCAGATAGTTTTAGGGACTGATAAGGTTTCCCCTATGCCTCTTCTCCAGATTAAACAATCCCAGTTCCCATAGCTGCTCTTCATAAGACTTTTGCTCCAGACTCATCAGCTTCATACAGAAGTTCTGTATGATTTCAAAACATGTTAAACAATTCAGAAAATGTACAAAGAAAGCCCTACAGGGCAACAAATGCAGTCCACAGGAATGAGTCCATGTAAAGTGAGTGCAAGCATTATTGTATTACTATTTCAGATAATGGATTTAGTTATCCTAACTATAACTGCTATAGACAGAGGATTGCAGGTATAGAAAAAGTAGGAATAAAATGTTAATTTGGTAGCACCTCAATTTCAACCACAATTCAAGTTTCCAAAAGTTTTCAAGTGGCATTCCAGGCTTGAAACACTTGCTGGCTTTCCAATTCCAAATCCGGCTCTCTTAACAAAAAATGTCACAGAGAACCTGAAAGAAAAAATCACAGCAAAAGAACTGGGATCAACTAGAAACAATTTCTATAGGGAAACCAAACTTGGGAGAATTTTTCCACTAAATTTTCTTATTGTTTTCTGTGTATCTTTGATTTAATATGCACTAAATTTTGTTTACCCAAATCTCTGGAGCAATAAGGGCTTTTTTTTTTTTTTTAACTTTAAGTAAATAACTATCTGGGGATAGCAGAGCCAGAGTATTTGTGAGATACTTGTTTCATGAGGTAAGGAGGGCACATGGGACCAGACCCTTTCACTAATCCCCCAGAAGGAGCTAGTGAAGTGGGGTGGGGATGGACTGATGACATTTTATCACACATCACATCAGATAGTTCAGACCAGAATCAAGTCAAAGCATCCTGCTTTGTGTAACTTGAATTCCTTCATGGAAAACAAACAAACAAACAAACAAACAAACAACATCAAAGGGAAAATTCAAAGCCTATTAAATATTGAATAATATATTTATATTAGCCAGGACACAACCTGGCCAAAGTGCCAACGCCAGGGATTAGTAAATTTGTATTATAACAAATTTTACTTCAAAGATCTTCATTAAAAAGCTTGGGATAGATAAATGCTAATTAAATATGTACAAACTGTAAAAATCATATTAAAATGTATATAGATTAATACTGTTAAATTTGGTAATTTACCTTAGTCATTCAAACTGATAAAACAATGCTTTGTGAGTTAATGTTGCTCTGTTTAGAGTCCATTATTTTTACTAGATTATTTCAGTTGACTTCAGTGAATAAACACAGCAGTGGTCATCATGCTAAGCACAATAGAAGTAATGTTCTTTTTCTTTTGTTCGTCTATGATCCTCCTAATCATGAGGATCTTGAGTAATATCAAATCTGACTAATAAACAAAGAAAACAGAATTTCAAGGGTGCTGTTTCTATGCCATACCATAAGCAATGGACAATTAATAACCACAGTATGAGCTACCAGGAAACAGGGTGCTTTTCTTTTTCATTTCATTCTTGTTCTTTTTTAGTTTACCTCACCTAACCTTAAAAAACATTATAGCAGTTAAACTGCAAATGGGCATTTTGTAACTGTTAGATACTTCTCAATAAATTCAAATATTCATAGAAAAAAGAGGGGAAAAAACATCCTGTTCTAGGAAGAAAGTAGATATAGAGAAGCTTTAGTGGATTCTATAACACTTATCTGAGACAATAAAATGGAGAGAACACTGAAAGGCATACTACTGCCAACTCACTGGCCTTAGAAAACAGTGAATAGTAACTGTCTTTAGAAGAAAGAGTAAATATGTAGGAAACCAAATGGTTTTTTTGTTAAACGATAGGAAAAACAATGGAAGATATTAACATATTCATCAATGACTGGATATAGAGATAGTGTACACTCTTGACAAATTAACTGATGATACAAACTGAGAGTGGCTGACACACCACAGGTTATGCTGCCATTCAGCAAGAGCTAGACACTTGGGTAGCAATGGTCACACACAACAATACAGTTTAGGGTCTGATTCCACCTGCAGCTTCTGAATCAAAAAGTGATCACCTGGATTTTGATGACTAAGAAAGATCAATGATCACTGCTACCAATGCTAAGTGAAAACTTGAGTTCTGTGGTTTTGTATACTTATAGCTAATTTAGGAAAGCCTTGTATAAGTGCTGTTTTCTGTATGTATTGATAATACTTGATAATGATTAAGAAATAGCAAATGACAGTATGCATTGCTAATGATTTTCAGTCCAGCAAAGTATTGCTTCCAAGGCTGAAACAGACTGATTTATCAGCCCTTTAAACACTGTCCTCACAACAATTTCCAGGTACCTAATTGGTGTACTGATCTGCAACCAACTCTGTGGATCTTTATATTCCATTCAACTATATATTTCTTGAAGTATTCTGGTGGGCAGTGGGAGAGAATGTATGGTTACTTTATAAACTTTATTAAAACAGCACATGGGAATGTAATTTCTGATCTATTTGTCATCTGTACATATGCTTATAAGCATGTTTTTTTAACCATCCAATACCATGGTAAATTTTTCCTCTTTGAGCAACCTGTTTCAGATTTTCACTATATTTATCATAAAAAACGTTCTTTTCTTATATCAAATATAAATCTCCCCTCTTGTAGTTTAAAACCATTTTCCCTTGTTCTATCAAAACAGATTCTGCTAAGGAATCTGTTCCCTATTTTTTTCTGTTTCTGAGTGACATAGTATAGTGAGCACAGTGGAGATGGTTTGTTGGTTGCACTAGATCTTACTGGTCTTTTCTGACTTCAGTGATTGTATGATTCTCACAGTCCCTCCTTAGATACTGAAAGGCTTCTATAAGGTCTTCCCAGAGCCTACTGTTCTCCAAGATGAACTGCCCCAGCCATTTTGAGTTGTCCACAAAGGGAAAGTGTTCCATTCCTTGACAAAATTTTGTGGCACTCCTTTGGGCATGCTCCAACAGGTCCATGTCTGTCCTATAATGAGGACTCCACATGTGGATGCAGTACTACAAGTGAGGTCTCACTGGCTCATAGTAGAGGAGCAATACCACCTCCTTTGACCTGCTGGACATACTTCTTTTGATGCAGCCTAGAATATGTATGACTTTCTGGGCTGCAAGGGCACACTGATGGCTCATGTTCAACTTGCCATCCACCAATACTCCCAATTCCTTTCTGGCAGAACAATGCTCTATCCTTCTGTCCCCAAGCTTGTATTGATAGTGGAAGTTGCCACAACACTCCAGGTGCAAGACTTGGATTTGCTGAGCTTCATGAGGGGCCCACTGTTGGGCCCACAGTTTGAGCCTGTCTAGGTATCTGTGGAGGGCATTTCGTCCCTCAGGCATGTTGACCGCATGACAAAGCTTGGTGTCAACTGTAAAACTGATGAGGGTGCACTCAGTCCTGCTGTCAATGTACACTACAAACTGAAAACTCTTCTATTTCTGCTGCTAGCAGAAATACACTATATTTTGAATGTCCCAGTTCTATTTAGTTTTCCTGACATTGCTGACATTCCTGACATTTCCATACCAGTTACAATTCAGAACACATTTTTATGAGGCTTTTTCTACTCCTACACATCTACCTTACTGTATTCCTTGCTCTAAAGAATAACATTCTAATCCTTTTCAATTAAAAGACTTGTCGTGTCTTCAAAAAGTAATTATAGTTCATTCAGGAAGCATTTCAGTGCTTCTTTTTATTGCTTTATCAAAGGTTAAAGAAAATAAAGCCATTTAATAAAATGATTGTGCTTAAATATAAAATAATTTTCTTTGAAAATACAAAAATGTGTCAAGATTACATTGGTTGGGATATTTCCGCATCTACTGACCTTAAAAAGCAAGATAACAGATCCTTTTCGTACGTGTATTTTTTCTTGGAAAAGACATAAAAATATAAAATGAAATTTCTATGTTAGCATGCTTAGTAGATTGAAATATGTGTACAACAAAATCAAGCTTTCTTTTACTCACAGAAATTTCATCAAAATGCACATTTCCATCTTGCAAACCATTTACACTAAGGATACTAAATTTGCATTGAAATTTTTGTAGGGAATACGTAGAATGCCACAAGCTTTGCAAATATAAGAAGCATGATTCTGATTGTGCAATATTTCTAAGAAAATAAAGTCTTCCTAAATTATATTGTTTTTAATTAAAGATGATGTATTACAAGTCTTTTCTTTTTCTTTTATTTTACTATTCTGTAAAATGTAATCTCATGACTATGATGTTCCACAGGGTACCTGTTAGAGAACTGGGGAATCAGAGGCATTGACTGGCCACACGACCTGCCTGTACAGAGTCAGCTTGGAAAATCAGATGCAAGTTCTTGAATACATCTGCCAAAATCCTTTCTTCCAACATCCTCTCTTTGTGAAGTACTGTGTAAAGAAATACTGCCTGGAAGAATACTATATTCAGTGCCTTTACAGTAAACACTCATTGAAGTCTGAAATTATTCATGATATAAAGACTTGTGGCTTATGTCAGCCAAAGAAACACCACGCTATTTACAGAATATGTCAGAGCAGTTCTTCTCTCTACCCACTTTTGAAGGGAATTATATTTCTCTGGGAAAAAAAATGATAGCAGTAATAATAAAAAAGAACTGTGCTTTCAAACCGCCAGACAATGGCCAATTAAGTATAAATTGTCAGGATAGCCATGCCCAATCACTTGTTTATTTTCAGATCAACATAGCTAATTATTACAGCTCTCTGCTGAATGGCAGTTACCTTTTTAATATCCACTTAATAAAAAAAATTCTTGGAGATATTGAAGGTCTTTCTTTTTTCCTCACTCTTAGATTCCAGTTTATCATATTTGATTTAAACTGAGGATCAGAAGGATCTTAAAATAATCCCCCATACTGAACTGGAGTTGTCCTGAAAAGACAATATAGATATAACCCACTCTATTAATCTACCAATAATTAAGGTCGATGCTGAGTAACTGAAGAGTTTCAGAAGCACATTCAGAAGACTACTGTAAAATATTCAAGGAAGTAAAATTTTAATTTAGCAGAACTACAGGAGGTTACTTGATCACAATCTGCATACTTATTTCTTCAAGACAGAAAGCTCTTCGATCTATCAACAAAAGCAGTAGTGAAAGATTTAGGTATTTACACTTATGAGATGTGATAAAAACAGACTGAGACCAAAAGCTTGCCAACTTTTTCTAAATATATTGTCACCTGTTATTACATCTCATTGCGTCTTAACATCTTTTATTGTATGAGATTATAAAAACAATACTGACAGTGAAATTTTAATAGCAAAATCAATTAAATATTGAAATACTTAAATAAGGACAACGATTACCATCTATTGAACATTTGAGGAAAAAAAAAAATCTGTTTTTTCCATAACTATAATTTTTACTCTAGACAAGATAAATGGCTCACAAATTTGTGTCTGTTGTAGGTTAACTCAAGTGGGCCTGAAGGAGGATAGGAGAAAGAATCAGAAAAGAAAAACTGAGAAAATTCATGGGTATGTTAAAGACAATTTCATAGACAAAGCAAAACTGCAAGGAAAATAAAGAATTCATTCACTAATACCCACTGGCAAATAGATATTAATCAATTTCCAAGAAAGCTGGGCTCATTGCACGTATCACTTTTCTTGGGAAGATGAACTCCACCATTACAAACATTCCTCTTTCTTCCAGTTTTTATTGCTGAGTGTGACATTGTGTGGTCTGGAAGAAAACCTTCTTAGAAGAAAAAATAGTAAGCAGTCTGACCAAACTGAGTGATGTTGCTCAAATTTTGCCACAATTAAAATTCCAAGACTTCTTCCTCATAAAATAAATAAATAAATAAAAATTAATTATTGATGCTATTTTTCTAGACAGACAAAAAATTGAAAATATAAATTCTGTTAAGTTGGCATTATCTTTAGCATTGTTTGATGGGTTAATAGAAAATCAAAAATGACTGCCTAAACAGTTACTTAATGTTGTGTTAGAAGGACAGAATCTTCAACAAGCACAAGAAACCTAGAGATGAAATTTTTTCACCCAAGGAAAGACTAAACTAGATAATTATAATCACTCACAGGCAAAAAATTCATATTACACATTTCTTTTGAAATGTTTCTTATACAGTCACAAAATTGCATCCTTGGTTTTCAATCAATTTGCTACTGTACATTAAGGAACTGATTTAAACAATATTTTTTCTTGCATAAGTGCAATTTAGATTGTTTCAAATTTATCCAGTTACAGCTTGGACAGAAGGTAAGAAAAAAATATAGAGAAACTAATAGTTAATTCATAATTGTTTTTGGCTTTTCTTTTCTATCTTCTTGCAGATTATGGGATAAGTTTACATGCATTGATTTTGCCATCTGTCATTGTGTTAGAACATTGCAATTTCTACTCAGTGAAGAAAAATATAAAAGTACTTAAGATTTCTTTTGAAGAAAAAAATATTTTTGATTGGAAATCATTAATAGTTGGGTGATTACCATATAAAATAGGGATCAGATTTATGGACTCTGCCATAGGTACATTGTTCATTTTTACCTTGCTTCAAACTAGACAAAAAAAGATTGGAAAAGAATGCGCCTTGTCTTGAAAATGCTTATTTGGTTGTTCTTAAAGGATTTTAGGATCAGACTCATCTCCAGTACCTCCATGCCTGGGACTCCCTGCCTGGCTAATTGGCACCCATTCTGGTGCACTTAAGGATCCAAGGTATCTGACAGAATTCAAGAGATGTGGTTACCACTTTCCTGTTTGCACAAACAGCAGCAATGTTGTGCATGTATTCATGCACAAGCACAGCTATAGCTATCTAGCCAGCTAGCAAGATAAACAGATGTATAGAAGTTATTTAGATAGAAACTAGGTTTTTAATAGACATTTCACAGTTGGCAAGAGACAAGTCAGAATTCTAACTCTACAACCGTAAATGGATTCCAATTAATACATTTTTTTTTAATATGTAGAATATGTAGATTAGTATTTCAATGCTTGTTACTTTTATTTAGCATCTCAGCCAATAACTAATTACCTATCACTTGTGAAATAATTCTCATTTAATCATAAATAGAACTAAGAAGTGAAAAGCTTCGTGTTCTGTCATCTATTAATACTTATTATTATTTATAAGAGATTTTTGAGAAAACCAGTGCTTAATTCTTATACCATAAATGGATACAATAAATTTCACTCCTTTTAATTAAACGGCATGTAGTAGGATTGTTTTATTTGTCCAATTAACAGAATATTCATTTAAAAAAATAAATGATCAAATTGCATTTAATTTGAATTCCTTGTGCATTTTAATTTATTACTACCTTGGTAGTTCTCACATACACGTGTGTATAAATTCCAACAAAAGTGTGCCTGCAACTATATCTTTTCAAGGTGCATTAAAATATGGAATATGATAAAATTTTAAGCTAGCAGTGACATACAAAAATTTTTTTGAAGATTTTTAATTGCAACTTGCTGTTAATACTATTAGAAATATTGCAAGATTTGCCAAAAATTGAATTAAAAGAGTTTTCAAGTCTCATCAAACCCTGTGTTATTCTTCCAGCAACTTATCTTAGAAAATTCGCCCAATTCAATATATATATATTTAACTGTGGCTTTCTGATTTTTTTTCTGAAACAGTTCCATAAGAATTTAATTTTTGCACTTAATTGCGGAGTTTCGCCTAAATCTTCTTTGATTACTTAAGGTGCTTTTCTATTTGGAGGTATATAGAAAAGTGTTGCTAGAAAACTTTATATATCATCTAATTTCCTGCAAGTATAGGCTGGTTATTTTCAGGCTGAAACAGTTCTTACAAAGTACTTTCACCTTTGCCCTATATGTGCATTTTCAGTCTATTGATGACAATAACTTTACTACAAAAACAAAAGGGAAAGTACATTCCTAAATGTAAATTGGTGAAGTGGATTGCTTATGGCTACCAACCAAAGTCTCAGTCCCCTCCTCATAGACTACAGGGTAGATTTGTTGAAAAAATGCACAGGTTGAGGCAGGGAGATTACTTATTAGTTATCATCACTAGCAAAATTGACTTGATTTGAGAAAAAAAAATAATTCATTGATAATTATGTAAAGTTTTACCATGAGAGGTAAAAACAAATAATTAAGTATCTTTCCTGTATCTCCATTTTTTTTCTCCATACTCTACTTCACTCCTTTATTCCTGACTTCTTTATCTCTTACCTGGAGCAGTGCAGGGAGGGTATAAAACAGAGTTTTATGATAATTTCATAATAGTTCAGGTTAAGACTGTTCCAGCATAGGTCACCTCTGTCCTATAGTTCCTTCAGGGAATGAATTAACTCCAGAATCAGATCCTTCACAGTCTGCAGGAGAATCTCTTTGTCTTACAAACCAACTCTTCCGCATCCTTCTCTGACCTTGATGCTGGGATTGTTTCTCATGCTATTTGCTTCACTCCTCATTGGTTTGTAGCATTTTTATTCAACACACCTTCCCAGAAATGCTACTTTACTTGGTGGTTTAGCTAGCAGTGTGTCTTTCCAGCACTGGGCAGCCCAAACATCTCCTCACAGATGCCAACCTGATAGCCTCCCCCTTTGTTCCTTTTCTATGTGGAACAAATATTTTATAGCTGAAATTAAAATATACATTAACCACAACTTCAGTTAAGAAATGAATCATAACAACAATAATCCTCCACAGCAAAGCTAAAGTAACACTCCTAGACTTCACCACATTGTGAGGACAAAAGATTCCCCACAGGCATTCTACTTCCTGGAAATATCCAGTTCAACTTATACCTGCTACATCTCCATACTGCCTTCACCTTAACACACATACCTTTTCATTGTATTTTCTCTACCTGTACTGCTGAGGAGGGAGAATGAGTTAGACTGGGTAAGCATCTGGAAAACAGCCAAGGTCAACCTACTGCTGTAGGATAGTTTTATTTACAGCAGGCAGTGAACTGAAGTAATTGACAGTAAATTAGCTGTCTTTTGGCATTATTGTTTTTGTTTGTGTCCTTTCCTGTTCTTTAAATGAAAACTAATGGGTAAACAAATAAATAATATTCATTGGTGATTGTCTTGCATAAAGGTTAACTTTCAGAAACTCACCCTCAGGTCTGGTAGCTATTTCACCCTCAGTTACAAAGTGTAATAAGGCTTATTTCATGATAGCAGTTCTAAATTCACTAAGACTTAAAGCTTCTTTGACAGATGGATACTGTTACAATCTTATTACTAAATGAATTTATGATCCTATAATTGCTTGAAAAGACATATCTAACCTCGTATTTTTATTTCACTTTCTATTAGATTCATGCATACTGCTTTCATCTATTTCAACAGGATTTGCACACATTCATAGAATCATAGAATCGTAGGGGTTGGAAGGGACCTCTAGAGATCATCGAGTCCANCTCTCCCGCAGGTCATCCCCCAGCCTGTAATGATGCATGTAATTATTCCTCCCTAGGTGCAAGACTCTACACTTGCTTTTCTTAAATTTCATCCGGTTTCTGACTGCCCAGCTCTCCAGCCTGTCCAGGTCTTTCAGGTCATTCAGCTAATGGGATAATAGAACCCCAATTCGTAACTGCAGAACATGCACCAGAAACAACTGTTATTCTTCATTCGTATCTTCAAGATAAGATTTTGACTGATATAGCTGGTGAATTAACTATATTAAAAGTCAATTGCTGTAAATCAATGCAATAGTAAACATAAACTTAATTTCATCTTTGAATCTTCAGTGTGAAGTTATAAATGTTTGGGAAGGTTAGGTGTCAAGTTTTCAGGCATAAACTGAAACTATTTAAAGATTTTGACTTATAAACTTAAAGGAATTAAATCTTTGATGTTTCATTTTATATATTACATCTACTTCAAGGTCAGACCTTTATAGAGAAGAGAAAAATGAGTCATTTGATTATATGAAGAAGTTGATTATAAAAATAATAATAAAAGAGGGCTGTCTTGACATATCTTTACACTTGTCAAGTTCAAAATTTAGTCATCTTGATGTTTATAGAGTTAGGTAAATATTTTTAATTTAATTTAGAAAACAAGTAGGCATTAAAAAGATAAAACAAAATACAATTTTAAATGATACTGGTTGTCTAATCTAAATCCATCATCTTTCAGATTAGAACCATTACCTCTTGCCCTGTCACCATGCTCTCTGATAAAGAACACCTTCCAGTCTTTCCTGTAGACTCTGAATATGTTAAGACTGCTTCTCTAAATGAAACAATCTCAACTTTTTCATTTTCCTCAAATGATAGATGTGCCAGCCCTCTGATTATCTTTATAACCTTCCTCTGGATTCACTCTAACAGATCTATGTTTTCTATATGCTGCAGACCAAGAGCTGAATGTAGCACTGCAGGTGGGGACAAGTAAGAGTGTATTAGAAGAGGAGAATCAACTCCCTCAGCTTTCTGATCACACTTCTTGTGATGCAGCCCAGGATTTTATTGGTTTTCTGGGCTGAAAATTGTATTTCTGTCTCCTGTTCCATTTTTCATCAACACCTCGAAGTCTTTCTTCTCTGGGCTGCTGTCAACCCATTCTCCTCCCAGTTTTAATTTGTGTTTTGGGACTGCCTCAACTCAAGGGAAAGATCTTGCACTTGGTCTTGCTGATCTTTGTACCCACCTTTCAGACCTGTCAGAGTGCCACTAGATGACAACCCTTCCCTCCATTGTTTTGACCAAACCATGGAGCTAATGTTACTGGATAGCCTGCTGAGGGTGCACTCAATCCTACAGTCCATATAACCAACACAAGTGTTAAAATAGTACCAATGTAGATACTGAGAAAAGCAACTTGTCACTGGTCTCCACCTGGAGAAGTGGTATAGGTGATGCTAAAGACTTTTGGCGATGATCTGTCTCCCATAGATGATTAGAGCTCTGGAGCATCTCCCATTCAAGGAAAGGCTGAGAAACCTGAGTGTCTTCAGCTGGGAGAAGAGAAGAAGGAGAGGGGCTTCTATCAATGCTTGTAAATATCTAAAACACTTGTAAGTATCTAAAGTGTGGGTTTCAAATGGATGGGACCAGGATATTTTCAATGATGTCCAGCAACAGAACAAGGGGTAATGCACACAGACTGGAACAGAGGAAGTTGCGTATGAATATCAGGAAAAATATATTTACTGCCAGAGCACTTGTCCAGCCTCTCAGTGGAATCTCTTTCTCCACAGATATTCAAAACTTACCTGGACACTCTCTTGTGTAACCTACTATAGGGAACCTGCTTTACCAGGACACTGGACTAGATGATCTCCATAGATCCCTTCCAACTCCTATAATTGTGTGTTTCTGTGGTAATAAGTGGCCCTGCTCTTTCCATTGTCTGTATACAAAAACAATAGAGACTTCTATGAATCTGAAATAACTCTTTGCATAGTAGTATCTGTCTGAAGCTGGTAAGGAATGTCACATAGAATCATAGAATCATGGAATTGCTCAGGTAGGAAAGGGCCTTCGAGATCATCAAGTCCAACTACAACCAACCATATTAATAACCAAAAAAACTAACTCTTAACAACCCACCACCATTTCATGTCCTTGAGCACCACATCCAAACATATTTTAAACACATTCAGTGCCAGTGACTCAACCACATCCCTGGGGAGCCTATTCCAGTGCTTAACAATACTTTCTGTAAATACATTTTTCCTTACATCTGACCTAAACCTCCCCTGGTGCAACTTGAGGCCATTTCCCCTTGTCCTGTCACCTGTTATCAGTGAGAAAAGACCAACTGCACTCTCACTGCAAACATCTTTTAGGCATTTCAAGAGAACAGTGAGGTCTGCTTTCAGCTTCCTCTTCCTCAGACTAACGAGCCTCATCTCCTTCAGTCACTTCTCCTAGGGCATATTCTCCAGGCCCTTTNGTTCCTCTGTAGCACCTTTCTACCTTCCAGCAGATCATCACTCCCTACCAATTTGGTATCTGCAAATTTACTCATCCCCTCATCAAGATCACTGATAAAGATGCTGAATAGGAGTGGCCCCANTCCTTGCTTCCATTCCTTGTACCTGCTCCAGCACCTCAATGTCCTTTCTGTATTGAGGTGCCCAAAATGGAACACATTACTCAAGGTGGGATCTCACCAGTGTGGAATAGGGGTGGAGGATTGCTTCCCTAGTCCTGCNAACAGCTCTTTGGGTCTGGCCGTCCATCCAGTGTTTCACTCAGCAGAGAGTATGCCAATCCAAACCATGGGCAGCCAGCTTCTCCATGAGGATGCTGGGGGGCTTTCTTGAAGACCACATCAACAGCCTTACCTTCATCCTCTGAGAGGGTCACCTTGTCATAGAGTGAAGTCAGTTTTGTCAAACAGGATCATGAACCCGAAAATATCAAATCAACTTGAGGCAATCAACATCACTTTGTGGACAGTTTTTCTTTTGAAAACATTTCTTTGGAATTTTTTACCTTTGAATGGGAAAGACCAGGAGTGTTTTATTGACTGAACACTTGGACTGGGAGCAAATGATTCCAGTTTGATAACAGAAACTGGGGTATGATACCACTGTATCCTGTGAAAGCAAGATACAAACTGCCATGTCTCTGCTTCCACTTAGCTGCTGACTTAAATTTGCAAGGCCTGGAAGACAGGAACAAATGAGTTTCTACTGAGATCCTGAAGCCAGAAGCTGTCACTCCAGAAGGGCAGACTTGTCCGCTTTGGACTATAAGTGTGATATTAGAGTGATAGCAACTTCTTCTAAAAATGGATAATTTTCAATAGCCTTCTGCCTGGAAGGAGGATGCAAAGCTTGATTAGACTAAAACAGGCAAAAAACCCCACAAAACTATGTAATAGGTAATAGTTTCATGCTACTGATCAGTAGCCTCTTACAAATCATTTTTTTTACCCAGTGAACAACACATCTATTCAAGGCATGAGCAGCTAGTTTCTTCAGAAAGTGTATATGGAAAACAGAATCCACTACTTTGCTAAAATCCAAGTAAACTACATCCACAGTCCTCTAAGTGGGTAATCCTGAGAAGGTCATCAAATTAAGCAGTGGTATAACTTTTTATATGAGATCAAAATGCAAAGTTCATCTGATTTGTAGGATGTTTTTAACATTCATGTCATGTTATGTTGACAGTGATAATCTTTACACTTAGAAAAGAATGTACTCCTTTAACAAGACATAACAGTTTTGACAAAATGTAGTACAAAATCCAAACTCATATAAACTCTTAGACATTTATCGTCTAGTCAAGATAATTAGAGCTGTCAAATTCTGTGGTGCCAGGAGACCTGCATGTAGAAGATTCCTTGTTTCTATTTTCCAGTCTTTCATCTTATCTGTCAATATACAGGAGCTGTCAGTGCCAGAGCCAGAATCTGCATCAGCATTTGTGGGAGACTAAACACCTGTAGTTTAATGCGCTTGTGTTATAGGTAGTCAATCTTTTCACAATTTAGCAATCTTAGGAGATTTTTCTAAAGCTTATAGTACTAGTAATCCATCCTGAATATATACTGTACTCAAAGAAAAACAGTTTATTGCATAACCTGTTACACAGATTGTTAATTGCTTACAGATTGCAAATATGACCTGTGCTTACTCTATCTACAGCATTTTTTGTTAAGGTAATTCACTGGAAGAAAATTAAGTCTTGAATTTCGTAAGTCTTTTGGCATCACAGTAAAAATTAGAACTGAAGGATGCTGGAGAAAGGTTATTCAGATAAAACTGTGAAAAAAAATGACAGAACATTTGTTGTAGTGGCATAGAATCTTGAAGTATGTCAAGGAAAATTCTACAGAGCATTATCAGCCTTGTTCAGCCTGTCATTCATTTTAATATATAACTAAGTTTCCAACAAGGTCAAATTGACTGGATTAATCAGCCTACACATTTTAAATTCCTATATAAGACAATATAACAAATCACATTTGTTACTTTTGGAATTAAAAAAGGTTTGATTATTATGATTAAGATCATAAGATATGGACATTGTTGAGTAATATCTGAGCACTACAGTGCTTAGAAATAAATTAAACATGAGTTATTGTCTTAAGAGAATTTGCACCAACACAAATTTAATTCAGGTACTCTGATTTTTGTTCCAGCCTTTTAATTTGTTTTTGAAAGTACTGTGAAGTCTATCATCATGTCTTTTTTATGGAGTTCATAATCCAAGAAACATCAATTCCTATGATATTTGTCCTTTCCTTCTTTTTTTTTTTAAACTTCTAATTTTTTCTTGTTTTTTAAACTTACTTCTTGTCAGTAACCCAGTTCATAAGTTTTGCCAGGGAAGGTTCAGGTTTTGATGTTAGGAAAAATTTATTCTCAGAAAAAGTAGTTAGATGTTGGAACAGGCTGCCCAGGCAAGTGTCACTATCTGTAGAGCTTTTAAAGAAAAGGTCAGATGTGGCATTTAGGGTCATGGTTTAGTGGGTATAATGGTGATAGTTTGATGGTTGGTGGTGTTTTTCATCCTCAATTATTCTGCGATTCTGTAAGTCCTATCACTGGAATAGCATTTTTAATTTGCTGTTGTCATGCTTAAATGAATCTGTATCAAACATGTATTCCTGGAACTTCTGGATCAAAATAATTTCATTTTATTCTTCAGTAGAAATTTATAATATGGACAAAATCTCTATTTTTACCTCAAATGTATCACTAAATGTGTGTGTCAGGGTCTTAAGTGCACTATTCGGACTTAAGCTTACTACCTTCACCTGGGGTTTCCATCCTTACCTTCTTCACAGTACTCCAGGGAGCTTTGTTGAAACTTAAGCAAGGGCCTCCAGTCCTTTTGTCAGTTATAATGTAGGATATCCACCTCTAGCTCTGTTTCCTCAGTACTAAGTTTCAATTACCTTGTTTCTTAGCTAAATTCCTTGTGTGTATGTTACAACTTGTCTCCAGGCCTGTCCTGTCAATGGACTCTGGACACCTATTCCAGAGTTTGCATTTATCCAGAGTCTCCTTTTCCTTCTGACTAGAAAATAACTAGATGGACCTTGGACCTGACAATGACTATTGATGGATCTTGTTACTGGTTCCCAGGAAAAAGCTCTCACTTTTGCTGATCCCTTTCCTTCAGTAACCTTGTGAATTATAACAGATTCCTGGTAGAAATGACTGACCTAATAATGGGTAGGGGTAAGAACAGTCACTCTCTCAATGCCCAAGTGAAAATATATGCATAGAAATGCTGGAAATTACTGATAGACTCTTGTTAATTAATAGATATTTTAAGATTTTGTAAAGGTGCAAAATTGTGTGTAAATGAAAATTTTCACATTTGTTCAACTAGAAGAACAACTCAAGAGAGGAAGAATCAAAGAAAATGGACATACAGAAGAGATAGTACAAGAAATTAACTTTCTCACTTGCACTGCTAGACAGAAATAAGAACAGCAAAAACAAAAGCTTTAAAAAAAACTGTTATATTTTAGTGTTAGGATTACTTTTGCCAGTGTCAGAAAAAAAACGTCTGACAAAATGTTACTTTTGTAAGTACTTTATCCTTCTCTTCTTGTATTCTAAACTTAGCCCATATAACTGAATGTCTTTTTTTTACAGCGTCTTTAAGAAGTATGATTTTAGTATTAAGTCTTTCCTCATTCACTACATCTTATCAACAGGACGTTTCAAAAAAGAGCAGAGATTATCCTGCAAAATGATTTCTTGGAAAGACATTTCCATAGCATCCCTCCCTTCCTTCTCATATACAGCAGATTTTATTGCTGAACACAACATACAGTATGAGATATCTATTTGGTCACTTGGGATCATCTGTGCTGACTGTCTCTCCTTCTAACTTCACATGCATACTTAGCCTACTTGATGGCAGGGAAGCATGAAAAGTATAAAATCTAGAACTTACAAAGTATTGTACAAAAATTTAGAAAGACATTGTGAAATTCAAATATATTTGCTAAAAATGTGGTATTTACAGGTATGAATATATGATTTTATTACACTATAATGAGGTTGTGTCTATATAAATAAAATAAAGCTACTCATAGCAATATTTGATCTGGAACAGCAATGCAGTATTGTCAAAACATAGTCAACTGTGGTGTTAATCTCAATATTGCCAAGGAGTCTTCCCACTGGGAACTCTGTTTGAAGATAACATGTTTAAAAAAAAATAAACATTGGCTGTTTTGTTATGTAACTAAAGGCACAGTATAGACATGGTCTTAAATTCCCATGCAGATTTATGCCATAGTAGCTACCATTTACATAAGTGCATATATAATATATAAAAAGATTTTAATATTATCACTGTGAACTTTTCTCAGTATATTTAAAAAAAAATTATTTTTCATTAAGAGGTATGATATCTTAAAGCACTTTGAATTCTTAACTATATTAACTTAAAATGAGCAGGAATAGATTATCTCAGTGTATGTAGCTATTTAGATGAAAAGGCCAAATGATATTGTGTACCTTTATGCAATTTGAAATTGTGATCTGTGGAATTATAAAGTGCTTCAATTGTCTTTTCCTTGCTTCAGTTCTTACCCTAACTAACTTTTCATATAAAATCATATAATAATTGAGATGGGAAGGGGCTTCAGGTGATCTTTAGTTTAGTTTCCAGCTTGTCTATGAGACCTAACTAACTTACTCAGAGACTTTTCCTTCAAAATAATGTACCTAATATATGACTTTAATAATGTTCATTTAATTACTAAAATGAAATTCAACAAACATGCAAAGGAATTATTTTTCATCATCACATTATTTATTTTATCCTGTATAATGTATAGAAATATATTGAACTGAATTTTAAATATATTTGGAAAACTCAACTGTATTTTAAGCTTCTCAGTAAAAATAGTATCAGCAAAAAAAGGTAAACCAACATACACTGCATGATTAATTCAGTCGATGTCTTGGAGATGTTTACCACAGAATGAGCTGAATAATACTTACCTCTAGGTGGACCACACAATAAATATATATAATATTTTTTCTCCTTCATAGAATAACAACAAAATTATAGATTAAAGTCAGGTTTGAAGTGAATCTGTTGTGCCAAAACTGATAAATAGATAATCTCATTTTATTTATTTATTTTTTTAATAACTGTTTACATAGAAGGTTGTACAATTGATAACTAAATATGTAAATATTAGATGTTTATAAGGCTGCCATTACTAATAATATTAAAGTTAATAATAGCATTTGAATAAATATTCAAACAAAAAGAATTAAAGATTTTATGAATGTTACCCTTTTTGATGTACAGGACAGATTTGAACCCTTAGCTGTAGAAATTATTCAATATAATCTGGAATTCTTACGTTCTTATACGAAGATCTCAATAAGTTCAGAATATTGTTTTGAATATGCCGGTGTTAACACGTTCACAAAAGCAAACACATCCTAAGCTACTACTTCATAAAAAAAAAAAAATACATAATAGTTGAATTTGGAAGAGACTTCTGGAGACTACCTTCCTCAAGTAGTGTCAGTGTGGGTTACTGAGGGTTGTTTTCAGTTGAATTTTGAGTATCTCCGAAGATCCACCCTTTGAGACTCCACCATGGAGTCTGCAGATAATGTTCTTCTGTACTTGTCCATTCCCAGAGTGAATAGATATATATGTTTTTGACAGTTTTTGACATCGGCTTTTATAGTGACATATGAAAACACTGGGAAGATTCTAGTTCTGTCTTCATTACTTCTGAGCCCCAGATGTTTACATACACCTCTTCTCCAACAACATGCCCTTAGCCTTTTCTCCTTCAAAATGAACAGTCCTGATTCTCTCAGCATCTCCACATATGAGAAATGGTCCAAGACTTTAATCATCTTTCCTGAATTCACACCAGTTTAATCATCTTTCCTGAATTCACACCAATATGTCCATGTTTCCATTATACTGTGGAGATCAGACCTTGACAAAGGATGGGGCCGTGAGTAGCCTGATCTAGTGACTGGCAACCCTGCCCACAGCAATGAGGTTGAAATTAGATATTTAAGCTCTCTTCCAACCTATGCCATTCTGTGATTCTATGTCTCTGTGACTCATGATGTGGCTCAACCAGTGCTGGGTAGAAGAGAAGAATCACACAGAATCATAGAGCATCCTGAGTTTGAAGTGACCCAGTGGAAGTGATGAGTTCTTTCTGCTTTGTAAAAATGATGTCCATTCCTCTCTTACTGGCTTACCTTCACACTTCACTTATTTTCTTCATCTTGTTGGTTTAAGATAACATTTTCAGCCACTGGAGTTTAGCAGTGTGATCTGAAATGATAATCTACACCAAGAAATATACTGAAACATCATTGACTCCTTATCTTAGCTGTTGAGTAAATAAAGCTTTGTTACATATTGTATGATATCAGCTACTCTGTTGTCCCCACACTTCCTCCCAGAACTCCTTGTGAGGGTAACAGGATAAGACTGAAACAAAACTAAAATCAGCTTTTGTTGTCCTAGAGTGTCTTGTTATAAGCATCTTATCTTTTTTGCTCACAACAGAATTGAATGACTTTGTATTATAGATTAGCATATCCAGAATTAAATTACACTCTTTAATTGTTTGGTGCAAGTTATACTTACAAGAACCGACAAGGCATGTGTTCACTGAGATAATTTCTTTCATCAAGGTCTTACTACTCTTAGGTAGATTATATAGACTGAAAAGAAGTTTCCTCCATGCAGAGACAAGTGTATGAACTTTCATGTGAAATTGACTGCCAAGATGTTTCAATTTGCAGGACTGGACGTTTACTGTTCAAGAAAGTACAAAGTAATGGATATCGTTCTTCTGGATTTCAGCAGTGCTTTTGCTATTGTCCCTCAGTGTCCTTCTGGAAGAATTTAACTGTGAGATGATCAGGTACAGAGTACTCTAGGTGAAGAACTCACTGAACAATGAGGTTCAAAGGATCATTTTGAATGGAGTTACATATGTCTGTCAGCTAATTACTATCAGTATTCCCCAGGTCAAAATTCTAGCGGTCTAGATGCAGTAGTTGAATGCAGTTTTAGTAAATTTGCTAGTGATAAAAAACTGGGAGGTGCTGTTTACTCCCTTGAGAGACAAGAAATCTTACAGAGGGACTGGAACACTGAAATACTGGGTTTCTCTACTTTATAGAAAAGAAGGTTGAGAGGTGACCTAATTGCTTTCTACAGCATCCAAAGAGGAGGAAAAGGAGAGGGAGGTGCTCATCTTTTCTCTCTGATACCCAGTGGAAAGGTACAAGGGAATATCTCCAAGCTGCCAGGGGAGGTTCAGACTAGATATCAGGAAAACCTGCTTCACTGATAAGACAGTCGGGCTCTGAAATAGGCTTCCCAGTAAAGCACTTGATGGCAACCAGTGTTCAGGAGGTATTTGGATAATGATCTCAATAATATGCTTTAGTCCTAAAGTTGGACCTGTTGGAGCACATGTAGAGGAGGCCCTCAAAGATGATGATCCATGGAGTGGAATACCTTCCCTACAAGGACAGACTGAGGAAACTGGGGCTGTTCAGCTTGGAGAAGGTTCTGGGGAGAGCTGATAGCAGTCTAAGGAGGGGTCATAGGAAGGAAGGGGACAGACACTGTAGCAGGGTGTGTTGTGAGAGAAAAATGGGAAATGGTTTCAAGCTAAAAGAGAGGAGATTTAGATTGAATATGAGGAGGAATTTGTTTACAATAAGGATTGTGAGGTGGAGACACAGTTTGTCAAGAGAGGTGACGGATGCCCTGTCCCTGGAGATATTCAAGTTCATGCTGTATGTGACTCTGAGAAACCTGATGTTGCTGTAGATGTTGCTGATCATTGCAGGGGAGTTGCAAGGGATGGATGACCTTATAAGTCCCTTCTAACTAAAATAGTTTTATTATACTATGAAAATATTTTGAGTATAGAGAAGACTTTAGTTCATTTGAAAATGCAATGATAGAATTCCACCATCAGAAGTTTTCTTTAGTTTATGTGTGGTGTGGTATTCCATATGAACTTGTAATCACTCTGAAGGATAATCACAAAATACTGTTTACTATAACTGTTTGTTAATTAAAAACATACTACTCCAGACATGTTAGGACCTTCATGTTTCTCTTTCTTTCTTTCTTTCTTTCTTTCTTTCTTGCTTTCTTGCTTTCTTGCTTTCTCGCTTTCTCGCTTTCTCGCTTTCTCGCTTTCTCGCTTTCTTTCTCACTTTCTCGCTTTCTTTCTCTCTTTTTTTTTCCCTTTTTCTTTTTCCTTTTCTGTTTCCTTTTATTTTTCTTTTTCTTTTTTCCTAAGTAGTAGAAGATCCTGTGATGGAGAAAAATTACCTATAATTTCTCTCTCCTGCACACTTATTTTCTCACAAAGGTAAGAAGTCAGACCCTTGGACTGCAGAGATAGTTTTTAAATAGAGAATGATAGAAAGGAGATAAAGGTTAGAATAAAAGCATAGCCTTAGAGCATGGTTTTCACTCTTGGAAAAAAAAGAAAAAAAAAATTGATGTTTGAAATTCTATCAAAGCCTAAAATCTTAAGCTGCCTTTGATCTGTTTGAATGACATGGAAACTAATTACTACTTTTTCCACAAGCTGATAAATTACATCAAAAGAGATTGTGGACCTGATACTACATGTTTCTTACATAACTATTCTGAAGTATTTCAATAACAAGTGCTTCAAAGATGTAGATTTGGACAGTTTACATCACTATTTATTATATAGAAAAAACTACAGAGTAAAGCTAGAAACAAAAAAATGATCAAGTGAAATAAAATATTCATTTCTCTACAAAATCTATAACTGAGATAATGTTTACTGACAATTATTATTATTTTTTTTTAATTATCATAAACTGTTTAACAAGTCCGGCTTCCTTGTTACACGAGGGCTACTCCAAAAGTAATAACTTCTATTTATTATGCTGGCCCACGACATCAGAGGGAGAGGTTGGTGGTGTGACAGTAGAGGTTGAACTTTCGCACCAATATTCCTTTACATTTTGTTGCCATGTGACAGACAGCAGCAGAGGGGCAGTCTGATAAGAAAATATCTGTTGTGGAAATGCAATGTCTTGAAAATAAATTCTTCTATGTGGAAAAAAAGTCAGCCATTGACATTAACTGACGTTTGGTGAACATTTATGGAATCCAAGCAGTGGATGTGAGCATGGTGAAGTGTTGGGTGGTTCATTTCATCAGTAGTGACAGCAAGATGAAAGAGAAGCCGTGTTCTGGATAACAATATGCAGCTGTCAAACATGAAATGAGGATTATCTTGAACAGCTCATCTGTGTAAATCAGCAGATTACAATCAGGTAACTGTGTAGGAAGTTGAATATCAGCTTCAATGATTTGGAAGTCATGGTGGCAACACTGTAATATTAAATCTGTGCCATGTGAGCCCCATGAATGCTCACACAGGAACATAAAGAATACTGTATGCAAGTTTGTCAGGACCTATTGAGCAAACAGGATGCTGTAGGTGAGTGTTCCTTGAATCACATAATTGGTGGGGTAAGATGTGGTGTCACCACTATGAGTTTGAGTAAAAATGTCATTTTCTGGAGAGACAACATGTGAATTTCCCACTGAAGAAGCTCAAGACACAGCCCTCAGTGGGTAAAATAGTATGAACTGTGTTTTAGGATAGGAAAGGGGTGATCCTTCTGGATTTCCTAGAACCATAACTAACTGTCTTTTGACAATTACGTCATGACCTTGACTAAACTGAATGCTCAGTTTCATAATCAGGACATTTTTTCTCTTTCAACAAAAAAATACCAGGCCCTGGGCCAGTTTGAAGACTATGGACCACACTGACAATCTTAGTTGGACTGTCTTACCACACCCATTTTATATTCTGGATTGGGCACCTTCTGACTTCCATCTGTTTGGGCTGATGAAAGATTAAATGTGGGCAACATTTTCCTAGCAACAACACCATCGTAGCAGCTGTGTTACAGTGGGTGGTCAACTCCTCTGTTGCAGATTTTTATGAGCACTGAATGCAGGCTTTTGTTCATTGCTGGCAAAAAGGTATAGCTAATAATGGTGAGTGTGCTTAAAGATAGTGTTTTGTATCTGAAAATTTGCTCTATCAAATAGTGTTATGGGTCTCTTTATATCTGTTTCATTTTCCAGGAAAAATATAGGAGTCATTACTTTGAGAGAGACTTACTTAGGACTTTACTGTAATCTTTTTTTTGTTGTTTTTTTTTGTTCATTAATTTTTTAATGGTTCAGTTTAAACACTATAAATATACATTTTGAAGTTTTGTATGATTATTATCTGTCAGCCTTATTTAGACTGTTATGTATAGAAGAAACATTGTGATATCCCTTTGAAAATAAATATATATATATTCCCTACATAATCTGTGAATAGTAATGTATGCTTAGGTATACATAATTAAGTTGAGCCCAGAGTATCCATGCTTCCAATGAAAACATTAGGATTTTGTTTTTTTTTTTTTTATTTTTGTCAGCACATCCTCATCTGCATATATATCAGGTAAAGGGAATCTCCAGTGACTTATCAATATCTTGTTCTATGTTTCATCTTACTTGATATTATGCACATAAAAGTTACAAGTCAATTATTAATTGGCTACCTAGACTTTATAATCCCTCTATAGATGGAAAAAAAATACACTTTTCTTGAATAATTTTGGACATTTATTCAGACTAAATAAATCACTCTGTGAACATTTTCCAGACTCTGGAAATTCTGAAGATGGAGACTCCACAATGAGCTATCTAGAAAACACTCACCACATCTCAGTAACTGTCACAGTTTAAACAAAGTAATAATCTTATGCTAAAATGGTATTTCCTATATTTCAATTTCTTCTTATTGTCTCTTAACTGGGAACTAAGAAGAATCTGTCTATCTTCTTCACCTCCAGTCCTAGGTTCATCTTCTGTGCTCCTTATATACATTGATGTAATCTCTCTGAGCATTCTATTTTAAAGGTTGAACAGCCACAGATATCTCAGTCTGTTTCAGTGTGACAGATCCTCCACATCGTTAATCTTTTCTATGGGCTTTAGTGGGACTCACTCCAGTATGTATATGCCTCTTTATACTGAGTTTTGGACCCAAAAATTTATTTGTGGTATCGTCAGTGCTGGACAGAGAAGAAAGATCATCTCCCCTTGACTGGTTGGGAATGGTGCTTTTAACACAGCCCAGGATACTTTGCTGCAATTGTTCATTGCTATCTCGTGATCAATATATCATCCTTCAGGACTCTTAGTTCCTTTTCAGTTGAACTCTTTTCCAGATAGTTGCCTCAATGGTGGAAGACTTTATACTTCAATTTCTTGAAATTTGTCAGATTTCTGTTGTCTCATTTCTCCAGCCTATTGAAAAAACATTATTTCTAGAGTCCTGATTATTGTACGCTGTTCTACCTAATGGCATTGGAGGAATTCCACTTGTAAAATTTTGCTTTGAAAACAGAGTAAAGTATTGTAATTTTTTTTTTCTATTTTACTGTAGAATAAAACAAATTAAAGCATTTGCTATTATTTTTTTTAAATTATCATCTGCAAGATTAATGATAGATATAAATAAAACAGTACTCCATTGAAGGCACTGCAGATGTAATAGACAATGCAAATTAATTTATTTGATCCAAAAGTGTATGTAAATCAGCATACAATTTATTTCAGACAATTTACTTGCATAGTTTTGTTTCATAAACACCAATTTCCTGTCTTTGGAAGTGTTACTCAATTATAACACTCAAAATCAGTACACTCAGCAACTTTACAAATTTATGTAGGTAGCTGTGCTATGATTTTTACCATAAAGTCACTTTACATTTTATTTTCAGATAATTTAATGCCTTATCATACATGTTTGAGTCTCATCTTTTGCATAACATAACAATGAAATTTGATTTAGTCAAATTATCATACTGTAAACTAATAATCTTAATATTACTGTAGATTAGGGTGATGAGAGAACAAAATGTCTTGACCACTTCAATATGGTAAACAGGATGTTCTTAGTGTAACTATAGGACGCGCTAATTTAAGGCTTGAAATTCAAGTTTAGTTTAAGTAGTGGAAATGTTGCTGCTTCTTTTTGCAAAGACTCAGGAGCTATAACTACAAAATAGACATTACTTCAGAATAAAATCTTATTGTATATTGTTGAAACTAAAAAGATAGACATTTTTAACAGATTGTTTTCATTTACATATAAATAAAAAAAGCAAGAAGCAGCATAAGAATGTCCTATGTTTTGTTTTTATACATATATATATATGTCTATGTATAAATTATTAGAAAAAAACTATCATTCGTATCATTGAATAGATGACCATTTTGTTAGATGGCTCCCATCTGTTGAATGGCAACAGAAAGTAACAGAATATTAGGGAAAAATTTCAACACCTAAAACCATACCACCAATATGCACCTCTGACAATGTGGGCCAGCATAAGCAGGAATTGTTTGCAGAGCAGACCTTTGAGAACTGATCTGGATAGTGAGCAGTGAGGAACAGAAAAAGCAGTCAAAGCCAGGTAATAAAAATAACATTTGAATTCCAGAATTAAATGCCACTGAAAATTAAAAGGTTAAAAGGTTTTCATTTCTGTAATCGTTGTGGATGCAAGGAATATCTGACCGTAATTTTTAATTGTGAATTCATAGTACTTCCTTCTTTGACTGTAGTGTCCTTTCAATAATTTATTTAACAGTTCAAAAGATAGTTTAATGAAATACGAACTAAAAAAAGAAAAATACAAAACGACAACAACAACAAAACAGCAAACTTCACATGGCTCTGATTATGAAAGATGTAAAATCTGCTCCCAGGGCCAGGGTGGCCTAAGGTGTTTTTCTTAAGTAATAGAATACACAGACAGATGGACAGATGGATTTTAATATTATCCTATCAGTGTTTGATCTAATTCAGGTGCTGTCTGTATCTATTACTTCCAGATACTTTATCTGAAAGATATTAGGAAATAATGTTTATAATACTTATGTATAATTGTGTCATAAGACTGTTGTATATGACTAGCATACCCTTAATATTTTAATCTCCTAGAGAAAATGGTAATTAAAAATCCTATTTCATGTGTATTTCTTTCCTACTACATTGTCATGTTAAATTTTTATCTCTGTATTCTTTCTATAAAACATAAATAATATAGATCTACAATAACATATAAATCATGCAGTAGATTCCTTCTAGAAAAAGTAGTGAGGGATAGCTTCTTAAAATGAAGAACTAGCTGCCTTAGAATGTAATTAAAAATCCTTTCAGTGGAATTAAAATTTTCTCTGCTTGAGTAGAGTAGATGGGCATGAAGTCCTTCAGAGGTCCTATCCAACCTCGATTATTCTTCAATTATTCTGTGATTCACTAATCACAATAGCATACAAACGTAGCTAATAAGGTACTTTTCTAGAATGACTGTATTTTTCATTCAGAGTTAATATAAGTAACGTTACTGTACTACTGATGTAGAGTTATAAAGGAATGTCTGTGCCATGGTGGCTATACTAGGCAAGATGAATGTTTTTTGCAGTGTACTGATTCTATGGCACCTCATATTAGAAATATAACCCCTAAAAAGCACTAATTTTCATGCAAAATTGCCTTTCTAAAGAAGTATTACTCTTGGTTTGAACTCTTCTTCTTCAGGAGGATTGTGGTTTCCACTCTGACCACTATGCATAAGCTGTCAGCATCAAAGGACCTCATCGTAATTCCTGCAATTCTGTCTGGGAAAAAATAAAAAGAATTGAAGCTTAATTTTACATATATTTATATATATCTATCTACATATAGATATATATACAGATACATAGATAACCACCTGTCTGATTTGAGGACAGAATTTTGTCCTGAAAATATTATATTTCTTGTTTCCAAAGTAAATTCCTTCCATATAAGGAGAAAATCAATGGAAACATCAGGTATTTGTGAAGATCACACACACACACACACACTCACAAATAACCTGTATTAATTAAAAACAATAATATTTATATATATATAAAAAACAAAACTATTATTTCCTCTGTAGGGATAGAAGATCTGGACTTCTGTATCTCTATCATAAATAAAGTAATATTTTTTCATATTTTTTATACCTAGTATCTGTGAAATATAGTACAGATTACATGCCAAAAAATCTGACATAAATCCCACTGAGGCTGGTATCTCAGTAAAGAAAACACTAAACAGGGATGGATGAACAGAAAAAATGTTATGTGAAAATAAGGAGGTAAGGAGACTTGTATAAACAATATCTAGACCCCCTATCTAACTTACTAAACAGTGTTTCTCTGTAGTTGATTAGAAAATTAAAAGTTCTCAGCAAACTCCCATTTGTCACAAGTTAAATATAAACATATTTGTCACGCTCCAATATAAAGGAGTGAGACGAGGTTCTTTGATTATGTGTATACCCGATGGAGAGATTAAGACACAACGGGTCAAATGTTAGCCCAACCAGTTTATTACAAATACTATTTGCTTAGGGATATGGGGAAAGGAAGGTGAGCGATAGAAAAGAGATAAAAAGCAAGGAGTCTTGATAGAAAGCAAGAGAGATATAATCACCACCGTGGATCCAGCGAGGTTCGTAATAGGTACATTGATCTCAGGAATTATCTGGCCACTGCGGGGGATGCGAGAAAGCTGGCGAGCTCTGCAGCAAGCTGGCCAAGGGGTTTTTCCAGGAGGTTTCCCCTCAGGGAATTCTCCACCAAAGGTTTTTTTCTTTGGGAGCTCTTCTCCAAAATCCTTGGTTCAGTGAAGACCTTTTATCCCTCATTTCTCAGGTTTTTTTCTTTTCTCTTTGTTTGTGTGACATGTCTGGCCCAACAGATAAGCCAGAGGCGGATGTCGCCTTCATTGCCATGCAGGAGCATTGTTGTCTTTTTGTGGTGGTCAGCTTCTCCAAGCCGTATCCCCCCGGAAAAGACTATTTGCCCCTATTTCTGCTTATCTTTACAACCATAAGCAGAGACACTGTGGCATCATGACACCCATCTGGATAATTGGCAGTTACCAGTCAAAGTCTTGAAACCAGAAAAGGCCTTACAAAGCAAGCTTTGAGACAAAAGAAAGGAAATCAGTTTCCGTTGTTCACAATATTCCAGGAATATCTTAACCTGATTAAAAGATTTAAATTATACCAGACATTTCACTGTTTATCATTATGTTTGGAAAGTAGACAATAGCCACATACCTATATTTGAATTTGCCATTGCAAACTAGCATGAGCTGTATATACTGAATTATGGAAAAGTTGTGAGTGCATGGGATGTAAGAGCAGTCATTCTTTAATGAGGAGGTTGCTGATCTGGTATAAGTTGTCATGTTGGAAATGTTTTAAATAAAACCTCATAAAGATACATTTTAAATTAAGACCATAGATATTAAGGAAAATACACTTATGAAAGGATTTAATTCCTTTCAAAGCTCCAAAGACATTCAAAGACAATGATTGCTGTCCTGGAAGTGTATTAAAAAGTCATCTGCTCAACAACAATACAATTGGGATCGAATACCAGAGCTGCATGTCAGTAGCCAAATATTTCTTCCCATTCCTGTTGAAGCGTTCTGCTTTATATCAGTGCTTAGCAACCATCTTTACCTTAAGGCACAATTGCTCTTGCTTCATGCATATGTGTTTTGCCTGTTACCAGCACTTATCATGACTGAATGATGTTCTGAAAATCCTAGATAAGAAATATTGATTGTAATGTTTAGGGCATTTACTGCCCAAAATAGACAGCTTAAACATAGGAAAATTGAATATAGAGGTACTAACCCAGTGAAGATTACCACCCTTAAGCTAATGTTTCTGAATACATTTTGTGCTCTCAAGTTCTATATATTTGTTAAAGCAAAATAAATAAATAAAGATAAAATTTTAAAAAAGAATATAAGAATACTGGGATGAGGAATGTTCATTTATACATGTTAATGAATTTGACTATTTCCACAGCTGTAAAGAAAGATAGTAGAAGAATGTATGTAAGTGATTCTTTGACTTAACCAAGGAAAATGAACATTGATTGGTGATATGATAATTTGCTATGAACACAATCTCAGATTAAACACTAGTGAGAGAGAAAAATACGTAATGTTAAAGGTAATATTAGTTCAAACAGAATAGATGGAAATGAAATCTGCATGTTTTTGAACAAGAAATCGTGAGGACATTTTAAAGTGGTTTAATATTTGTAATGCTGTAGAAAGAGTATTTCTTTATTTGTTTATATATTTTCCAGAGTACTCCTGTGATTAAGGCCAGTAAAACAAAGACCATACAAGGGCCCAAAAGATTTTTGTTTTCTGTGTTGGTCCACAGAGAGAAATTCAGGAGTGCTGGCTGTTCACTGTCTGCTGAAGCACATAATCACAGAGTCACAGAATGACCCGGATGGGAAGGGACCTCAAGGATCATGAATCTCCAACTCCCCTACCACAGGCAGGGCCACCAACCTCCCCATTTAATACTAAATCAGGCTGCCCAGGGCCCCATCCAATCTGGCCTTGAACAACTGCAGGTGTCCCTGGCATCCACAACCTCTCCAGGCAGCCTATTCCAGCGTGTCATCACTCTCACTTCCCCCTGACATCCAAGCTAAATCTTCCCTCCCTCAACTTAAAACCATTTCCCCTTGTCCTGCTGTTATCTACCCTTTTAAAGAGTTTACTCCCCTCCTGTTTGTAGTCTCCCTTTAGGTACTGAAAGGCTGCAATTAGGTCTCCTGCAGCCTTCTCTTCTCCAGGTTGAGCAAGCCCAGCTCCCTCAGCCTGACTTTGTAGGGGAGGTGAATAAAATTGGCCTCAGGTAGAAAAAAACTGTGTTGTACAGATTACATTTGTCATTATTATGGTATATAACCAGTAGGGTAGCTGGTGTTTTTCACCTGTGTGAGATCACAAGATCATCAGTTCTACTACCAGAAATAACTTTCTCTAAGGTCAGATTGTCACACAATTAACTGATTGTTTTCACTTTATTTCTGGTGAGCACTATTTTTTATTAATTTTATACCTCTTGTTTTCCTGTGATAGCTATTTTTTTTGTTTGTTTCTGATCTTATATAAAAATGTTAAACAATTTGAATTCATGAGCTTTAGAAAAAAGAGGATAAACAACTGCTTGGAACCATTCAAGATCAGGTCTGGGGTACTGGACAACCTGACCTAGTGGGTAGCAATCCTACTCATGGTGGGGTGTAGGGGTAGGGGGAGGTGGAAGGTGGAACTAGATGATTTTTAAGGTCATTTTCAATCCAGTCCTTTCTATGACTATATGATGCTTTTGATGCACAGAATGTGCAGTATATAGATGGTTCTGAGTTATTACAGTGAACAAAACTAATTGACCACAAAATGTCCTTAGATTAAAATACTCTTAAACACATCCAAGAATTGTCTGGAAGTATGTGCAGCTGGCTCAGGACAAAACTGTATTTTAAAATCTCAACAAAATGTATGATTTAATTTCAGTGTCTCCTAAAATGTTTCTTCCCCCTCTTTTGGACGTTAATACAATCATAGGAATATTCTTCTTCTGTTTGGTTTACCTCACTTGATGATTGCAAAGGTTTTGCTAGAGGGTAATAATTTAGAATTTCAACCTTCATTGAAAAGAGTGCAGTAAGGAACATCAAAATAAAATCAGAGTGTATCTATCTGATGCAGTTGGAAAAATAGGTGTTCAAAGAAATACTAACCATTAGTTTTCAAAGAGTTTGAATCAACAGATTAACATTATTATTAATTAGTCTGTTAATTTTAAAAGATTAGTGTATGTAGCTGGTGCATATACATACTGTATCTATGGAGTAAAAAAGTAATTTAAAAAGTAAAGGAACTACTATACAACACTTGATGCAGATTTTTTAGATATATATTTAAACTCAGGAATTTAACTGAAAGTTAGATAATCCTTCAAAATCTGTTTTTATCTGAGAATTATAAACTTATCTAACAAGAAAATAATTCCAGACAGCCATTATTTGAGTTGTAATGTTACAACTCAGTTTACATTTACGCTGTTTGACTTTATTTCTTTCTTATCTAGAGTAGTTCTAGTTCACTATTTTATGAGACTTTAACTGTGATCAAACTACCTGTGTATTGGAAATCTAATCCAGCAAAAAATCAAGTATGATTTTTGACATGACCTGAATAAACATCAGAAATTAATACATAAAGGTACAGAAGGTAAGGAGGTGGATATTTCCACATCTGGGTTTTTATTTTTTTCCATTATAAGTCATAATGCTTACATTTATATATATTTTGTATTGTCACCAGTGGTTGCTTAGCTGCTTGTAGTTATTTTTCTCCCTAGTTTATTTTCAGAATATATTGTTCCTCATGTTAGTTTTGTTGTCACTGCACTCAAAGTGATAGGTTGGGTAAATCAGAATATATAGAATTTTGAGCTTGTCTTTTATCTTTTGATTTTATTTATGAATATCCATGTGTTGAAATGCTTGAAAAAAAAACAAAAAAATGAACCCTGGTGAACAACTCTGGTGAATTCATTAAAATAAATAGAAAACCTCTATATATTTAACTATAATTTTGCTGAGTTACTTTTCCCTACAATATTTTTGTTTTGTTTTGTTTTGTTTGCATATGTCTTTTAATGAAAATTAGATACTGGTCAAGTTCTCAAAATGCAGTTGATTTCATACTTGAAAATCATATGACTTAGGTTCATGAAAAGTGTTATGAACATTCTTGACAAGTGGAAAATTCATTTTCAAAGCAAACTTGCTGACTTGATAAACTTCAGATTAGCTGATTGTAGTTCTTGAAAGAAATACCCCCAGATGACCTTCAGTTTGGTCTCAGGTATTCTATTTTGTGATTGTGTATTTCATTGCTATGATTTCTGGCTGGGATTTCTTCACAGAAGCTCGTATGGTGCTGTATTTTGTATCTGTGACCAAAGGTGTTTATCAACATAAGGATGTTTTATCTATTGCTTAACAGTGATTGTATGAAGTCAAGACTTCCTGTGTGTCACTCTGACCCCCACCAAGAGGGGGGTGATTTTTTTCCAAAGTAACCATTGCTCAAGGACTGGCTGGATTAGGTCCCTGTAGGAAGGTGAACAGTTGTTGCTTTCCCACCTCTTACTTGGACATTTTATTTTACTTTTTAATTATTTTTCCTTCACTTTTTAAACCATCTTTACCTTGATCCCTGAGTTTTCTCTACTTAGCCTTCCCAATTCTCTCCATCATTGCACTGTGGGGGGCTAAATGAACAAGAGTGTGGATTTACATGCTAGATGAGGTGAATTCACCACATCTGCAAGAGGCTAACTGATGGAAACTTCCTACTGACTGTTCTAGAAAATTGCAAGTGCCTGCTCTGAGATCATTTTACAAAGAGTCACAGAGAGACCATATCTGATCTTTCAGAAGTACCAAAAAGCCCTATGAATCTTAAAGTGAGTTAGAACTCTGTTAGTAATCAGAAATGTGAGATGCTGCAAGGGCTACTAATCTGTCTATCTGTATGCCTGCTTCTGACACATAAAGTGAGATAAGGAAAACACAGATGTGTTGGAATATTTTAGATGAGAGACAATTTTCTATTTGCATTGAAAGTGTTTTAGCTGTTTTGATTCTGTTACCACTAAAATCATGCTAGCTAAAATCTGTTACTCTCTGTAAAGAGAATCATAGAATCATAGAATCCGTAGAATTGGATCGGACTTTTAAAGATTATCTAGTCCAACTCTCTTGCAATGAGCAGGGACATCAACAGCTAGATCAAATTGCCCATAGTAGAGAGCTGTATTCAGTTTTGTGATTGAATGCAATGTACTTTGTAAGCGATTGTATCTCTTCCTTCAGAAATAGCTACAGAAATGCAGTACTCTCCTAATTACAATAAACCTCAGCTTCTACATGGATATTTTGCAGAGAAAAATGCTATCTGGCAATGAAAAAGAATGATTTTTGATCTTTCTTTCCTAGATGAAATAGGTGAGGAAGCCAAATAGTGAAATTTCATACTTGAAGATGAAAAAAATTGGGATAGGTTTGTACACTAAAGTTAAAGTCAATGTCATATTAAAGTACCTGGGCATTTACTGCAACATTTATGTGTTTCAGAGCTTTTCAACTCAACACAATTTTCTTCTTTAAGTGCAATATTTTTATATTTTGTCTAAATTCCTTCCAGTAAGCATAGGTCTTCCCAAAGGTTTCATACTTGTTTTATAATTCATAGTATTTTAACAGCATATTTAAAATGTCTACCTATCTATCTACCTATCTATCTATTTCTATTTTCATTCTAAGATGCCTAAGATCTGAAAGAACCACCGATTTTTACTACTCAGCAATTCAGGTAGTCTTCTTGACTATGCCAACATCCTGTGGAGGATTGTGCTGCTTTCCAGAAACCTGCAGGAAATTGTGTACCTAAAAGTTAATTTGTGTTTCAAGATTGAAAGCAAGAAAAAGCAGCAATACTGGTGTTGCAAAACCATTTACCTTGAAAGAGTTTTTAAAGTGAGAGAAATATGTTTGCAAAATGTCTACATATTTTGCAGGAGATTTTTCCTGTAAAGTTATAGAAAAATTAATGCTAATTTTTCTTATGTTCGCAAAAATTGATATTACTGTGGGGTCCTCCTCCTTGAAGATATCCAAAAGCTTCCTGAACATAGAATCATAGAATCATTTGAGTTAGGAGGCTCCTTTAAAGGTCATCTAGTCCCTCCAATTCCCCTACAATGAACAGGGATGCTTACAGTTAGATCAGGTTGCTCAGAGTCCTGTCCAGGCTGACCTTGCACATCTCCAGAGAAAAGGCATCTAACACCTCTCTGCACAACCTGTTCCAGTGCTTCGCCACCCTAATTGTAAAAAACGTATCCTTTACATCCAATCTAAATCTTTTGGTCTTTTAGTTCAAAACCATTTCTCCTTGTCCTGTCACTACATACCCTGCTAAAGGGCCTGTCCCCTTCTTTGTTATAACCTTCTCTTCAGATACTGAAAGACCACTAGCAGGTCTGCCTGGAGACTTCTCCAGGCTGTACAGCCCCAGCACTCTTGGCCTGTCCTTAAAGGGGAGTTATTTCATCTTTTGTAACATTTCTTTAGCCTTCCTTGGACAACATGACAATGATTTTTTATGCATTTTACTGAAATAATTATTTAAATTACAAGATATATTTTCAGTACTAAAGTCTTATCTTACACGGTTCCGGTTGTTTCTTTTTTTCAATAAAATTATGATCTTATTTTATTTAACAAAAGAGCTCATTAACATTTATGAAAGGATTATCTGGCGTCTGTTTTCTTCAACACTTTCCACTGCATAAAACTTGATCACAATGCCTGACTTGTAATTAATGCTGTCATTAACTCTGGGAAGGCTGTTAATCCCAATAAGTTTTAAAAATTTTATGAACTGAAGAATGTTCAAAAGATTCAAAAGCATTTTACCTAGCTTTATCATAGTATGCAAAAGATACCAACGTGAGTTTAATGTTACTGTGTTATTATGCAGTTCTTCCAACATAGCACTGGATGATTAGGAAGCACTGACATGACTGAGAGCTCAAAATAAGTACTGAGTAGGAACAGAACAGCCAAAAGCTAAAGACACCTCTCTTTAACAAAATTGGACTCAGTAGAAAATTTCAAAATATATAATTTATTTTTCCAAGAAAAAATTTTTCCAAGAGAAGAATTCATGACTCAGCTTGGGACCATCTGCAACTTGCTGAGGGTGCACTTGATCACACTATCATTTTGATCACATTACTTTTTTATTTTCTTATGTAAAGTGAAAGATTGATTTGGATCAAACTTCCTGATTTATTCAAATACAAAAAAAAAAACCATCAAGTCCTCAACTTTTTTAATCACAGACTGTTATTTGAATTTCTGTGAAATTACATCTAATAAGTCATCTTGGTTTTCAGATTATTGTTTTTGAAGAATTGGAGAACAGCCAGATGCTTAAACACTAATAAAAGGAGAAAACTGCTTACTGTGAATTTGCCTTTTATGTTTTTCAAAATTTTCTCATTTGTAGCTGTTGAACTTTCCAAACACTTTATTTTTGTCACAAGAATTCTCAAAGATATTTAGTCCCAGCCTCTCTTCTCTCATTCAGTTACAGTTAAAGTGCAGCGGCACTTTATACAAAGAATTGGCATGAGATTTTTTGTTCCTTTTTCACACTGGAATGAGAGGTAGGTTATCGTTTGTTTTCTAGTCAATGTCAGAGTTTATTGTGTTATGGAAAAGTTTATTATCTGCCCAGGATCAGACTACAGGCAACGTTTATTTGCAAAATTTAAAACTGCTTAGTCTTTCCTGATGACCATAAAGATATATGTAATTTATATACATATATTAGTATATATTTTTATTCTGTGTGATACAAGAGATATAGTTAAAGTAAGATATGCATAAAAACAACATAATACAGATTCTATGTGGTATAGAACTAGGGTACTTGCTGTGTACTTCTTTGTTTGTACTATGCTCTGAACTGGGATATTTAAGGTGTAAGTATAGCTTACATTCAAGCAACTTGTCTACAGAGTAGATAGTGAAAGACAGATGCCTAAATCACCTTAATCTTAAATTTCCACAGTAAATCTTTCCAGAATTTGCCTATGATAACCATATAACTAGCCTTCTTGTAATAAAGGAAGAGCAGAGAAGGAGAAGAAAGTCCAAAAAGGCCTGTAAAATCCCTTCTGCACTGGTCATGATACAGGCTGTCTTAACAAAAAGCCAATATTTTATTTTCAGTGTATATAATAGTTAAATTCAGGTTAAAAATATTATGGGGAAAAAAAAATAACTTTTCTTTAAATTGTTGTTGAAATAATGGGAACAGTGCCTAAATGGGAACAAGTTTTTACTTATCAGTTGCTTTACTATCATTCTGTACATTGAATAGACTTAATCCATTATATTGTCCACAATTAAATGGATATGATGCTTAATAAGAATAATAAATGAATATATTAGAGTTCATACCAGGTCACCTGAGTATCCTGAGTCATGTTGTTTAAAAAAATACTTGTGCATTATGACTGCATATTTTTTCCACATTTCATGCTACATTTCTCAAGTATTCATCTATTCCCCAACTGTCTCCAGCTTAGAGACTTCCTCAGATGGTGTTCTTCTAAGTTCTTTTTATCTTTGGAAGAGTTCCCTTTTGTAAAGATTATCAGTCTGATTTATGATGCAAGTGAACCTGTAACATTCACAGACCTCAGCAGCAAGTGAATCTATCGAACAGAGATACACTACTGAAAAAGGTTTACCTTTTACTTTTTATTATTAGTATTGTTTTCTTGTGTAACCAATGAGGCTCAGATATTTTTTATTTTTAGACTGGAAAAGTGTATTAAGGTGGACGAGGACCAATGATTATCAGTTATTAGTTATTTATTTGAGATAAAGTCAATTTTAAACTTACAATACTTACAAAATTACAACTTTCGCTTTTTAACTGAGTTCCAGAAAGCTATTCTAATAAGTGAGTTAGATATATATTAATTTTATATATCAGTTGAATTTTTGCAAGAAGTTGTGAAGGGAAAGATTCTTCTTCTGATAACAAGTCATAGGACTCAAGGGAACAGCATGAAGCTGCATTAGGGAACAATTCATGTTTGGTATTAGGAAAAAGTTTTTCATTGAGAGGATGTTTGTGCACTGAAATAGGCTCCTCAGGAAAGTGTTTATGACGCTAAGATGCCAGATTCCAAGAAGTGTTGAGACAATACTCTCAGAAATATGTTTTAATTTTAGTTGATTCTGTGTGGGTCTAGGAGTTGGATTCAATAATCCTTGAGGATCCCTTCCAACTCAAGATCTATGATTCTATTACTCCTGTTTTCCTTCTTTCCCTCCAATGGCACAGGTGGATGAGGAAGGGAGGTTGTGATGTGTTCATAAGTTTCTCTTCATTCTTGCACTTCTAAAGTTTGGATCCTCTCCATGGCTGCACTGGCATGCTCTGACACCTAGAGCACTTATTCCCACTCCTTTATTTATCGGTTTCTTGTAGAGCTACTTCTCATACTTATTTCCTTGCTGACAGTGAAGTGCTTTGCCTGTTTTTAAATACACTTTCCCTTAGGAACCAGCATCTTGGTTGCTGGACCCAGCCATACCCTGCAGTGGAACATACAAATAGGCAGCCTGTTATTGAACTTAGAACATTATTTTAGCATAAAGATACTTCTAAATAAATTAAAAACATAATATACCTAATGAAAGTGTCACACTATGTATTGCATTCAAAGTATTTTACAATAAATCATTTCCAATGCTTTTTTTCAGTTCTTATTTCAAATTTGTTCTCACATTTGGTCTCAGGAAATGGCAGACATCCTGTTTGTTGAATCTAAGATATTGAGGTGAACAGCTGTTTTCCAGTAGCAAATATGAGATAGAAAGATATAATGTATGGATATTTTGTGATATACTTTTTCATATGTTCCCCGAAGACAATATCATGTTTTAAGAGCATTGTTTCCAAGTAAATAAATTCATATGCAATGTACTCAAAAAAGAAATTTCCCAGTAAGTCAGTGACATGATGGTTTTGTGTAAGTGTTCATAATTTTTCATAGTTTCCAGTGTTTGGGAAGTACTTATACGTCCAAGACTAGAAGGTACATGTGTCTTACTTTATCATACATATACCTTTTATTCTCTAGAACCTACTTTCAACACTTATGGTCATCTAAGCTATCAGTGAATATCTGTCCTTTGTGTTGAATATAAAAATATTTTTAAAGTAATAGTTTTCAAACTTTTTGTCCTGTAGAAAGATTCATGAGACTAGGCAGTTCCACTGACAAAGTCCACATGGACTAATTAGAAGCTGTGTAATGTACTAATTTAGAGAGTATATCTTATAGAGGGAACAGGTTGTTCTAAGATAAGATACTTCTTAAAGGTGTTTCTACTTTATCTTTACATTCTCTTCTAGAAGCTAATAATGAAGAAGAAAAATTAGTAGGAATTTATTGACAATCAGCTATAATTAATGCCTTATTATTTTAGTGAAGGAAGGAATAATATCACACAGAAAACCCACAAATATAGCCTAATATAGTTCTGTCTAAAATGTTGATTGTGCAGTTAATAAGTTTATTTTCAGTTGTCACTGGTGATGTGATAAGAATAAATGAGTACTCACTAAAACACAGGTGATTACATCTGAATGTCAGGGAACTCTTCTTTACTGTGGACATGATCCAGTATTGAAACAGTTGGCCCAGAGAGGTTATGGAGTCTCTTCCCTTGAGATATTCAGAAACCGTCTAAACACAGTCCGGGGTGACCTGCTGTAGGTGGGTAAGTGTTCCTGCTTGAGCAGGGTTTTTGGAACTCTAGAATCTCTTCTAGTCTCTAACACTGTGACTGCATGATTAAAGCCTGTTATATCAATTTTTCTTTTTTTTTCCTTCTTTTGTAGGTATGTAGTACCATCCAGTTTCCTACTTTCTATTTTGTTTTAGAGTACTTCTCTTTGCAATTTGATTTTTCTCTGTCTGAATAGCTTGTACAATTAGAAGCAGAAAGATATTGGCATGTTGCCTGAAATAGAAACACATTCATTCTACATAACAGGGGGAAGGAGGACAAAATTATCTCATCTTTTTGAACATCTCTCCAATCTAAATAATGACAACAAGTTAAGGAGATATCAAAGACGTGTAAAAGATTTTTTGAAGTGAGTATATCTAGGGAATATCCTATCTTCAGAACAGGAACAAGAATATCATTGTGATGTACATGGAAGGAAAAAAGTGCCAAAAATAATGTACGATAGCTGTACTAATTCTCAATTGAAATTCATTTCAAAGACAATGTTTCCATATAATCCAAGGCACATCTGGGATTCAAATATTCATGAAGGTTTGTCTCACATACCATCAAACAATACAGTTACTGTCCTCTTCCTTGTTTGCCTGTATCCTGACAGTCTTCTAAAGATATCATGTCCAAATGAGCTGCATCAAAGTCTGATGAGGTCAGTCCAAAACTTCTGACAACCTCTAGAAGAAATAAAATAAGGAAACACAAAGGCAAAAGAGGTTGAAAGGATATTATATGATCAGAGAAAATTACATTAATTGCTCATCCAAAATATTTTGATATGCTTAAATAATTTCTTAATCTAGAGTGAATCATTATATTTGTGTGGTAAATGCCTGTGTGTAGGATTTTCTTCTACAGATATATCTTATCGTCTTACCAAGGCGAATATAGTTCTCAACTCCATAATACACCACAAAAGCAAATTCTGTAGTCTTAACAGTTTGAAACAGTTGTTTGCTTAATTTCTATTATTTTTAAGTCTCTGTGCTGAATAGTTTTATGCTTAATAAAAGCTTGTTTTTCTCCTCCATATGATTTATAAGAATATATGAATTGCTATACCTCTGTCTCATCTTCTCTTCAAATAAAAAATAATAATGTTTAGAAGCAGTTTTAAAATTTGATGAAATCTTGTTACCTTGGTGTGAAATCTTAATTTTTATGGGGTTGCATATTTCATTTATTCAATGTATTTCCTTAAAAATCTATAATTTCATTTCTTTTTTAAAAATTTTATTATTACCAGTGTGTATTAAGCTGAATTCCTTCTCTAGTTTGTGTTCTGTAATAGACTAATCCTATGTTTCTTTGCTTTGTGCTGTTATTCACAATATGGGCAGATCTCAAAATTTCTTTGTATGTTTCTCGCTACTTGATATCTGTGAAAGTAGAAGTCTAAGAAATCTCTGCTTTTCTATTATTATTTCATTTTAAATTAGAATTTGATCTAGCAGAGAAAAACTTATGAGATCAGCCTAATGGAATAAAAAATTGAAGAAATTTTGTGGTCGTTTAGTCTTTCTTTTTTATTGAGTTATGATGCTTGGAATATAACCATTAAATTCTTTGTTTAAATGACCACGTTAGCCGACAAAATACAAACACACTTCTGTGAACCTGACTCTTATTGCTATTAGAAATGAGGTGTATATTAAATTCTTGCTGAAGTCATTAGTGTAACTAACCCTTATTATCCTTGGCTTTATTAAAACCAAATGCTTGTATTTATGTTTGATTCATAACAGTGGAAACAAGGAAATATCATGATTATCACTCAGAGTTAAAAGGTATTAATTGGCTATAGTTATTCATGATAATCTTTCTTCCAAAGAAGGAGACAAGTATTTTATACTTGGAAAAGTAAGGGGCTTGTATCTCCTATTTACAGAATGAAAATTACAGCATTTTCTTATTGCACTGATTTATAAAGTTCAGTTGTTCTTTTTCCTCAGAAAAAGCCTGAGAGTGAATTACAAGTGGGGAATTACATGAGGAAACACTGATGGTTAACAAAAATAACATATATACTACGTTTTCTTTTCCTGTTTTAAGTTTGTCTGCCTGTTTTTCTATATGTACTTCTATTATATATATGCTAATGTATACCATAATATATATAATGTATAACGTAATCCACATATGTAATGTGAAATGTGTATTATATGATTTTTCTCTCTTCAAAAGAATCCTTGATTTTATGTCAGCGTTCTTCAGAACAGATAAATAACTTGAAATCACAAAATTAGTTGCGAGGAAAAAAGAACAGTTCACAAATCACTGACGCAGAAAGAATTTTTTTTCTCACAGATCATTTCTGGCAGCTTCAGAACCGAAAATCTAAACAATATATCTACTCCTAGAGACTGTGCTTAGAGTCAGAGAAGCAGAAATACTAAGGAAAAAAAAAATGTGCATTTTGTTACTTACAGAAGTTGTGTCAGGAAAGTTCTTCTAATCAGGATTTCAGTGATCGTATCTGTCAGTTCAGCGCTCAGTTTGCCAACTCTTTTCCAAACTAAATTATGTGTTGATCAGAAATACTTTTTTTTCTCTCTCACTTGAATAGCAGTATTTCAGAAGCACAGAACTGGAGTAGTCATATAATCCCTAATGGGAGAGTATTATTACAGATAAAATTACTCCTTGTGTGCCAGGGGGAGGGGGAGGGGGGGATTGGGATGAAAAACCTTGAGGTTGATTTGAAAGTTCTATGATACACTTTTGTTTGGTTGATTGGTTGGAGAGAAGAGGAGGGAAGGTTGAGACATGGGCTCTTGTCTTGCCAAAGTTGAATTTTGCATTTCAATTTAGTTCCAGGTGAAGGAAGGCTGAGGTTCATCTTAAAATTATCCTATGATGTTCTGAAAGTCATATTCAGTTCTATGTAGAAGGATACTTTCAGGTATAAAAGGAGAGTGCTCCTTAGTTTCAACAGTATTAAAATTGTTTGTGTCTTCTGTTTCTTGTTCAAAATCTAGCTGAGATATGAGTTCTAATACCTAATTCATCTTTTGATAAGAGATGTAATATAACTTTATAAAGTTAATCATAACTTATTTGTACTTCATGGATTGCAGTAATAGTACTTGAATGAATTATACTCTGTTGGAAAGTACTAGATAGAACATGTGCTAATTGTCATGATTGTGGAATCATCTGGATTGGAAGAGATATTACAAATTATGTAGTTTGAACCCTACCTTGGTAGGGTTACCAACCAGTAGATCAGGCTGCCCAGGGCCCTACCCAACCTGGTTTTGAAAACCTTCTGGAATGGGGTATCTATAATTTCTCTGAACAACCTTCTGAGTAAAAAATTTCTTCCTCACATCTAATCTAAATCTTCCCTGTTTTAGTTTAAAACCATTCCCCCTTGTCCCATCACAATCAGACCATGTAAAAAGTTGATTCCCTTTCCTTCTTTTATGTTTCCTTCAAGTACTTAAAGGTTGCAATGAGGTCTTCCCATATACTTACCTTCTCCTAACTAAATCGGATCAAATTCCTCCAATCTTTTTTTTTTTTTTCATAAAAGTTGTGCTCCAGACTTTTAGTGAACCTTGTGGTTCTCTGTAGCTGCACTAAAAGCTCTGCATATATGCTGTACCTGGACACAGTGTGGAGAAGTCAATTTTTTCCACACTGCTGGTTCACATCCAAATTTTCATCCATTAGGATGCCCAAGTTATTCTCTGCAGAGCTGCTCTCAATGAGTTTTTATTCCAGTGTAAGTATATATATATATCTGGGATTTCCAAGACCTAAGTTCTACACTTTACACTTGGCCTTGACTTTTCTCATTCAGATAATTTTTCTAACATATCCAAATTGCTCTAGATGGCTTCCTTACTTGTATTGTGACAACTGCACTGCTGAGTTTGATATCATCAGTTGGTTTGCTGAGGATCAGCAATTGTCTATGTTGAAGAGTACTGGTTCCAAGATGGACCCCTGGGGGGCACAACTCATGACTAACCTATCCCTTCTAAAAAGCTTGTAGCTCTCAATCGTAGTATTCCAGTTATGTGATTACTTTCTAGTTTTCTGATTTGTTGTATCATGTTTCTGTGATAGCAATTAGAACATAATTTTCTAACTACACAGTGGCTTCCAACTCCTCCTGCCTATTTCCCATGCTGTGTGCATTGGTGTAGAAGCACTCTAGCTGGGCATCAGATCCAGTACTTTCCTAGAGAAACCTGGCCAAACTCATCTGGGCCAAATCTGAGGCTTTCCCCTGCTGCTTTTGGAAGTGACAGTATGCCTTGGATCTTCTCCATCAATTAGCAGCACATCCTCTTCCCCCATCAAATCTAGTTTAAAGATCTGGTGATAAACCCAATCAGCTCCTGATCCCTTTGATATGTTCCCTAGGGAAATAAAATCTTTATTAATATTATATTATATTAATATATGTAAATAATATAATATAATATAATATTTTATTAATTTCCAGTTGCAGCCTTCTCTGACTGAGACTGAAAGAAAAGGAAGTAGTCCTCAATACCTGAGAACCTCATCCTCTTGTCCCAAATGTGGGCTACTGTCAGACAGCAAACCTCATTAGAGAGATTATCCAGACAGCAAATGGAATCCTCAGTGACCCTCAGTATGGAGTCCCAGTTACTAATACCCTTAAATTTTTTCTTTGGAGGATAATAGAAGATTGATTATCAGAGGGTTGTAGTTGCCAAATGCATCTTTATGACAGAGACTAGATTCATGTGGAAGAGATTAGGTCTTGTATGGAGATGATAGATGATAAAATAAAAAGTGATGTTGAAAGCTAGGAAGTACAACTTTTTCTATACTCATGAATGCTTTAGTTCAGCATTATGAAGTTTTGGCAAATTTTACCTTGGGAGAAGTTTGCTGTAGCAGAGGAGAGGATGGTGGGTGGATGGTGAGTGTTACAAAATTTGTTGGGGTGTTAGAAAAAACAAGGAACAATGAAGGTAAATAGAAGTGCAATTGGGAAAACAACATATCATTAAGAAATGCAGCGGCCTACATCCAGCTTCAAACATAGAAAATGTGTCACGAGTTACAGCCCTGAAATATTTCAATTAAGAAGCTAAAACCAGTTCTGAATTTGATAAGATGAATTTAGATGAAGATTGATCTTATTGCTGAAATTCACAGCAAATAATGCTATGAGTTTTAGCAATAGTTTCTGTCGTTTCAGGATTTTATATTATATGCTTATTGTATCTTAGAGATATCAGCAGGCAATAATATATTTTCCACACAAAATCATTTTTTCAGTATTTCTGTGTTTGGTGCAAAACAAAAACTGTCTGTGGTGTGTTGACTTTGGCTGGCTGCTGTACACCCACCGAAACACTCTGTTGCCATGGGCTGCTCAGAAACAAGATGTTTCACCATGGTTCACAGTCTGCAGGTGAATTGCCTGGAGCACCTTCTCCCCCTCCTTCCTGTTTGATTATACTTTCAGTTGCACTGATTCTCACACTTAAGTTTCCTCAGTATTCTTTCACACTGTTACTGTTTTGTTGTTGTTGTTGTTGTTTGGTTGTTTATTTTTATTATTTTTATTTTATTTTCACTTTCTTAAATACATTTTCATTGAACTGCTATCATATTGACTGCTGGGCTCAGCTGTGTTTTAAGGTGTGTTCTTTGGAGCCATCTGGAACTGGCTGTTTGACATTGTGCAACCCCATGTCAATTCTAAAAGAAGCCACCGCTTTTGTCTCCCTCTGTCCACCCCATACCGAAATCTTGACACCTATACCCAATACAAAGATAAACCTTGTTTGGTGACTGAACTATTTCAAGTATTATACATGAATAATCTTTGAAATTGCATGTACCCACTATAAACAGATATATATAAACATATTATTCATGCTGTGTTTTTCAATCAGTTGCTAAGTGGATATTATCTCATGTCACTGTAGTATGTGTAATATGACATTATTACTTGTTTCATGATTTTTGTGAAGTTCAGAACCAGGAGACAGGTAGGAAGAACAAGATACTGTTGCACTTCTAATCTGAAACAGAAATGAAACATATTAAAACTATGATGTCAGCCTTGTGTTATCATTCTTTGTATGGTGACTTTCTTTATTTGCAGTCAAAGCATATAAAACCAGTTGTATTCAAACAATCTTCATATCAATACCCATAAAAATATTTAGAATAAGAGACAGCAATGAAGTAAATGTAAATCCTTAACATACTTGAGTGAGTCCAGCTGATGTAAGAGGTTGAGCAAAAGCTGTGTAACTGAGAACAAATCCGTACTATGATTTTGTCTGTTAATATTTTGTTTTGGGTTTTTTTGGAAATTCTGTTTAGTTAGTTAGTTAGTTAGTTTTTTGAACGTTTTGATGATCATTTTACAACAATAAAAATGAAATTAGTATTCTTCAGGCTTGGTTTTCTTATGTTGAGTTTGAATGAGATTTTTATGACCAATATAACATACAAAAGCAATGTGGAGCTTCCATCTGAAAAGAAGATTTTAAATCAAGCAAAAAATTCTTTTGCCATGCAGCTTATTTCATTTCACAGGTCAAATATATTTTGGTTGTTTTAATTCCTCTTTAGATTCCCCTTTTAAGAAAAGGCAGTACTTTCCCCTTAATGTGGAGGCTGAGTTCTTAGCATTAAGAAAATCTATTAGAATTTCAAGTATTCCAGAAGTAAGTAGACAAGAATTCATCCCTGAAGAAAGAAACTGTAGAATCATAGATAGAATCCACATGAAACAATACAGGAAAAATATTTCCAGACTCCAAATACCAACACAGAAGTGTCTGTATAGACCAAGTGTTTTTTGTTTGTTTGTTTGTTTTGCGAAATAATCACAAGAAAAAAAAATCAGTATATAGTTAAATTAAGACATAATGACAGATTTAATTATAAACCACTAATATAACTTGCTTTTTTACCTGTTGTATTTGTGCCCTAAGAATGGGTAAGGTAAATGTAACAAAAACAGCCTCTACACACTTGCTCATCCAGGAGCTGGACTTGTGCATCCCTTCCAACTGGAGATATTCTATGATTAGCCAATTATTCCTATGATTTTGACAAACAAATTACCATACTAATTCTTTAAGAACTAGAAGTACAATGTAGTGTTTTGTGCAAAAGATGAAAATGAATATTATTCCTACACCAGACCCCATTAATTTCTATTATTATTATTGCCTGTAAGTGTGTGTATATGAATGTTTTCAGTTATGCATGAGTATGAGTTCTCAGTGCACTTTGTTGGCTGGAATTTCATGTGCTTTTTTCACACTGGAAAAGCAACATATGAGACTATTTCTTTTTATTCTCCTGAATATTTTTGGAAGATTGAGCTAAGATGACGAACCTCACAAAAACGGCAGTCGTTTATACAGGGATAAATCAAACATATTAATGTAGTTCATTTTTATTCCTCTGCTTGCTAACGACAGCATTTCAAGGAGTTTAGTTACACTATCATACAGATCAAACAACCTACTAATCTAGTAAAGAAATTATTATAAACATTATAAGATCAATTGATTCTTCATTAAGTATTATTGAGAGAAAAGGTGTTCTTTCCTCTTTTTTTTCTTCCTTCCTTTATTCCCTAGTTTCAGAGATTATTCTTTTTAATAAGCAATGGTATTACTACAATCAGTAACCGCTTTTTTTTTTTTTTCCTCCTATTGATAGTACCCTACTTTCTTTGTTATACCACAATGTTCAGTGTTAAATGCTCTGTGATACTGAAGGAATACTGTATGATACTGTATGATTCGAGATAGACTTCATACCATCAGTGAAATAGTTCTGTCTGGATATAACATTCAATTGAATTTAGATTATTTTTTCCCTCATGAACAATGTATTTAGTGTTAGGCAGATTGATAATACATTCATTCTGCAGTTTCTAAAGAAAACCAGAAGCTTAATCTTTTTTTCATCATTTCGTACTGTATTTACAAATTCATAAAGTTTCTCTGAGGATCTAAAATCACAAATTATGTGATAATTATTATGCATTTATTCTGACATACAAAGCAATGTAACAGGTGATATTTTGATATTCAAGATAGTTTATACGTTCCTCACCCCCCCACACACACACACAAAACAAACAAACAAACAAACAAAAACAAATAAATGAAAGATACTATCTGTTTGAAATGATTAACTGATTTGAACTTAACATTTTTCTGCACAAGAGACAGTGAATTAAAGGTAAATAGCTTTTAGAACTATATTCGACCTTTCTAATACTGATCATTCCACATAATTGGCTTGGTTAAATTGGACAGCTAATTATGGGTATGCAGTTTCTCTATACCAAAAGAATGTATAAGTTGACTCAAAAATTCAGTATTTCCTACTGCAGAATTCTATGAAATTCAGGGTTTTAACCAGTTCTAGGAGATAAAACACACACACACAATATAATAAACAAAAATAACTCTGGATATATGAATCACCCAATTGTATTATAAAATATGACCTTTTTATTTTTCAATTACTCTTAAAACAAGTCAGAAATCCATTTTTTATCTGATATTAACATTCATTTTCTTTTATGTTGTGTTGCTGTTTCTTTGTCAATTTATTTTCTCTGATGTTGTACTGCCCAATTTTGCTGGTGGCAATTTTTCTTGCTGTTTTTGATGCTGTTATTTTGTCTCCTGCCTTTTCTGTTTAATTTTCTCTAAGTTCCTGATGTACAGCAGTTATTGTTATTAATTTCAAATGGTGTGTGGGACCGTATTACTTCTGCAGAGTTCAGCTGACAAAAGAGTTTGCAAATGAAACACAGTAGTCTTCAGTTTTTGGACTGGAAACACATTTTAAAAGTTTAATTGGAGATCTGAATTCCAATAATTTAAACTCCTAAATAAGTATTTGTTATTGCTAAAACAGTACTTTATATTGTACTTTAAAATATTTGAGATGGTCAAAAGAAGTAAAAATTACACTGAAATACTGTCAATAAAATGACCTGAAATGTACAACTTAAAACCAGGAGAAAACACAATATAGAAGTATGTCGCACCGTTCAGGAGTTGAAAAAACTTGTACTGAGATAGACAAACAAAAAAAAATCCCATATTATTTATTTCTTTATTTACTTTTCCTTCTGAAGAACATTCTGGGTAACAAGAGAAAAAAGATAGGAAAAATACTGTGATATTTATTTCCTGTGTCTTAATCCTTGTAGTACTTTACAGAACTGGGACACACTAAGCCTTAGGCTTCAGTAAACCTCTGTCTGAAGATGTCAAATTGCTCGTAAGTGGCATTATGATGCTTCTTTACTTGCTCTGACATCCAGGTATTCCATCTACTTTCAAAGAAGCTTCATCTACTCCATAGATTATATGTGATTCAGTACTTGCCTATTCTATATTTAATAATTGTTTTTTTTTTTCTTATGTTTTGATAGAAACAAAATTAAACAAACAGAAAAGCAGTGGGCAAGTAAACAAATAAAATCAAGTTCGATTTAATATTAATCTTCATGGGAAACAATGCAAAATGTAAAATGTACACTTCGGTATTTATTTCTAACATAAAAAGCTTATAGGCAAAAAGAAAGGAGACATAGCATATTCCCTTGGATATTTGATAGGATGCATGTAAATTTATATCTGAAAGAATTCCAGAAGATTGTTAGATTATTTTCAAATGCTGAAACAAATAGCTAGTTCCTTTTAGTAGTAAAGCCTGACCATGATCTCCAATGAGATAAGAAATTAAATATTTACTTAAACATAATCCATGTGTTCCTGGATTAAAATTTTCGATAGTGTTTCTAAAAGCTTACAGTGAATCTAGAAGTTTTATGTTTAATGTGTGTGTCTCTATGATGATTGAATTTGCATAACAACATAGTTTTGGTTTCTCTGTTGTGATGATGGAAAGGGTAAACAGTATAATGTTTCAGAAATAAGATTCTATTCAACTAAATAGCAATTATGTTTTTGTCTTCTATTTTAGAAGTATTTTAACAAAGGCGTCTTGCAAATGCTTTACAGAAAGATGTTATCACCTACAGTGAAGTGTAATGATGTATTAGATATTTTGCACTTAAGCATCACACTCACAAAGAGTGAGGATAGTTCTCCACTGATATTACACTCAGTGTTGCTGAGTGGTAGATAATTTTCTCATTATTTGTGTTACATCAACTATTGTTGAGACAGATTTCCTTGTTTTCTTTTTCTCTTTCTCTTTCTTTTTCTTTTTCTCTTTCTTTTTCTCTTTTTCTTTGTTTTCTTTTTCTTTTTTTCTTTCCTTTTTTTTTTCCCTATCTTTCTGAGATGGAAATTATAACTTCTCCAATTACATAATACTTTTTTAGGTAGTTCTGGCGAATAACAGGTGCATGAGCATTTAGAAATCTTGATTTTTTTTTCTTTTAATAGAAGTCATTGTACCTGTTTAAATTTTATATTTCTTTAGTATATTGTACAATTAAATTATTAATTTAGAGTTAACCCATCTAGATACTTCAAGTATTAAATTCGATAACAAGTACAAGCTCTAGATGAGGTGAGTTCAGAACAGTAAGAAAGTGAGACTGCAATATCTTTACTGGGGATATTTATTATTCCCTTAGCAAAAGTACTTAGCAAACAGAAACAGTGCAAAAGTGATTGTGGACAATTGATCATGATTGCAGCGACCTGGATAAGAAAATTTGGTATAGACTCAGAAATTTTGCTATTTGAGATAAACAGAACAGATGCAGTTCAGTGATGCTAACTTTCTAGTCACATGATCATTTCTTAGGTGCTTCTAGATATCAGATAAAACCAACCAACCAAACAAACAAATATAACAAAATATATTTTGTCCTTCTCTGCAGAGCTCGTTCCAGCAGATCAGCCCCTAAACTGTAGTGTTGCGTGCAGTTAATCATCACCTGATGTAGGACTATGCACTTACCTTGGTTGAACTTCATAAGGTTCCTCTCCATGTACAACTCATCAGCCTGTCCAGGTCTTCCTGTAGGACAGAAAAACAACTCTTCCCAGCTTCATATAAACAGCAAACTTGCTGCAGCTGCACTCTGTTCCTTCATCTAGATCATTGATGAAGCTATTGAACAAGACTGTCCAATGACATCCTGGCTTTTATCAGCGTAGTGAAGAAGACAGGAGAAGGGAGATTGTCTTCCTCTACACCCCTATATGTCCCTTTGGTGAGGCCATATCTTGAGTATTGTGGTCAGTTTTTGGAACCTTACTATAAGAAAGACATTGAGGCCCTGGAGCATGTCCAGAGAAGGACAACAAAGCTGGTGAGGGGTCTGGAACCATACAGCTGGGATTTGGTAAAATAAAGCTTAAGTAGGTGAATGCAACATACAACAACATAAAACTTAAAACAAAACAAAAGAAATAAAACCCTACATTTAGATTAAAAAGACATTCCTACTTCAATCCACAGTGAAGTGTTTTACTGATTTTTCCTTTTGTACCAAAAAGATCTTAGACTTCAACTATAGGGCTGCGACTTAACTTTATGAATACTACTGGTTTTGTTTTTTTGATTTTGTATTTAAAATCAATTGTAGAACATATTTAAATGTAAACAAACAAACAGTTTCAGAAATTAATGTTGAACTATTGAAGGCATTCTGACAATAGATCCAGTTGTAAATGCACAGTCTAAGTTTCTTAATTGCCTTGCATGAAAGCCATATAAAGCACAAAATGTCATTCCAACTATTTCTGACAAGTTACTTGTAGAAGTGAACAACATGAACGTTCTAATATGACATTATGTATATTTCAAGAATTACTTTTATTAAGACCGTGGACCCTAATCCATTGAAGTCTTTCAGATTTAGTCAACTGAAAACATTAGTAGATTAAGTCAGAAAGCCTAATTCTACAGATCTTTGTGAATTAATTTAATAGACTTGTATAATGACTTGGGTTGGAAGGGACCTTAAAGATCATTTAGTTCCGATTTCCAGGCAGGGTTGACACCCACTAAATCAGGTTGCCCAGGGTCCCATTCAACCTCAGTGTGAACATCTCCAGGATGATATTATATTCAGCAATAAAATCTGGTGGGAAAGTAGGAAGAAAAAAGGGAAGTTTGGAGTTAATGGTATTTGTGTTTCTAAGTCACTGTTTTCTGAAAATGGCTAAATGTCTGCCTGACAGTGGTGAGTAGTGAATTAGTTTGTTATTTTGTTTTGCTTGCTCATACTATTTTGTTTTACCTATTAAACTGTTTTTATGTAAACTCACAGGTTTTCTCACTTTAACCTTTTCAAATGTCTTCCCTAACCCACTGAAGGAGAAGTGAAACTGCTGTGTGGTGCTGAGCTGCTTACTTGGGATAAAACACATTTAAATGCCTATCAAAAACATAATTTTAAGGAATTACTTCAGTTTTCTCTTACATTCTGTCCACAAAGATAGCTAGAAAGGGCAGAAGTAGCCACAAGAGTGCTTACATACATAGAAACAAGGCATCATTTGAGATAAATAATGATTGTATCTACCAGCCTCAACTGAGAGTTTCTCCTTTATCTGATAATTTTATGATGGAGTATATAATCACATTAATCATCCAGTTCTGTTATTCCTTCACTGAAGTAAGCATTTATTGCAGTGTGTTTCATGCTCATATACAGTCAGGGGATTAGAGGTTGCTAAGAAAGAAATGTTCAGAAGGCTGACCAATCAGGCATGTCAGAAAGCTTAAAAAACAACATTATTCAATTAATTAATCAACAGTACACTTGGTGCAAATGATTCACTCTCACATATTATTAGCCATTATTATTACATATACAAAACTGTTAAAATTTAATTCTTACTACTTAAAGAAGTGTGCATATAGTACCTTGAATCTGATGTCATAAATTCTGAGGGAATTTGAATCTGAGGGATAATGTCTGTGGCATTCCTTAGTTGCAGAGGTCATGACGATCAGACTGGAGAGCCCTTTAGTGAGAGAAATCCGTACAAAAGTAATACATTTTTTTGTTTCCTCTGCATCTTTGCTCAGTCATTCCTGGTTTTGTTTATATCATTATTCCCAGAGGGAGTATCTTATCTGCTCCTAGCAACACTTGTCTTGTTTTTTATTTTGCCAACTAAGCTGCTTCTGTGTTCAGCAGAAATTCTATCTGTTCTAACCTCTCACACTTTTCTTGTTCTTTGTTGTTTTTTTCGTTTTCTTCTCTTGCAATTTGAATAACTGAGTGCGAATTCACATGTCTTTGACCCTCTGTTGGTCATAGTGCTTGGATGTTTATACAAAGACCTTAGTGCATTGCATTTGACTACACAGTACTACTAAAAATATTAGATACTGTTGTAGCTTATACCATTTTAGTGGGCTTATATTTTATTTCAAACTAATATCAATTATATACTAACAAATGGATTTTTAATTTACAGGTGTCACAGATCTCCATTTTGGCTACATATTTAACATCTCTAATTTACAACTCACTTTTAGTATTAGGCTCTCTTAGAATGAGTTACAGTTCATGCTCACAGTTCATAGAATTTCCTATTTTTTTTCCTGAAATTTATGCAGGTCAGTGATTTTGCAAGCTCTTCTGGAGCAGCTATTGTTTGTTCATGCATACTGTTTACAGGTATGTCTGTATTTGAAATCTGAGATATGTCTGCAGGATTCTCTAGTTCTACTGTACATTTTCCAAATTCCATTGTCTTTGTTGCTGGTGCCTAGAACAAAATCTTTTACATCTGTTGTGAAATTTATCATGACAATATATAACCATACGTCTGCAATAATCTTGTACATTTTCTAATATCAAATACCAAATCTTGTACTTATTTACTAATCTAACTGCATAAATATGAATACTGAGATATCTGTAAAATATTAAGGATTATGTTTTTTTCTTCTTCTGCAAATAAGAACACATATGAAGCAAATAGCATTCATAGAAGTGTATGGAACAGGGAGCACAGAAACAAAAGTAGAAGAGTTGAAGTATCATCCAACTTGTTTAGGTTGAGATTAATAAGAGCAGGCAGTGATGAGAATCCTTTGAATCATTCAGTAGGAACCTAATTAATTCCTAGTCGGAATCCCTACATAACAAAAATGTACTCAATTATAAGCCTAAATTACACAATTACGTAGGTTGCTAAAATGTACAGTGTTAGTGTTGTGTAGGGTAAACGGGAATTTTTTTTTCAACTAAGTATATTTATATCAGAAAATGTCATTTATCTGAATCATTCCTCTCCACCATGAACAAAACAGATTTGATAAAACAGTAACTGAAAAAAAAAAAAGACAACAACAAAAAAATACCAAACTAAGCCAAATAAGAGCAACATAACAGCTGTTGCTGTGAATCATACATTTAACACAAATAGAAATGTATGAGGGTGTGTTTCTCACGCGACATATAGCTGCTTTCAAGAGTATCCCTGGGGAAATGCCTGACACCCATGCTGTAACACAAAGGGTTGTTGCATCCCCTCACCCCCACCCTGCTGTCCATGAAAAGAGCAGGGGGCCCCACCAGGCAAAGCCACCGTGGCCCCTGTGGGAAACCTGTCTTTCCTCAGCCATGGCCACAGCCACCGGGGCCACAGTAGGACAGCATGGGGAGAGGTGTTCTCAGATTTATTCAAAATCAATTTTTAAAGTATTGTGCTAGTTATGCTTCACTTTTTGCTGTTTTCTTAGAATTCAACTGTCCAAAAATAGTTACTGAAGCTACTCTCACATGTGCATGGAACAGGATCCCAGGGAGGGTGGCAGCATCTCCTGCAAGGGCAGATGTGGCAGCTGGAAGAGCAAGCACAAAACACTAATCAGCAGAGATACTTCCTATTAACATTCATCTTAAAACAAGGTGCATTTGCCATCTGTAATACATTTCTACATATGTAAAATAATAGTAGGTTTCAAAACGTGTAGGATCTGTTTGTCTGTTTGTTTGTAAAGGTTTTTCTTTTTTGCAACAAAACTTTAAAATCTTTCACAAAAGTTCCATCTCTAAAATTTGTATTTCTGAAGCTCTTCTGACTTCATGAGTCAATTTATTGATGAAGAAAGTGAAAATCTTTACTCTCCAACATCTTTGAAGATGAACTAGTGATCTCATTACTGATGGAAAAAGCCTAGGGAAAATATTAAAAAAAAATAAAATACCAGTAACATCCAGTGACACATTTTGCTTGTCCAGGAGATCTTTTTGATAATTTTGCAAATCAGATACCTAGAAGCATGAAAATGCTTTCCGTATGTTTGTATTTGTTGTAAAATCCTCTTTCTAAACCATACAACTGGAGTCCTTATAAATTTCCACATGAAGTTAATTAGCAACCACTGTGCTGGAACTCTGGATTCCAGTGATTAGAAACTTAGACATTCCCTTAAATGTCCAATTAGGATCTTCACAAGAATGCAGAGAAAAAAAAAACAACATTCTTTTCTCCTGAAGTACACAAAAATGTTTATCTGTTTTAGAAAACAGATCTTACGACATCATCACAGAACATGTATTTAGAATAATTTCTTTTCCTTTCAGACTTAAGTTTAGAGCTTAATTTTACTGGCAAATTCAAATACAGTTTCAATATCATTACTCAGAGATTCATCTAATCTTTATTAAAAAATTTAAAATCTTTTATACTTAGTTACTATGGAAGTTGCTAGTCTATATATAACACGACAAGTAGAAATCATAGATTTTTAGACATAAGCTAGTAAGACTGGATGTGGAATCTATTGCTCTTCCAGAAGTAAGAAAGAACTGAATCAGAGATTCATAGAATGGTGAAGATGGAAAGATTCTTCTGGAGGTGATTTTGTCTAGTCTTCTTGCTTAGTAGACATCTACAGCCAGTTGCTCAGGTCCGGGTTCAAGACAGCGTTTGAAGATCTCTATGGAGGGATATGCTACAAATTCTCTGAGCAGTATAATACTTGATCATTATCATAGAAATAAGCTTTTCTCTTAATGTGTAAGTGAAATTCCCTACCCATAAGTTTGTGCCTGTTGCCTCTCATCCTGTCACTGAGCACAATGAAAAATGTTTACTCCCTCTTCTTTTCTACCCCTCCCTTACTTATGTGTTTGTATACACTGGTAAGGTACTCCCGAGCTTCCTCGTTCCAGGCTAAAGAGACCCAGCTGTCTTGTCCTTTCTGATATGACAGATATTCTAATCCCTTTTTGCTTAAACTAAGAGATGTTTAGGCCTGTTAATGAAATTCTTATATTTCTCAAGAGCTGTAAGAACCTTCTATTTCTGAAATAAGAGTTGTATAAAATCTGGTGAAAAAAAAAAAATGACATAATAAGTTATTTTTCTCTCTGAGTCCGCCATGACTTCTAGGCATATAATTGTATGTACATGCCCACAATCATGTAAATGTGCACATATTGTGCATTTTTTTCTCCTTCTTTCTATGAATTACATTAAATTACATGAACCAGCTTGATTTTTTCAGTTAGTGAGCTCCAGCAATAGCTATTGTTAGACAGAATGGTTTTTTGTTGTTTTTTTTTTTTAAATATGTCAACAGTAAAAGGAAGACTAGGGAAGATGTGAGTACCCTACTAACTGAGGCAGGTGTTCTGGTAACGGGGGATGTAGAGAAGGTGGAGATGCTGAATGCCTTCTTTGCTTCTGTCTTCACAGTGGAAACTCCCCCTCAGGACTCCTGCACTGTGGGAGTAAGCCAGAGGGTCTGGGGAATAGAAAGCTCCCCTTTGGCGAGGCAATAGATGGCTATCCTCTAGTCTCCAGGCACCTCTCCCATTCTCCAGGACCTCTCAAAGATGATAGAGGGTGGTTCAGCCTTCAGTTCTGCCAGCTCCCTCAACACATGTNACTGAGGCAGGTGTTCTGGTAACGGGGGATGTAGAGAAGGTGGAGATGCTGAATGCCTTCTTTGCTTCTGTCTTCACAGTGGAAACTCCCCCTCAGGACTCCTGCACTGTGGGAGTAAGCGAGAGGGTCTGGGGAATAGAAAGCTCCCCTTTGGCGAGGCAATAGATGGCTATCCTCTAGTCTCCAGGCACCTCTCCCATTCTCCAGGACCTCTCAAAGATGATAGAGGGTGGTTCAGCCTTCAGTTCTGCCAGCTCCCTCAACACATGTGAATGCATCCCATCGGGACCCATGGATTTACATACACTGATGTTGCATAGACGCTCCTGGACCATCTTGCATAGACACAGATCTCACTAGTAGCTGGCACAGAGTCCTTACAATACACGTATATACAGAATAGAGAGTGAGAAGAGACAGGTAGCAAAGAAACGATTTAATAAGAAGATACAGCAGTCTGTGTAAATCAGGCAGAAGACTCAGCCAGAAAATCAAGCTGACTGGTCCTGCTTTACATATGACCAGCCCCTGTTCTATTTATTCACCTCTTTTTTTCCCTCCCTGCTCCCCTTTATCTTGTGTATCCTCTTACGTGTTTCTTTGGTTCTGTCGATTTTTGTACCCTTCTCAATCCCATGTCTTGGATCATTCTGAGTTCACAATCTTACCAGTTGCAAAGTCCAGTTTGATCTTCCTGGAAGTGGTGCCTGATGTTTCTTGATAGCTCATTAATTGGTATGACTGGAAGATTTATTTTTTTATCATTGCCTCTGTATTTGTTGTGTCATTTTTCTGTTTGTATATTTTACTTCTGAATTTCCCCTTTTACCTTTTCCCAATTGACAAAATGTCCCAATTTGACAACCTGTCTGGAATAAATATTTTCACACTTACAAATATCCATATCAAAAACTCTGACTGAGCAGGTTTCATTCTCACCCATGCCTTCTTTTTCATGTTGCACTTAGGTCCATGTACCTTTATGTTCTGGTGTGTGGATTCCTTTTTATTTATTTATTTATTTATTTATTTATTTATTTA
>VXAB01011345.1:108541-119588 GCA_013399175.1 Odontophorus gujanensis
TTTTTTTTTTTTAAATATGTCAACAGTAAAAGGAAGACTAGGGAAGATGTGAGTACCCTACTAACTGAGGCAGGTGTTCTGGTAACGGGGGATGTAGAGAAGGTGGAGATGCTGAATGCCTTCTTTGCTTCTGTCTTCACAGTGGAAACTCCCCCTCAGGACTCCTGCACTGTGGGAGTAAGCGAGAGGGTCTGGGGAATAGAAAGCTCCCCTTTGGCGAGGCAATAGATGGCTATCCTCTAGTCTCCAGGCACCTCTCCCATTCTCCAGGACCTCTCAAAGATGATAGAGGGTGGTTCAGCCTTCAGTTCTGCCAGCTCCCTCAACACATGTGAATGCATCCCATCGGGACCCATGGATTTACATACACTGATGTTGCATAGACGCTCCTGGACCATCTTGCATAGACACAGATCTCACTAGTAGCTGGCACAGAGTCCTTACAATACACGTATATACAGAATAGAGAGTGAGAAGAGACAGGTAGCAAAGAAACGATTTAATAAGAAGATACAGCAGTCTGTGTAAATCAGGCAGAAGACTCAGCCAGAAAATCAAGCTGACTGGTCCTGCTTTACATATGACCAGCCCCTGTTCTATTTATTCACCTCTTTTTTTCCCTCCCTGCTCCCCTTTATCTTGTGTATCCTCTTACGTGTTTCTTTGGTTCTGTCGATTTTTGTACCCTTCTCAATCCCATGTCTTGGATCATTCTGAGTTCACAATCTTACCAGTTGCAAAGTCCAGTTTGATCTTCCTGGAAGTGGTGCCTGATGTTTCTTGATAGCTCATTAATTGGTATGACTGGAAGATTTATTTTTTTATCATTGCCTCTGTATTTGTTGTGTCATTTTTCTGTTTGTATATTTTACTTCTGAATTTCCCCTTTTACCTTTTCCCAATTGACAAAATGTCCCAATTTGACAACCTGTCTGGAATAAATATTTTCACACTTACAAATATCCATATCAAAAACTCTGACTGAGCAGGTTTCATTCTCACCCATGCCTTCTTTTTCATGTTGCACTTAGGTCCATGTACCTTTATGTTCTGGTGTGTGGATTCCTTTTTATTTATTTATTTATTTATTTATTTATTTATTTATTTACATTGAAAAATTCCTTGACCAGGTACTCTCAAAGAAGTGGACACAGTCATTTATACCCTGTCTTATATATTTGTTAAAAAATAATAATAATAAAAANACGCTCCTGGACCATCTTGCATAGACACAGATCTCACTAGTAGCTGGCACAGAGTCCTTACAATACACGTATATACAGAATAGAGAGTGAGAAGAGACAGGTAGCAAAGAAACGATTTAATAAGAAGATACAGCAGTCTGTGTAAATCAGGCAGAAGACTCAGCCAGAAAATCAAGCTGACTGGTCCTGCTTTACATATGACCAGCCCCTGTTCTATTTATTCACCTCTTTTTTTCCCTCCCTGCTCCCCTTTATCTTGTGTATCCTCTTACGTGTTTCTTTGGTTCTGTCGATTTTTGTACCCTTCTCAATCCCATGTCTTGGATCATTCTGAGTTCACAATCTTACCAGTTGCAAAGTCCAGTTTGATCTTCCTGGAAGTGGTGCCTGATGTTTCTTGATAGCTCATTAATTGGTATGACTGGAAGATTTATTTTTTTATCATTGCCTCTGTATTTGTTGTGTCATTTTTCTGTTTGTATATTTTACTTCTGAATTTCCCCTTTTACCTTTTCCCAATTGACAAAATGTCCCAATTTGACAACCTGTCTGGAATAAATATTTTCACACTTACAAATATCCATATCAAAAACTCTGACTGAGCAGGTTTCATTCTCACCCATGCCTTCTTTTTCATGTTGCACTTAGGTCCATGTACCTTTATGTTCTGGTGTGTGGATTCCTTTTTATTTATTTATTTATTTATTTATTTATTTATTTATTTACATTGAAAAATTCCTTGACCAGGTACTCTCAAAGAAGTGGACACAGTCATTTATACCCTGTCTTATATATTTGTTAAAAAATAATAATAATAAAAAATCATATCGGAAAAGGAACATTATTTGCATAAGGATTGCATATAAGATTAGCTAAGAACACATAGTCTCACATGACCTGTGCTTGTGTAGTCAAAGAAGCAAACTATCACTCAAAGCTGCATACGTGCATTAAGGGAATAGGAAGATCCTCTTATGATTACACTGTGAAACAAACACCTAGCACAACTTAGTTAGGTGAATAACTAAGGTCCTAATCATGCTGATGGAAACCTATATGCAGAATTACCTAGTAATGAGTCCTCCGATCACATTAATTCTTGAAAGTAGGTACTTTAAAATTATTAACTGTAGAATTTATCATTAGAATTTTATTAAGAAAGGAGTTGGAACAAAGGAGGAGTTGATTCAAATTTAAACAATTAACTGTCACTGACAGCAAGAGACTGATCTTAATGTAAGTTAATTGCACAAGCTAGTAAAATATTAATACCAGTTTAATTCTGTTATTGTAAAGTAAATAAAATTTCACCTATCTAAATTACACAGTTTCATGGTTTTTCGTAGATATTCCACATCAAAACATCAAGCAGTGTACTGGGAGTTAAAGAGTTATTCTGCAGTCCCCTGGATTGTCATTATATATTTCATGAGTTCCAGTTTCCTGATCTCAGATGAGAAGATTGAACTACAACTCCCAGAAGACTTAATTCTTCACTTATAGTTTTCACTCCTCCACATATCATGCGCACATCATCTAGACTGTTCAACAGCACTTCTAGGCTGTGGAATCTAGGTTACGAAGCTTTGTAGTTAAAATCTTGTTCCTAATCCTTGGTATTCTAGTTTAATCTGGTTCTAGGTTACAGTTTCTCTCCTTAAAAACTAGAGGTTAAAAGCACAGCCCTACAGTCTAAGTCTCTGTCAACTTCACCAGTTAGTGTTAAGCTGCTGCCTATTCCTATTCCACAGTGACTGAAGGACTCGTCTACTTTCTTAGACCTCCCACTATCAGGAAAGCACCATCTCCTCATCCCAAATATTCAGGAAAACGTATTATAGCATAAGAAAACACTCAGGAATTGGAGTCACAAGAATCAGGAAACACAATCACAAATCTGAACGATGCTTAACTTGCTTTGAATGTAGGATAATGTCCTACATCTGCGCCACAAGCATTCTGAGTTTTTGCTTCCAATAGATGGACAGTTATGGACACAAATACTATTTTTGAATTTGAAGTGCACATCTATTAAGATAAAATGACTAGCACTTCAGAGTGTTTTTCTGCTTTTCATGCATATGCAAGATATCTTCCAGGATATCTTCTAGTCAGTGCTGGATATGTTCTCAGAAACAAAACAATTGAAAAGCAGGTTGACAATCGATGTCTTGTTTATTACATGCAACTACAACAATCAATGATGAACCAAAACTGCAATATAACACTGCTTTTTGGGCTGAAATAGTGTTTTTAAATATGTAAAAATGAACAGTTTCATTGTGAATAGATAATCACTAGAGTGATCAAATATTTATCTTTTTTTTTTCTGCATGATGACCTAAACTCCTATATTTTCTTTGTCTTTTTATGATTTTTGGTTACATAAATACAGCTATGTCAACACACCAGTAAGTATTGGCTTACAAGTATTTTCTGTGGGAAAAAAATAATAATAATAAAAATAAATAAAAGTGTGGACCTAGTAAAGATTGTTTTTGATGCAAATTTATGCAGTTCAGTTATTTTGGTTAAAAACACCACATTCAAGAAGCAGAATATAATTGAGCACTTGTTACGTCAGATAAAAAGACAAGGTTTAAACCTACAAAGGAATTTTTGAGGGATAGATGAATTTACCTCTTATTACAAATACTTGGCATCTTAAATTTAGGAGGTACAGACTTTTTAAAATCATTTATGATCTACAGTATTTCTCCAAATAGAAAATGTTTCTAAAGATATTCGTTTTTTTCCAAGTTGAGAATTGCTTGTAAGAATGTCTTGAAGATCTATGTATATTTCACACTGTTTTATTTTATACAACACAAACTATGTTTTAAACTAAAATACATTATAGTTAAAGAAACAAGAGGCCTTCAAATCTATTCAACTTTGAAATAATGAAAGTATTTAAAATGAATATTTGTTGCACATTAACTATGAATAAAAACTGGAGCAAAAGCACATCATGAAAGTTTACACAGATGAAATTGACTAGATATACTAATGGTTTATTTATTGTATTGCTTTTAATTTAAAATAATTAAGAAAACAACAAAGCAAAGTAAACAAACAGGCAAGCAGGCAAACACAAAATGACAAACAAGAACACCAGTAAAACACCACCTCCTTCTGTAGCAGTTAATAATTTCCATATAATTTGGTAGTTAAGCTGTTACAGTAATATGTTTAGCGATGTCAACTGAACAGTATTCTAAGAATAATTAAATTGATTTCACTGATTGAACTGATTTCACTCAGATTCAAGAGAATTGCATCTTATCTCCATTAAGGTAAATGAGAATTTACATGTACCTGTAGTAAATATCAAGCATTATTCTGAAAACCTAACGTGCTGAAAATGTAGATAATTTTTTTAAAATGCTTTCATTGAGGCTTCATGAGTGGGAATACAGTATGGGTAATACCAGTGCAGATATATAAGAGTTAAGATGTGCTTTTTCTGAGAAGACAATGGATCTCAAAGTCATAGTTGTCATGATCTCACACTCACTTGTCATGATCTTTTGATTCTAAATGTATTACTATTATTATTTTGACATTATTATAATGTGATTAAAATAGAATAAGACTTAGATTAATGAAAAAAGAAGAGACTAAAAATAGTGAAGTGGTCTCTTCAAGAGGTATCAGAGTCAACAAAGTTTAAATCCTAATATCAGTCTGATAAGACTATATCAATGTTATTTTGAAAACAAATATATTTCAATCTCTGTCATGAACTGTCAGTTTTTATTTAAGATTTCTAGATACACTTTTTATTCTTATTTATTCTGTATATAAATTTAAGATTTTAAGATATACTGGGACAAAGACTGGTGTATACATTCTGTAATCTTTTTGTTCCACTTCATTATCCAAGGCCAAAGTGATGTCAGTGTGATCCCATGAATTCTGACAAGTAAGCCATTGTATACATCATAGGAAAATTGATTCCCAAAAAGCAATGTTGTGCTTTGAAGTTAGCTAAATAGCAAAGAGTCTTAGAATTCAGACAACTTTCTCATATATAAACATGAATCATTTTCTACCTGAAGTACTGCAGTCAGCATGTAAAGAAAATTAAAATCAAGAAATAAAAATAAATGAATCTTCATGAAGACAAGGATGAAAACAAGATCAGTGGGAATTAGATGCATGACAAGTACAGACTAAATAACAAACAAGTGTTTAAGAAACAGTGTACACAGAAAGCTTAATCTGACTCAGAAACTGCAGAGTACTGTGTTTCCTTAGGTGTTTGTTCTGTAAGCAATAAAATTGACATTCCCTTCAGAGTAAGCAAATAACAGAAAATAGATGTTTTCCTGAAGTTCACTTGAAGCCTGAAGGGATGCAATGTTAAAACAAACTGCCTTCCATTCTTTTAAGCCTTGACTTGTATTCTGCAGAGAATTTTTGCTCAGTCATGAATACAAAATAAAATGTGAAGAGAACCCAACTTCCCTACAGTTCATATTTATTATTATCAAATGGAGCTATCCATATTTAACGAAGGACACGTCTTCTAAGAACGAGCAGATTTTTTAAAAAAGAGTTATTTAGGGGTATTGGAAGGTTTTTGTTTTGTTTTGTATATAGATATATAAATATAAAATGGACTCCCTCAATTACACCATTATCTTTTTCTTTAAAGAGACATCCAGGCTTTCCAGTCTTTTTCTTAACATATGTTATTTTGTCAGCAGTGGAGACAATTTTGATTTTCATGTTATCTCTGAAGGAAATTTACAGAAAAAATATTATTTGGAATATATTATAAATGAGCTTAGGTCAGAAAGTGTGCTTGTCTCTCTATATTGCAGATGTGTAAGACAGTGAAAATATGCACTGTTGTTAGTTAATAACAAATATAAAACAATGCTCCTAAGGAGTCATTGTTGAAAAATTTGTAAGGAAGGTTAAATATATTTAAAATAGTAGAGTGAAATACTCCAGACAAAATTTAAATCTATCTTGATTATTAGAGTGTCTTGTTTTTAATTTTGTAAAAATAATTGTCAAATTGATTTGTGAAAGGCACAATGTTTCAAGAGGTAAAGTGGGCTGGACATGGTAATGAATTTATTTTGTTAAATAGCTATCAGTATCTGCTTTTCTACAAAATGTTTTAGCTAAAGATTTTAAATTATTGGAAGGATAATAAAACTCCTACAAGATCAAATTGCTCTAATTCATAAAAATTAATTTGAATACCATTTGCTGAGAAAGAAAAGAATTGTTATAACTCTCATGGAGATAAAGCATATTCTTAGTTAATTTAGACTGTGAGTCTCAGTTTTTAATTTCAGGACCTAAAAAGTTAAGTTTCCAATATGTTTAAGTAAGAAATATTAAAAATGACAACCACATTTTAATGAAATTTGCTATTGTGTTATAAAAGCAAAAAACAAAAACAAAATCAATATGAACAAATTTAATACCTGTTAATCATGTCAGATGTTTAACAGGTATTTTTTGGACTACAAATAAAGTGTATTAACAGCTCTATTTTGTTTTACTGAATGTAATTCCAAAAGTTTATTGAAGTATTTGAATATGTCTATGTTCTTTTTTTCTTTTATGCATTTTATAGTATTAATTATACTACTTTTTTGTCACTCTTAAATCTTCATTAGCAAAATTATGTTGCTAATATTTACATTTCTTTGAGTAAAAAAGTCCAGCCATCATGCTTACTATTTCTTGACTCATTTTTTCCTTCTCTTTTACATGAGAGTACCATTTTAACAGGTGAATTCCATTGCCCAACATTTCTCTTTTTCTTCTTCATTCTTTTTGCTATTCTAGCTGTTAGCTGAGAAATGGAGATTACAAATTTGATTCCCTTTGATTCCCACTCTGTGTGTATATGTTATGTGTGCCTTACACCTAGTATTCAGAAAGATTGGTAGAAACTCTTTCGTTACTATTTATCAATCCAGGTGTTGGTTGCTGCTGTGTTTAATTTAGTACTTCTAGCAAATGTGCTTCAGCTCCATGTACTGTAATGATGTTAATAATGCATTCCTTGAATCATATGTTTACTGAATTTGGTATTCTCCTCTTGAACCCAACTTCTGACATCTTGTTGCTATTTGACTCCTAGATGCTTAAAACAAGCACTTTAAAGTTCTCAGACTGAACATGTAATTTTACATGACTTGTGCCTGAAAGAAAACATTCAGAATAATCAGAAAATAATTTATTAATTGCATGTTTTCACAACTGTATGATGCTGGCCTGAAGTTTCTTCTGTATCAGGCATGAGGAGAGACTTAGAATGTATATAAGGAAGAAGTTTGTTATGGTGAGGGTGGTGGGGTTCTGTGGGAGAAGTAGTGCATGCTGCATTAGAACAAATCAAGTTAGACAGAGCTTTGACCATCCGGGTCGAAGAAAGATGTTTTTGCTTATGGATGAGGGGTTGGACAAGATGATTTTCAAGGTTTTTAAGGTTCTCTAAACCAAAACAACTCTGTGATGGAAGGATTCTATATAAATTCTTCTTCAATTACATTTCTTCTATATTCAAATGTAAGAAAAGTCTGTTAGCGTAAATCTCCTCTCCCAGTGTATATCCATATGAGCAGATTAATAACTTCTAACTATTAACAGATAAAGTGAAGTACAAATACCAGTAGCAGTAATGATAGCACCACCAGCAAAGTAACAACGGTAAAATATGGCAATAGATGTTATTTATTTTTGCATTTTTTCATTATTATTAATAATAAACGATATCCATAATATGTCTAAACTTCAATGTAATGAGCTCTTGTTTTATTGTCATTTTCTAATGAGGAGAATACTTGATCTTTTGAAAGAAAAGGAGTCTTACTTCCTGTGAAACACAGAAAGATTTTCTTACCAAATTGATCTACTTGCAGGACGACAAGTAGAACATTTTATATACTGGTTAGTAAGTAGAACACATTTATTTTAAACATGCAGCATTCACCATTCTGGGAGATTTTCAGAATCACAGAATTGCAAGGGTTGGAAGGAACCTTTGGGAAGTATCTAGTTCTAATCTAACCCCTACTAATGCACGTTTCCTACAGTGGGTCTCACAAGAAATTGTTCAGACTGGTCTTGAATATCTCCATCCTTTCCCCATAAGGGAGATGCTCAAGGCCCCTAGTGATTGTTGTGGCCCTCCACTCTACAAATCTTCTGTCTGTTTTGTACTGAGGAGATCAGAACTGGATATGGTATTCAAGATGTGGCCTATATGCAAATATTCAGTTCTATAAATCTATAGGTCAGGATAAATTAGACTTTGCAATTAAAAACAATATGTTAAAATCAATTTTCAATATAAAAATATAACTTCAAGTTTCTCCTTATGTATTATAAAACAATTGTGGTGACTTTTTGTTTCACGCCACTATCATGATATTTTTACAGCATTTGTAATCTGTTCATTACCCTAAAACTTGAAAAGGGATTTGATGTATAAATGTAAGAATGACAGGTTCATTATATTTAATTGAAGACATACAGGAGAAAACATCTGCTGGAAGCAGCTAATGACACATCATGAGGTAATTTTGTGTACTATCTTAACTGGTTCCAGTGCAGATTCACTGTACTTTACAGAAAAGGAAAAAAAAAAAAAAATCTCTGTTGGAACTGCCTAGGAATAGCATATTCCAGACACAGGTCAGCTACAGTTGAGACTGAATTCTAATTCTAGAGTAGTTATCCTACATTAGCATTATAGTTTCAGTTTAATTTTTAGAGGAAAATTACTGAACATCCAAAGTTAGAAGGTAATACAGATAAAAGTGATTATGAAAATAGAAAATGAAAAAACAAACAAACAAAAAAAAAACTGGCTTAAGGAAACTAAGGAGTAGGAGCAGTAAAATAAGATGAATGTACTAGTAGCAAAATATCCTATTCCTGACTAAATGAGGTACAGTGAAATAATGTAACAAGTACTTAGTGACTTAATAATATATTAAAAAATTAACTGTATGAAACTGAAAACAAGGACATGACGGAAGAATACTGGAAAGGAATAGGTCAAGCATGTAAGGATTTCATCAGAAACCAGTTACAACTACACAGAGACATTAAAAAAAATAGTTTTATAAGTACACTTCAGAATGAAAAAGTAGTGAAAAGAACAGTTACATAAAAGCATAAAGAGAAGAAGAGGAGGATTGTAGGCTGTGTAAAAGAGCAGTTTGAATGAATGGAAATTATCAAGGAGAGTTTTACATGGGTTCAGAGACAAGTGCTTAACACGGTTAATGAACACAGTGTCAAGGACTGCTACCCTTCTAGAGTTACAGCCTGGAAATAGCAAAGTTCTGCTTGGAAACAGGATTGTCAAAAGCAGCTTTGCCTACAGTCATCCCAAAATTTTAGACACTAAGATCTTAAGAGGCATGAGAAAGATAAGTAAAGGAATAATGTTGATGGACTTCTGAAGAGCAGACTTCATCTCATTCAGGGAACTGTTAGGAGTGATCCAAAGGGAGTCTGTCTGTCTTGGAGAGTAAAATAACACTGAAAGTGCTGGGAGATTCCAGAAACTGCATTTTCAACATACAAGTGTGATCCATTCTCTTAACTGCATTTTCAGCATACAAGTATGATCCATTCTCCTAAACAGGGTAGGAGGAGCAAAAGAAAAATAAGGAAAATAAGAAAAAAAAAAACACTTTTTTTTTTTTTAAATTAAAAAGAGCACGAATACTAATAAATCAATCTTATTAAACATTGAGCTACTGGAAGATCTCAAATGCAAGGAAAAGAAGCATTTGAGATATGGCAAGGAGGAAGTCAAATGAGGACTACAAAGATATTGCCTAAACATGTACAGATGTAGTTAAGAAGGCAAAAGTTCAGCTGGAACTCAAACTTTCAGGAAATACTTATTTCCATATGTAAATAGCAAAGGCAGGCATAAGGGAGACATATGATTGCTTCTGAAAGAGGCTGCTCATTGTAAGTCAGTTGTAAATAACACAGACAAAACTGAAGTTCTTTGTCCTATTTTTACTTCTTTTTTTAAGGACAACATCAATTTCCCAGACTCTATGGAAAGACGAAATCACAAAGCAAATGGTAGCCCACCAACAATATGTAAGAGTTGATCTTGATACCATCTGTAAAATTGGAAATTTACAGGTCTGTGGAACGTGACCAGATGCATCAAAGGATGGATGAAATCACTGCAAAACTTTTTCAAATTTGGAAGATCACATAGAACAGAGCTGGTCACCCCCCTCCAAGAAAATAAAACTAAAAGAAAAAAGGATATGCTTACAGAAATATATATTGACAACATTCCTACATGTATGTATCCACAGAAGAAAAAGAAAATCTGGTAGACAATAATTCATAGATTCATAGATTCATAGATGCATTAGGTTGGAAAGGACCTACAAGATCATCTAGTCCAACCATCCTCGTATCACCATCCCTACCCACTAAACTACTAAAGCAAATCCCTTAGCACCTCATCTAAACGCTTCTTGAATAGCGCTAGGGATGGTGCCTCAAACACCTCCCTAGGCAGGCCATTCCAGTGCCTGACCACTCTTTCAGAGAAAAAGTTTCTCCTCAAATCTAATCTAAATCTTCCTTGGCGCAACTTGTGGCCATTCCCTCTCGTCCTGTCACTAGTAATCTGGGAGAAGAGGCTGACCCCCTCCGCACCACAATCCCCCTTCAGGAAGTGGTAGAGTGCAATAAGGTCCCCTCTGAGCCTCCTTTTCTCCAGACTAAACAATCCCAGCTCCCTCAGCCGCTCCTCATAAGACTTGTGCTCCAGACCCCTCACCAGTTTTGTTGCCCTTCTCTGAACACGCTCCAGGGCCTCA
>VXAB01011345.1:119875-133890 GCA_013399175.1 Odontophorus gujanensis
CTCTGCCAGCTCCCTCAGCACCCTTGGGTGGATCCCATCTGGTCCATGGACTTGTGGCAGTTCAGATGGAGGCAGTTCAGATTCAGGTAGTTTCACTTCAGTTCCTGGGAAAATTGCGTAGCTGACCGTGATGGAAGATATTTTCACTTGCACAACACAAGGAGGCTGGGAAAACTGTGGATTTTCCTTTAATATGGACTTGACAGGTTTAGTTCACAGCATTAAAGTCTTGGTATAAGAAAAATCAAAGCCAAAAAATCTCCCTCTGAATCAAAGATGGCATTGATTTCACATGCTTAGAATACTGAACTGACATAATTTGAATGAAATCTACAGGGGAAAATTGTGAAAGTAATGAAAAGAAAAAAAAAAACAACGGAAATTACAAAAAAAGAAAAAAGAGCAAGAAGACAAAAAAAATTCCAGTGTCATTTAGATACCCCATGGGCAGCTCTTGACAGAAGAATTCAGAAGAAAAAAAAAAAAAAAAAACACAGGAACATTTGTACACTTGCCTGAAATTAGTCTTTTTACACACTCTAGAGGACTCTATGTCAAGCTGGCACTCTAGAAAAGTATGGAGATGTTTCAGATATTCTGTGGTAACTTAGACGGCACTGTTGAACTAAGTTGTTAATTGTCATATCTTAAAGCAGATAGTGGTCACATCTGGTCAGCCGAAAAGATCATTGTACTCTATTAAATGTGCTACAGTTACACTTGCAGAATTTATTTGGGCTTTCCTTACAACGAGATGTCAGTATTTTAAAGCTGCTTAATTGAATTGGAAGGCATATTTCTAAATTGGGTCAAGTCAATTGCACTTCAAAAATTATTACTCCAAGAAGCATCTCTGCTAGGTTGCCTAATCACAGGCATCTATTCACATTTTGCAAGCTTTAAAGCTTGTCATGCATGCAACATGGATAAATGGGACACTCTCATGCTTATGAAACAGCAGCTGCAATCATCACCATGGACAAAACAGACTCAGCATGAGGGAGATTATTATAATTTATTGTCTACTGACAACAGATTAGAGCAGTGAGAACAAAAGTCCTGATCTAGTGGTTGGTAACCCTGCCCATGACAGGTGTGCTGGAACTCAAAGATATTTAAGATCTTTTTCAACTTAAGTCATAGTATGATTCTAAAAGTAAACTAAAAACAACCTCCTGTCATCCACCCTGTTCTATTCCCTGTTCTACTTTATCCCTCCCCCTATAACAAAGTCATTTCCCTCTCCTTCCTCACTGTTTTCCCCTGTTCCACAATGGGATCCCTCTTAAACTGATCCAAATTTGTTAGCCTTCTAGTCACCATACCTATTTCACCCTTAGTCCACTGAAGTGCAAGAGTCAGTGGAAAATACTAATAGCAAAAACTGCAGAAGAGATGCTAAATATCTGATACAATCAAACCACTACCTACCATAGAAGGAAATAATTCTTGAAGGGTTAATTTATCAAACTCTTACTTGTCCCTCCGTGGATTTGCATAGGCTAGTGTTTTAAAACTTTCTCACTTCAATTGATCGCCTGTTGCATATAGCTCAGTAGCTGTAAATGCTAGTCTAGGAACTTGAAATACATTTGTTCTACAGGTATTTTTGTTATTTCTCCCCCAGAATTAAGAATGATACCTGATTTTTTTTTTTTTCCAAATAAAATAAGATTTTGAAACTAAGTAACTGATTATGTCATTTAGTAGCTAAATCTGTACATAATCTGCGAAGGGCAATGCTCTGAACTTTTCTTGACGTTTTGTTGACTTTGGACTTTCATGTAATTCATTTAGATTATCTTGAATATTAGTCGCTTTTGTTTGTCATATTCTCCAAACTGAGTAAATTTAATCTATTTTTCAAATATGCCATAATCTCACTATTAAAAAACGACAGACACAGGGTGGTCTTTGTGGAATGCTATTTAGTCTAAGTGCTTTAATTTTCTAAGAAGATTTTTTTCTGGACTGAAACACATATGTAGTAGTAAATTTTAATGTTTGGAGCTATTTTGTCTTTATTTTGAGAATTTTTTCTTTAGAAGAAATCTGAATGAGCAATTGTGAGTGTTTGTTCAGGTTGGAAAAGACCTTCAAGACCATCAAGTCCAACCTCAACCTAACCATAGTATCCTAACTCTAACAAGACTGTCTTTGTCCCTTTGCCTCCCGCACCTTGGATATTTATAGACATTAATCAGATCCCCTCAGTCTTCTTTTCTCAAGGCTGAACAGACCCAAGTCACTCAGCCTTTCCTTATATGAGAGGTGCTCCACACTCTTTATCATCTTTATGACCCTCCACTGGACTCTTTCCAGGAAATCCTTCTCTTTTTTGTGCCAGGGAGCCCAGAACTGGACAAAATACTCAGGTGAGACCTCACAAGAGCAGGGGAGAGGGGGAGAACATTGACCTGCTGGTCACGTTCATTTTAATTCACCCTGGGATGCCATTGGCCCTCTTGGTCACAACGGCACACTTCTGGCTCATGGCCAACCTGTTTTCCACCAGGACTGTCAGGTCTTTGTAAAACTCCTCTCAAGCAGGTCATCCCCCAACTTGTACTGGTGCATGCAGTTATTCCTCCCTAAGAGCAAGACTCTACACTTGCTCTCATTAAACCTTATCAGGTTTCTCCCTGCCCAACTCTACAGTCTGTTCAGGTCTTGTTGAATGATAGCACATCCTTCAGGTGTACCACTCCTCCCAGCAAACTTGATGAGGGTGGACTCTATCGCCTCACCAAGGTCATTGATGAAGATGTTGAACAGGATCAGACTCAGCATCAACCCCTGTGGAACACGACTAAGTGCAGGCCTCCATCTGTCCTCTGTGCCACTGATCACAACCCTCTGAGCTCAGCCAGTCAGCCAGTTCTCAACCCACCTCACCATCCACTCATCTATTCCACACTTCCTTCGCTACATTATAAGGATGCTGTGGGAGACAGTATCAAATGCCTTGCTGAAATCAAGGTAGACTACATCCACTGCTCTCCCTCCATCCACCCAGCCATTGATCACATCATAGAAGGCCACCAGGTTGGTCAAGCTTGACCTTCCCCTGGTGAACTCTTTCTGACTACTCCTGATAACCTTTTTCACTTTCACTCCAGTTGCCTGGAGATGGCATCTAGAACAAGCTGTTCCACCATCTTTCCAGGTTCCTTTTAATATTTTACTATCAGAGGTAAGTATTATATTTTCTTGTTTTTTTGTCTCTAAGAATATATTTTTTAAATATTTCCTAAATTTATTCAAGATCAGTTCATATTTTTTTCTTTATGATACTGATGTTTTCTTTATTCTATGCATTTCTTTGCCTGCATTTCTTGATGTTTGTGTCACTAAAATATTTATAGGTTGCTGTCACATCCCATTCAGATTTTGTTTTACCAGACTAAAATAGAAAATCTCCTGTCCTATATTAAAAAAAGATCTCTCAATTCCTCTCATTTCATTACGTTTTCTACTTGTTTCACACTTAAATCATGTTTCATGACTAGAAATATTTCCAAAATTATGTAAATGATGATCCAAATGATTCTTTCCTGGTCTTTTTGAGTAGAAGTGAAACATTCCCAAATCTACTAATAAATACTAATAAATTGTCTAATTGTCTAAATCTCTAATAAACTACTATTAACTACTATTAAAATTGTGTTGTCATCTACATCTTCAATGAATTTATTTCTTCTCTATGATACTCAGATTCATACAAATGATAAAGATCATGAGTTTTTGTATAAAAGTATAGATTGTTAAAAATCTTTTTATACTTTAATGTATTTACTGACTGGGGAGATTCATCAGTTTCCTGAGGATCTTAACAGCACTGTCCAACAAGGGCTATGTGATAGTTATATATATGTATATGTATATATGTATATATATACATACATGCTTTTCTACTTTTCAAAAACTATTCAGTTTTTTATCTCATCACATATGTAAGGAACAGTTAAGAAAATATATTTGAGGTAAAAAAAAAAATGTTTTCATAACATAAAGTCCACATTTGAGAAAGAAACTAAAATAATTTTAAAACATATCCTCCTCCAAAAAAAGTTGCGCTGAATGTAAACAAACAAAAATACTTTCAGTACCTCTATAGGTCACAAAGTACTTTCAAATTTTTTTATTTATTTATTTTTTCGCACAGTATTCTGCTGACATGACACTGAGTCAGTCATATCTACTCCAGAGATATCAGCAGTTCAGTTTTTCTGTTCTACTGGAATAAATAAGTCTGAGCAGTGCAGTAGATGGGAAGTTAGCATAATCATTTCAGAACCTTTAAATAATGAATGTGTCAACTGAACTCTACATATCAACCGTATGCTAGACTTTGCAGTTTGCCAGTATATCTTTTTATCTGCACTGAAACAGACCACAGTGGTATCATTGGCAACATAAATATGTCTGTAACAACAATTTATTTTCAAACTGCTTCAAACGAAAGAGAAGAGGAAATAAACCATGTCAGATGATTCAGATAGCAGCAGCTATTTGATAAACACTGATTATATATGTAGACATATATGAAGATTTTGACTTTTTTTTTTCCTGACAGTCAATTAAACATAGAGTTAAAACAAGTACCATATTCTTAATTATCTAAAACATTTTTCACAAAGTTTTATTTTGATATCTATGATGTGAAAATAAGCTACGGAATTTTATGGGCATTTATACTTAAAAGTCAAGTAAACATGGCTCATTAGACTTTCACTTCCCACTGCAAGTAGTGGCATCAATGAAGGATCAGTCTTTTGACTATTGACTGTGGGATCCTCTCTAGTGCAGCAGGTGATTGCTTCATAACAATTTCAGAGTAATTACAAAGTTTTTCTAGGAACATCTGTTCCTCTGTAGATTGTTTCGTATTATGATAATATTAGATCTGACTGGAGGATGCTTTGATCATTTTCAGAAATTGTACTCTGATTTGAAGTTAAGATCTGTGTGTAAATATTACTGGATAATGCTTATCACAAATTTAGATAATATTTACTCTGTAACTTCAAAAGTCTTGATTTTCCTCTAGTACAAAATGAAATCCACAGAATAATTGGCGTAGAAAAGTGAAGTGCAGAAACAAAAATCCTTGTCCCAACAAAAATCACTTCCCCCAGTAACTAAGCTAGATCCTCAAAGAGGAAACTGGTATTAGTTGTAGGTGACAAAACTGTAGAGAAATTAATGCCCAATATTTGCATATTTGCAGACTTTTTAAAGAACTATGCTGCCACAGATCTCAGTTGAAGGAAATCACCAGGAAATTGTCTCACCTGGTAGGGCTAAAATATCATTACCCATTACTGCTTTTCCCAGTGGAGGATGATAAAACTGGATTTAACAGTGATCAGACATTTTATGATTCCTAATTTTAATGTGAAATGTCCTGAGTGTTAACTTACCAATAAGAATGGAGTAGTTCAGTTAGAAGGGACTTTCAAGGATCCTTAACTCCACACTACTAGACCATGTTGAACCTGTTGTCAACCAATATCTCCAAATCCCTTTCTGCTGATCTGCTCTCCTGCCACTCATCTGCAGCCTTGTTAAGGATGCACTGAAGATATCCAGACCATGATCCAGACTGTTGGCAAAAAAAAAAAAAAAANGAAAAAAAAAAAAAAAAAAAAAAAAACAACTTAAATTGGGCTAGCCATAAATTGGAGAATACCACTAGTGTCTGAATGCCTACTAGATGTATCCTTATTTACTACAAATCTTTGATCTCTGCCATCGAGCTAATGTATCAGCATAAACCTGTTCATCTCAGTTGGACAATTGGCACAGAACAATGTCATGAACAATCTATAGAAAATTACCATTTTTCAAGCTCTAATGGTAGAAGCACATACAAAGAGTTAAGAGCAAGACATGCACTTTTGTCCCCATTTTCCCATATGCTTTGGAAACACAAACATATTTTTGGACAACTCAGCGATATTCAAAGCTAAGAATATATTTGAGATTCTCGGAAGTTATTTTGCAGCTTTAATAGTCTTGAGAAACCCGAGAAAATTAAAAGTAGAATTTGTTGAAATAACTGAATAAATTTTAAGCATAAAAAGAGATATGAATACTGTATGAGTACTGAAAAAAAATTCTTTGGAAAGTAATTTCATCATGAAAATTAAGGAAAAATAATGAGACAGCACATTTAATTGTCTTTTTTAAACTTTGAAATTATCTTTCCCTTTTATTTTTGTTTTCGTAGAAACTGAAGACAGCACTTCTCTATTCAGGTTTATTTTCTAAGGAGTGAGATATTCATATTTGAACTATCTGCTTCAGACTATTTTTATAGTTAAAGAGACAAGTTTCTATAGTAGGCCACTAGGATAGACTGTATTACTGTTGCACATTCTCTGCACTGCCTAAAACTGCAATTTCTGATTTTAACACTTTTTTAACTTTTTTTTGTTCCTTTTTCGTTGTTTTGAACAGCCACTAGTGAATATAAACCCTAAAACAAAAAAGTTTAAATTACACAAAGAAGGAGGAAGCTTTCTAAAGGCAAATAGAAATATTTGATAAATGGGAGAAAAAGGTTGATGTAAGAACATGAGAAATGAAGTACACAATTTGCAGCTTGTTTGCCTTCTTTTCATGTGCTGCTCTTTTATGCTGACATTTATTACTACTATCTATATGGAACAATGACAATAAAGTGGAAAGTTTACATAGTTTAAAATGAATATTCAAAGATCAAAATGTTCATCCCTTACCAGAAAATGTCAAACTCAAAAACTGGTCATTTGGGGGAAAAGATATGAAGCATACTTTCATAAAAATGAAAGTGTATGTATGGATTTTTTCATCATTTATTATCTTACAGACACTTCTAAAAATCAGCTGTACTATAGTTATATATTTATATATTATGTATTATATATATTTATATATATATTATTATATTTATAGCTATATAGCTAAAAATACCTATGTTTCTATAATCAGTTACTCAGCAGGAATAAAGTCTTTGAGAGATGTAAGAGCTATTTGTTTTTCTGACTAAGAAATGAATACATACTGTATTCACATTCTAAAATGTTTTAGGTTCAGAAATACTATTTGAAACTTTACATATTTTAACACATTAAATATTTGACAGGCAAAGATCGAAAATTTAAACAACAACAAAAAACTAATTTCCAGGTGCACGTACTCTTTTGTGCTCCACTTCTTTCTAGTGTATGTGCATGGGAAGATCATGGAACAGATCCTCCTGGAAGTTATGTTAAGGCATATGTGAGATGATCCATGATAGCCAAGATGGCTTCACTAAGAGCAAATCAACTGGAGGCCTTCTAAATTGGAGTGATGGCATCAGGAGACAAAGGAAGGGCAAGTTGAATTCTGCAAGGCTTTTGACATGGCTCCGCACAAGAACTTTAGATTGGAGAGATACGGATTTGAAGGGTGGACTATTCAATGGATAAAAAATTGGTTGGATAAACATAGTCAAGTGGATGGTCAGGGACTTTATGTCCAGATGGAGGATGATGTTATGTTGTGCCCACTAGGGGTCTCTTGGGATTGATATTCTTCAACATCTTTAGNGTTTTCGTAGAAACTGAAGACAGCACTTCTCTATTCAGGTTTATTTTCTAAGGAGTGAGATATTCATATCTGAACTATCTGCTTCAGACTATTTTTATAGTTAAAGAGACAAGTTTCTATAGTAGGCCACTAGGATAGACTGTATTACTGTTGCACATTCTCTGCACTGCCTAAAACTGCAATTTCTGATTTTAACACTTTTTTAACTTTTTTTTGTTCCTTTTTCGTTGTTTTGAACAGCCACTAGTGAATATAAACCCTAAAACAAAAAAGTTTAAATTACACAAAGAAGGAGGAAGCTTTCTAAAGGCAAATAGAAATATTTGATAAATGGGAGAAAAAGGTTGATGTAAGAACATGAGAAATGAAGTACACAATTTGCAGCTTGTTTGCCTTCTTTTCATGTGCTGCTCTTTTATGCTGACATTTATTACTACTATCTATATGGAACAATGACAATAAAGTGGAAAGTTTACATAGTTTAAAATGAATATTCAAAGATCAAAATGTTCATCCCTTACCAGAAAATGTCAAACTCAAAAACTGGTCATTTGGGGGAAAAGATATGAAGCATACTTTCATAAAAATGAAAGTGTATGTATGGATTTTTTCATCATTTATTATCTTACAGACACTTCTAAAAATCAGCTGTACTATAGTTATATATTTATATATTATGTATTATATATATTTATATATATATTATTATATTTATAACTATATAGCTAAAAATACCTATGTTTCTATAATCAGTTACTCAGCAGGAATAAAGTCTTTGAGAGATGTAAGAGCTATTTGTTTTTCTGACTAAGAAATGAATACATACTGTATTCACATTCTAAAATGTTTTAGGTTCAGAAATACTATTTGAAACTTTACATATTTTAACACATTAAATATTTGACAGGCAAAGATCGAAAATTTAAACAACAACAAAAAACTAATTTCCAGGTGCACGTACTCTTTTGTGCTCCACTTCTTTCTAGTGTATGTGCATGGGAAGATCATGGAACAGATCCTCCTGGAAGTTATGTTAAGGCATATGTGAGATGATCCATGATAGCCAAGATGGCTTCACTAAGAGCAAATCAACTGGAGGCCTTCTAAATTGGAGTGATGGCATCAGGAGACAAAGGAAGGGCAAGTTGAATTCTGCAAGGCTTTTGACATGGCTCCGCACAAGAACTTTAGATTGGAGAGATACGGATTTGAAGGGTGGACTATTCAATGGATAAAAAATTGGTTGGATAAACATAGTCAAGTGGATGGTCAGGGACTTTATGTCCAGATGGAGGATGATGTTATGTTGTGCCCACTAGGGGTCTCTTGGGATTGATATTCTTCAACATCTTTAGCAGTGACAAAGATTATGGGATTGAGTGCACACTCAGTGGGTTTGTGGAAACTGTCAAGTTGAATTATGCAGTTGATATAACAGAAGGGGTGCTAATCAATCTTGAGAAGTGGGTCCATGTCAACCTAATGAGGTTCAACAAAGGTATATGCAAGATGTTGTGCTTGGGTTGGGGCAAACTGATATATACACAGAATGGGAGAAGAATTCATTAAGACCAGCAGTGCAGAGAAGCCTATCTGTGAAGGTATTCAAGACTAGATGGGATGAGGCCCTGAGCAGCCCAATCTGGTTGTTAGTGACCCTGTCTCTGTCAGAGAGGTTAGAAGAAGATGATCTTTAAGGTCACTTCCAACCCAAGCCATTCAGTGATTCTCTGATTCTCTGATTTCATCTGGATTATAGAAAGCAGAAGAAACACATTCTACATTGACAGACCATTTATACCAGTTTTGCAGAGTCATAGACAGAAAGCGCTTTCTAACTCAGAAGAACTTTATTTCTACATTAGACAAGGTGTATGAAGTGTCTATAATGTGAAACAGAAGGAGAAAATGAATAAAGAGAAACATCCTTCATCTATCCCTTTAGTAACAAGTGTCACAACTCTCATCAGACTGAAAAAGAGACAGTAAAGAACTTGGAGTTCTTATCCTCTGTTTCCTCCACAGAACATTGGTTTAGCTTTTGTGCCATGTCAATCATTTAAAATATTTTCCTGAAGACAGTTATGAACAAATTTTATTAAAATCACAGAATGAACGTAGCTTCATTCTCCTTGATTTTTTATCACTTTTGCCAGTGTTCATTCAGCTCTCTCGATTTACATTGCAATTTTACAGTGAATATCCTATTTAGAGATATGTACCAGTTACAGTGTGTCCACAGGAGGGTCACAAATGATTCAAGGGCTGGAACACCTCCCCTATGAGAAGAGTTTGAGTTGGGACTATTCAATCTGGAGAAGAGAAGGCTTCATGGAGACTTGATAGCTGCCTTTCAATATCTAAAGAGAGGCTATTAGAAAGAAAAGGACAGACTGTTTAGCAGGTTCTATTATGATAGGACAAGGGAAAATGGTTTCAAACTAGAAGAGGGGAGATTCAGACTGGATATAAAGAAGTTTTTTACAGTAAAGTTGGTGAGGCACTGAAACAGGTTGCCAAGAGAGGTGGTGGATGGCACATCCTTGCAGACATTCAAGGTCAGGCTGAACGTGCTGAGCAAGCTGATTTAGCTGTAGATGTCACTGGTCATTGTGGGGGAGCTGAACTAGGAAATTTTTAAAGGTCTCTTCCAAATCAAAAGATTCTGTGATTCTGTGGTTCTATTTTGTGACAAAGTACTCTGTATGTTAGCATATGAAAAGAGATGAAAAATTTGGAAAAAAAGAATTATACATTTGTAGCTGGACTAGACTCATTTCAGAAGTATATGAGCATCTATGACTAGATACTAGAGCTAGTCATCTAATGCTCAGGGAAGAAAATAGATATTGCATGAAGCAATTAATCTGTCCTAATTGGGATGTCTACTTCAGAATGAGAAACATCACATCCTAGATATACTTCTTTCTCCTCCTTCTGTATAGAAGGAGCTCAGAGAGAATGGCTTAAAAATAGACATCAAAACTCAATTCAACAGCCCAAATATAGTACTAGACTACTGAGATACCCTGTTTTATCTTACTTGATCTTGATCAGAAAGATTTTTCTTCTGTGTGTCCTGCATAGTGTCTGTCATTCCCATGTGGAAGCCCAGATAATAGAGGAGTCACCAAATATCCCTTTATACTTTCTTCTAAGTAAGTTAATATAGCCCAAAGTGGCTGATCTCCCATTATAAGCAATGGAGATCTAGAGCGTCATTTGGTTTTCCATAGGTATCTGGTGCTGTATGAAAAACCTTGGGCTTCCCTCCATCTGTCTCTTGTGAGCAGGAGAAAGGTGAGCATATATCACACTTGCCACCTTCATATTTCTTGTATTCACTCAAGTACCTCAAATGTCTGCAGTGTCTTTAACCAGCTACCTAGCTATATTTGTTGGGAGCTTCAAACTTTAATTAAAATAAAGATAATTGCATTTATATACCTAAATTGTGTGTAATCTGGACATGAGTACTATCCCTACTGTAAAATGGAATTGAACTTCATGCCTCCTAATAATTTCAGGTATGGGATTTATTGCTGTGTAAGCTTTTCCTAATCTTTTACTTATCATTCCTTCTCAATCATGATGATGCCAGTAGGAACAGAATTCAGAAAAACAAACAAACAAAAAATAGCCCTTATATTATATGCTTTTATTTATTTGTCCATTTAATTAGTTCAGATCCTTGATCAAATCAGAGAAGAACTCTAGGCATCACTGAATCTTAATGCTGTGGAAAAAAAATAATCATTTATAAACTATTGTTTCTGGCAAAGGAAGTTAGTAAGGTGTGTATAAAAACAAGAAATATACAGTGACGAACAAGAAGTAGGAACCAAGAGTTTATGTTAAACTACGGGAAGCAAACTAACAAAACTGAACTGTATGCAAACAGGAATTACATGATATTATAACACAAAAGCAAAACATTTAGACGTATCTTGATTCTGAGAAATTATATTATAGGAAAAGTGGGAGTGGCTATTATCTTTTGTTGACCTAAGTTTTCACTTATGATTTAGTAACATGCTAGTACCATGTCTCTTCGCAGCTGCAAAGAATGTACAGTTTACTTCTAGTTTGGATGAATTTAGTTTCAGTTTTAAGAACTAGATGTTGCTTTGCTTATAAGACCTATTTTCATGCAGTGCAGAAAAGATTCAACTACTTTTTCTTTACCTTGGTTTTCGCTTCCACACATTTCCCTCAGGCATTCCATTTTTTTGCTCTGCTACCTTACAAGTCTGTGGATATAAAGCAGTACTCACAGCAGGAGAAGAACTGGTGATAACTTGAACCACCTGAACATGCTCAAGTTCATATGATTAGACAGAAAAGCACCTGAAAGTATTAAAGGAGCTGGCAAATGTCATTTTAAAGTGACTCTGTGATTTTTGAATGGTCAAAGTAGTAAGGGGAGATTTCCAATGGCTGGAAAAAGGCAGGCATCACACACATCTTCAAGAAGGAGGAGCCAGAGAATTATAGACCTGTAGACTCTCACAGTCTCTGGGAAGATTATGAAGGGAATCCTTTCAGAAGACTTTAAAATAAATAAATAAGATAAGACAGTGACTGGGAGCAGCCACCAATAGTTTATCAAAAGCTCAGCTAAAAGCTTCTATACAGATTTATGTAAACAATTTGTGAAATCATGAACTTACTTGATTTTTCCAAAATCAGTTGAATTTATTTTAATTTTTAATGAATTAAAAAGATAGAAAATTTGTCAATAGGAACCACTTGTAACAGTGAGGGCCCCTTTAAGCATTTTTTTCATTGCTTGGTTTGGAAATACATTAGCAAGTAATGTAAGAGATAAAACATATGTCAGATTCAATTTGATACCAGTCCTACAACCCTTTTACATTTAAGACATTATCTAAAATTCTACCTTCCAAAAAAATTGATAACCTTTTACTGAAGTCTTCCAAAGCACATACTTGACACAAATCATCTCAGTACTCTAAGAGATAAGCTTGCATTTCTAACAAATCAGAGTTGCAGCAAGCTGTTTCACAATAATGAAAACTGTACTGAACAAATTATTTCAGGTTTCAGTGTGACTTAATTGCCATTTCTCCATCCAACTTCCTTCACATCAGGAGTCTAGGAAGTACAGAATATGTTCAGATTGAGAAAAAAGAAAATGCCAATAACTTCAAAATGCGCTACATGCAGACTTTCAAAAAGCATTTTGCTATTGTGATAAGAGAAAAATGAGGAGCTGTAGTATTACAGAATGATTCGATAGCTGTCACAGACAGTATTCTTTTAGTAGAAGAAGACTAAGACTAAAGTAAAATTCAAGGATGTTGGACAAATAAAAAAAAAAAACAACTGACAGAACATCTTTAAAAAATGAAAGCTTGTGGTTATGGCAGCAGGCTTTTCACTTTTCCTCCTTCTTCATTCTATAATAAATAGATTAATTGTTTTAAATAAACTCATTTGTTTTTTGAGGTGAGTATTCAGTCTTCGTTCTTAAGATTATTATTGTACAAAGACAGTCATGTCTATCTTATGATGTGATTTAGTCTTTTATTATATTTTCAACGTAATTTGTGATCTGTAATGTGAGGTTTTGTTGGCTCCAAGTATTTTTCATCTACTTTTCCATCCCTGGAATTTTGATCCTATACTGCCTTTTAGATTCTGATATTTGATATCAACCATTCCTTAACTCTTTTTTTTTTTTTCAGTTTAGACTCTTGACACAAAGTAGCTGTGTTCCAAACTTGAGAACAAGAAAAATAAAACAAGAAATACTTGAGACCATCTAGAGATGTACAGACATTGCTATCCATTGTACCCTAAAACTATAATTCAGATATCACCGCTATATGAAGTTTTCATTCATCCAGCTCTATCCCAGANAATTATTAATTATATTAGGAGACAAAATTTTGAAGTAAAGGTCCTTCTAATGCTAGTGATAGATCTGAGGAAGTGTAGTCACAGAAGCACAGAACTGAATCCTTTCTAAAGATCATATTTATGAATTTACTACTGTAAACTTTCTTTTGCAATATCTTTCTTTTACCATTTAAAAATTCTCCAGTATTATGGAGCTTAATCATAGAATCTGTTGTTTGTGTATAGCAGTCATTTTATATCAGAAATTTTCTCGATAAAGTTAAGTTTCCTCCATAACTGTTCCTACCAGGCAGTACTCACCTTAGGCTTATGGAGTTGAATTATTCTCATGCACTCATAATTACTTTTGACTGAACAATTTTTTCTTGTCTCTTCATTAATAAATTACAAACCTAAGTACTTCACGTTCACTGTTGATGTGGTCCACCTTGACTTCAGCAAAGCCTAAGACACTGTCTCCCACAGTATTCTCCTGGAGAAGCTGGCAGCCTGTGGCTTGGACAGGTACACTCTTGGTTGGGTAAGGAACTGGGTGGAGGGCTGGGCCCAGAGAG